>WAAB01024329.1:0-14747 GCA_013389865.1 Piaya cayana
CTCTGGTCTGTAACCAACCATCACCTGCAGCGATAGCAACTCAATCACCTACCTGGGCATCCTCTGCCAATGCCTGATAAAACTTTCAGTGCAGAAGTTTTTCCTAATGTCCAATCTGAACCACCCCCGGCTCTGCCTTAAGGCCATTTCTTCATCCTATCATCTATCATTTGAGCAAAGACTCACCTCTCTACAACCTCCTTTCAGGTAGTTGTAGACCGTGACAAGGTCTACCTTTAGCCTTCTCTATGCTAAACAATCCCATGTTCCTCAGCTGCTCCTCATAAGACTTTTTCTCCAGCCCCTTCACCAACTTTGTTGCTGTCCTCTGGACATGCTCCAGGACCTCCATGTCTTTTTTCTAGTAAGGGGCCCAGAACTGAACATAGCATCTGAAGTGTGGCTATTGAGCCAGTCCAAATCTTGTCTCAGTTGGAAGTTGTTTTTCACAATAGTAAAAGTAAGATAAAACAGAAAAGGATAGAACAGATGTGAAATCATGTTCCCAGTTGCATACCTCAGAATGAAGCCTGTTCTTCAGGCTTTTAGCCAGCTCATTCAGAGGAAACTTCAGTGGAATATGAAGCAACTCATCATGGTTCATCCTAAGTTTCAAAGAACATGACCATCACCCAGTTTGTTTGAGTTAATAGAAACTCACATTGACTTTAATAAATGAAGTAGACATAAACATAAATGTACTGTTTTCCACATGAATAACAGAAGTTATTTTTGAAATATTTTTGTTAGATTTGCAAACAACAAATAAAGAGGGGTCCTGTTTCTGGTATGTCCCTAAATATACGAATAGTCCCACTGTAATCACAAGGACAAGGAAAAAATCACAAGGACAATCACAAAACTAGTAAGTTTTTCTTTCCGTAATACTTACATAGCAGCAGTGCAAAATCTCTTACTTAAACTATTATTAGTGCTTCTTTTTCAATACCTAGAAGAAAAACCATCTTTTGGGGAAAAAAGCAGTCCTAATCATAGAACCATAGAATCACTGGGTTGGAAAGGACTCACTGCATCAAGTCCAATTATTCCCATCAATCACTAAATCATGTCCCTCAGCANCTGGCTACTCAAACTATCTTGTTTGGTTTGGGGTTTTGTTTTCTATTTTCTGCACACAAATACACTTCAATTCTTCTACACTATTCCCTGTTTCAGTGGCATGATGTGAGGCTGAACTAGCTGAACCAAGAGTAAAAATCTCCTTAAAATATAAAATATCTTTCCTTTTCAATCTTTGAAGAATAAAGATGATAGAGAATACAAATTTAAATGTTAAAAAGTAAACTTGAGAAATGAAGTTTAAATGAAGTTGAAAGTATTCAGTCAAATAATCTGAAAAAAAAGGTGATTTCAAACAAAAAATACTACTGAGATAAGATAAGGCTCAGGTTTGAGGATGGAGTATGGTTGACAATAAACAGGTCTGCTGGTAGATATTGGTTGAGGCTCTTCCCAGAAAAAAAAATAATGTTGATATCTGTTTCATATCTGGATGAAACAAACTCTTACAAATCAAAAATAAGGATTACATTACATGCTCTTATTTACCCACCATAGTGTTTATGAAGGCCATGCACTAAAATCAGCAACTGCGTGTATCTTCATTACTCCTTTTTTTTTATTATTGTGCCAGGAGTAATCAACTGCAAGTATGGCTCCAGCAAGTGCTTCAGCTCCATCAGGAAAAAGCTCACTGAAGCAAAAGAAGCACTACTAACATACGCACATAATATGCACAAGCATGTTATGGGAAATTTTTTATATGAATTTCAAAACCACATTCAGGTACAACACTGTAAAATCCATTTAGACTCAAACACTTCATTGTTTCAGGCCATTCTGGGGTTGCTGTTGAAATCTATTAACTCTACTTGAACACAAACAGTTGCTCTCTGGACAGTTCATTAAAATCCACCTTTTCTTAGGCTCAGAGGGTCTTCTCACTGTTTAGTTCCCATGGGAAATACTGGAAGTAAAAAATACAGAGGAAAATCATAGCATGTCACAACACTTAATAATAGCTACAAATGGAGTAATTTTAAATAGTTTGCATTAACTTGATGGGATAAATATTCTGAGGTACTCAAGACCCTTAGGGAGAAGTGTCACAGGGATAAGCCATAGTGTGAAATTGCTATTTGAGTGCTGAATGCCAATTATTTGTGATTTACTGTAATGTACTTTTAAACCCAGGAGCTTACCCAAAAGCAGTTGGTGTATGCTTTAAATGATGCATTAAGGACTTGAGATGGGAGATATCCAGGGACAGCAAAAGAAACACCCTCAGAAATTGTTCAAGTTACTTCTAGCCAACATAGGAGAAAAATATAGGGAAAAGATGAGGACTGAGGCACTGAGAGTGACATTTTTGTATTTTCCATCCAGGAAGCTACAGTAATGCAAACTACTACAAACACATAACCTATTTTTGAGCAACTTTACTCTTATAAAGAGCTGAAATGCAGGCAAAGTGGGAGCCCATGCAGTCACACTTACTACATGGCTGCTACATATGGACAAGAAGCTGTATTTTGTCCTTTTTACTGAGCTGCTAAATGGAATTAATGAGAAAACCAGAGTTTCTGTTCTTTGAAATATGCTTCTGCTTATTAGCTTAGAGCAAATGTCAGAGTGGGATTCAGTGCACTCAGCTTCAGTCACCCAAACATTAATTATGCATCCCAACCTGTCATAAGGACCCAACACCAACAGTGGTGAGAGGCAGGTATCTGTAGGAAGCAATGCACTGTAGCTCCTCATCTTAAGATCTAATGAAAATATGTCTTTCTCCATTAAATATAAAGATGAGTCAATAGCTTGGCTGCTAATCACCTGATCTGTAGTTGATTAACTGATTTGAAGTTAAATGAGATAGTTAGGTTTGGATGCATCAGTACAAGAGTGACATCAAGTTGCTGGAGCATGTCCAGAGGAGGAAAACAAAGATGAGGAGGGGTCTGGCACACAACTGTTATGAGAAGTGGGTGAAGGAATTGGGATTGTTCAGCCTGGAGAAAGCTGGAAGCCTCAACAGTCTCTACAATTCCCTGAAAGGAGGTTGTAGTGAGGTGGGTGCTAGCCTCTACTCCCAAGTAATAAACGACAGGTCAAGAGGAAATGGCCTTGAGTTGTNTTTTTTTCCGATGTCCAGCCTGAACCTCCCCTGGCAGAGCTTGAGGCCATTCCCTTTTGTCTTGTCCCCTGTCACTTGGGAGAAGAGGTCAACTCCCTGTTCTCCACAACCTCCTTTCAGGTAACTGTAGATGGATAATAGATTTAATGAATAATAGATTTTAAAAACAGATTTTATTTTTTGTGTTCTGGCTACTCAAACTATCTTGTTTGGTTTGGGGTTTTGTTTTCTATTTTCTGCACACAAATACACTTCAATTCTTCTACACTATTCCCTGTTTCAGTGGCATGATGTGAGGCTGAACTAGCTGAACCAAGAGTAAAAATCTCCTTAAAATATAAAATATCTTTCCTTTTCAATCTTTGAAGAATAAAGATGATAGAGAATACAAATTTAAATGTTAAAAAGTAAACTTGAGAAATGAAGTTTAAATGAAGTTGAAAGTATTCAGTCAAATAATCTGAAAAAAAAGGTGATTTCAAACAAAAAATACTACTGAGATAAGATAAGGCTCAGGTTTGAGGATGGAGTATGGTTGACAATAAACAGGTCTGCTGGTAGATATTGGTTGAGGCTCTTCCCAGAAAAAAAAATAATGTTGATATCTGTTTCATATCTGGATGAAACAAACTCTTACAAATCAAAAATAAGGATTACATTACATGCTCTTATTTACCCACCATAGTGTTTATGAAGGCCATGCACTAAAATCAGCAACTGCGTGTATCTTCATTACTCCTTTTTTTTTATTATTGTGCCAGGAGTAATCAACTGCAAGTATGGCTCCAGCAAGTGCTTCAGCTCCATCAGGAAAAAGCTCACTGAAGCAAAAGAAGCACTACTAACATACGCACATAATATGCACAAGCATGTTATGGGAAATTTTTTATATGAATTTCAAAACCACATTCAGGTACAACACTGTAAAATCCATTTAGACTCAAACACTTCATTGTTTCAGGCCATTCTGGGGTTGCTGTTGAAATCTATTAACTCTACTTGAACACAAACAGTTGCTCTCTGGACAGTTCATTAAAATCCACCTTTTCTTAGGCTCAGAGGGTCTTCTCACTGTTTAGTTCCCATGGGAAATACTGGAAGTAAAAAATACAGAGGAAAATCATAGCATGTCACAACACTTAATAATAGCTACAAATGGAGTAATTTTAAATAGTTTGCATTAACTTGATGGGATAAATATTCTGAGGTACTCAAGACCCTTAGGGAGAAGTGTCACAGGGATAAGCCATAGTGTGAAATTGCTATTTGAGTGCTGAATGCCAATTATTTGTGATTTACTGTAATGTACTTTTAAACCCAGGAGCTTACCCAAAAGCAGTTGGTGTATGCTTTAAATGATGCATTAAGGACTTGAGATGGGAGATATCCAGGGACAGCAAAAGAAACACCCTCAGAAATTGTTCAAGTTACTTCTAGCCAACATAGGAGAAAAATATAGGGAAAAGATGAGGACTGAGGCACTGAGAGTGACATTTTTGTATTTTCCATCCAGGAAGCTACAGTAATGCAAACTACTACAAACACATAACCTATTTTTGAGCAACTTTACTCTTATAAAGAGCTGAAATGCAGGCAAAGTGGGAGCCCATGCAGTCACACTTACTACATGGCTGCTACATATGGACAAGAAGCTGTATTTTGTCCTTTTTACTGAGCTGCTAAATGGAATTAATGAGAAAACCAGAGTTTCTGTTCTTTGAAATATGCTTCTGCTTATTAGCTTAGAGCAAATGTCAGAGTGGGATTCAGTGCACTCAGCTTCAGTCACCCAAACATTAATTATGCATCCCAACCTGTCATAAGGACCCAACACCAACAGTGGTGAGAGGCAGGTATCTGTAGGAAGCAATGCACTGTAGCTCCTCATCTTAAGATCTAATGAAAATATGTCTTTCTCCATTAAATATAAAGATGAGTCAATAGCTTGGCTGCTAATCACCTGATCTGTAGTTGATTAACTGATTTGAAGTTAAATGAGATAGTTAGGTTTGGATGCATCAGTACAAGAGTGACATCAAGTTGCTGGAGCATGTCCAGAGGAGGAAAACAAAGATGAGGAGGGGTCTGGCACACAACTGTTATGAGAAGTGGGTGAAGGAATTGGGATTGTTCAGCCTGGAGAAAGCTGGAAGCCTCAACAGTCTCTACAATTCCCTGAAAGGAGGTTGTAGTGAGGTGGGTGCTAGCCTCTACTCCCAAGTAATAAACGACAGGTCAAGAGGAAATGGCCTTGAGTTGTGCCAGAGGAGGTTCAGGTTGGATGTGTAGACATGACATTTCATTACATGTTTTAGTAGGCATGGCAGTGTTGGGCTGATGGTTGGACTGGATGAGCTTATAGGACTTTTCCAACCTCAGTGATCCTGTGCTCCTGTAAGACAAATCCATAGCACAATCACATGCTTCCAGGTGGAGGTGAGACAATCCAGCTTACAGAAAGAAGGATATTGTTTATTTAGAATAAACATACTCATCACATAACAGTGTATATTTGTCAGATTTCTACTTGAAGATGCAAGTAGTTTAAAGTGAAATCCAAATGAAAACTTCTGACAAGTCCAAATCTGTTCTGCCCCCACGTTGCAAGAAAACAAGCCCTTAATCAGGCATATGACTGAAAAGTATGGTGGAAATAACTAGTGAGAGATTTACAGAGTTCTGCTGCCCAAAGCTCACTGAAGGAACACAATTTCAACAGGTGTCACAACCTGCGATACCATTCAATCTGCAAAGAGTATCTAGATGATGCTGTCAGTTGTATGGCTTAGTTCTAGACAGTCCTGCAAGAAACAGGGAGTGCGACCTGATGATCTTTACAGGTTCCTTCCAAATTCACATATTCTCTGATGCTCTGATTCAGTAAAACTTACACTGGGTTGTTTTCAGAATGGTTGCAGGTGCCAATCAAAGCCTATAATGCTATTAATTTCTGTCTTACGAGCTTTCCATCTGTTTCTGGCCCCAAATCCTTTCCTAAGTCAAGTAAGTTAGCACTTGCACAACTCTGTACACTTTTATACCCTTTATAACCAGTGAACTAATAACTTTTTTTTCCCAGATGCTGTTTGCCTGCACTGAAAAAGCAGACACTTGTATAAGTTACCTAACATAGACTTTGTGTTATGGAAGAATCATCTTTTGTCTGTTCTATATTATCAGAAGTACAAGCCACTAGCAAAGCTATCTAGAACACCAGCCCTGAGTTTCTCACAAAACCTTGCTTCCATACCTCACTGCTAGATGTCTGAGTTTTCTTTGACTTTACATCATCACTTTTATGATGAGGTATGTAAAAATAAATGCCCTGTTAACTGATTTTAAATCACCAGTGCTGTAGACTCCAGTGATTTTGATTGAAGAACTTAACTTTCTCAAGGACAGAGAGCTTCCTTCTACATTTTTCAAAAAATGGAAAATTTGAACTGTGAGACATGAAGCAAAGAATTTGAGAGGAACTGACAATCGGGTGAAGGAGCTGTAGCAGGCCATTGTGGAAAACAAGACCACATGATGGACTTGAATATCGAGGTGGAGGAATATGCTGATCAGGCTACATCTGAAATAGAATTATGGAATGGTTTGGGTTCGAAGGAACTTTAAAGCCCATCCAGCTCCAACACCTCTGCCATGAGCAGGGACACTTCCCATGAGACCAGGCTGATCAAAGCCCCATCCAACCTGGTCTTGAACATCTCCAGAGATGAGTATCCAGGACTTGTCTTGGCAACCTGTGCCATGGCCTCCCCACCCTCATCATGAAGAATTTCTTCCTAATTTCTGGACTAAATCTCCCCTCTTTCAATGCCAAATTGTCCCCCCTCCTCCTACCCCTGCACTCCCTGGTAAAGAACCACTCCCCAGCTTTCCTGTAGCCCCTTCAGGTATTGAAAGGCTGTTCTAAGATGTCCCTGATATCTTCTCTTCTCCAGGCTGAACAAGCCAAACTCTCTGCCTGTCCTCATATGGAGGTGCTTCCAGCCCTTGGGTGTCATCTTCATGGCCTCCTCTGGACTTGCTCCAACAGATTCATGTCCTCCTGTGCTGAGGACTCCAGAACTGAACACAGTGCTCCAGATGAAGTCTCACCAGAGCAGAGTACAGAGGGAGAATCACATTTCTTGATCTGAGAGTCACACTTCTTTTGATTCAGCCCAGGATATGATTTTCTGGGCTGCAAGTGCACCTTGCTTGCTCATTTAAAGCTTCAATTTCAAGAAACAACCTGTAAACTGATAATTAAAATAGATTGATCCACGCTTTCCAAAGGATACCACATTGCAACCCATGTCACTTAAGGGCATGATTAATAGTAACACATATGCTACCTTACCCTCAGAAATTTTGGCTGTGGGATAACATTGCACTTAAAGTATATTTCATAATGCACTAGATGTGGCTTTGTGTCCTGCCAAAGAGGCTGGATTCTAACTTACAATGTTAAGAAAAAACCCTACGCACTCTGACACTTCAAAGAGTTAGTGATTGAAGCTGCATAGTCAGTAACTGTTTCGTTTTTAAACTCCAACTAGAAACACAGTAGTGCAACTCTGCAGACAATAGACAATTAATTGTTCATTTTAAAATCATAAATATTTCAAAAACTTTTATAGTATGCTACTGTAAGATTAAAAACATGTTTAATGAGACTAATTCTTAAGAGGATATGCGGCCACACTTAGGCCATAGCCAGGTCTTTAAATGCCATACATACAAAATATAACTTTCACCTCATAAAAAAGAGAAGACTGATTATATACATTGTCATAATGGGCACCAAATTTTGATAAGGCTTCACAGAAATTAATCACCTTGTAACATCAAGTGCGACTGCATTGTCATGTTTGTCATCCCTGATCTTCAGCAGAAGGGATGGTGGTTTGGTTTGAGAGTTTGAGGAGGATCCACCATAGACACACAGAAGGCATGACTGTCACACAGTTAGCTAGTGCATTCCCACATCCCCTCAAAACTTTAAGGCAAGAATGAAGAATTGCTGATTTTGTAAATAATTAAAATGTTTGGCTCTTTCTCTGTTCCTGTGTGGAATAGTAACTGCATATGTGCCTGACATCAATATGACCTACTCTGTTTTACATAAAAGAAACCAAGACTCCATCTAGTAGTAATTTGGGTGCCCTCTACTGAACCTTCTCTTGTGGCACAGATAGTTCCTGAATACCAATGCCCATTGTATGCTTTGTTTTTTGTGAAGAATGACATACCTGACTCTGTAATCAAAGGGATGACGGGACTGCAAACAGCTGACTGTGCTTGTTTATTGCCAAGGAAAAAAGGAGGGAATAAAAAAAAACCCTAGAGATTTTTATTTAAGCTCAAGGCATCACTTTTGGAACCAGATTTCAGTACTGAAGTGACTCTGTATCACAGCCCATGCCCAAGCATAATGTGTAAATTGAGGCTTATATTTTGAAACTTCAATTCTGACACAAGGAATGGTGGCTAGGGGAAGGGAAAAAGTCATGTATGTAAATGCAGAATGCCACATGGTCTCTCCTGCCTGCTCATGTCAAAAACTATTCTCTTTTCCATTGTAATACAATGATTCTTTCATCCATATACTATATCAGCAGTTCCTGAAGAGGAAATCAGACCTTCTTCACCACATTACTAGTTGTAGTAACTCCACTGGCCCTGTGAATTTTTAATTATTTCATACACAAGTAAAAAAAAAAGGACCAAAAAGAACACCAAATTCCACAGTAACTGGTAAATGGAGCCTTAATCCTGCCAAGGGGAGAGCTGCAAGTTTTAGCACCTTTGGGTGAGGAGGGGTTGCCAAGCCAAGTGCCATGTGCTGTCAAAATGTGATATAGGTGGAAAAACTACTCATGCTGAGCAAAAGCATAGACTGGGTTCTGTGGTGCTTCCAAAACACAGATTTTAGTTTGTATGCTGTATCTGAAATCCTACACCTTCCCATGTCAATCCTTCCACACTAACTTGCTGCAGACAGCTGAAATTTTTAGAGGTTCTTCCCAGGAATGCAGAATGATAGAATGATAGAATGACTTGGTTGGAAAAGACCTTTGATACGATTGAGTCCGACCACAACTGTCCACTACTAAACCATATCCCTGAGCACCCTAACCACTCATCTTTTAAACCTCTGCAGGGGTGGTGACTCTGCCACCTGTCTGGGCAGCCTCTGCCAGTGCCTGAGAACCCTTTTGGTGAAGAATTTTTTCCTAATGTCCAGTCTGAACCTCTCCCAGCACAGCTTGAGGTCATTTCCTATCATCCTATCACAAGTTACATAGGAGAAGAAAGACATCAATACCCGCATCACTACAATCTCTTTTCAGGCAGTTGTAGACAGTGATGAGGTCTCCCCTCAGCCTTCTTTTCTCCAGGCTAAAGAACCCCATTTCCCTCAGCTGCTCCTCATATAACTTGTTCTCCCCCTCCTTCACCAGCATTATTGCTCTAAAATTTGATCAACTCACCTGGGCGCAACCAATGGTCATTCTTGCTATCCCATATTAGGCAAACAGGCACACAGAAGTTAAATATTACAGCTCTGACTGCTAGGGCAATGCAGTAACTTTTCTGGATTTGATCCAGAAACAACATATGGGAAGATGAAGAGTGGTAGCAGATGTATAATGGGTAGAGAGACAGATTATAGTGCTGAGACAGAAGGAAAGGGAAAGGCAGAGGAGAAAAGCCATACAGGATATCCCACCTCAGGAATAAATAGAGGACAAAAGTGAATGGGAAGTGGAAAAAACAATATCATAGTGGGAAATAGACACAGAGACAGCAATGCATCCCAATGGACAATCTAGACAGAGAACACCACATCCAAAAGAATGAAAACAGGGAAGAAAGACCACATCAGCATCCATTGATGGGAAAACCAGCCTGACAGGTGAATGAATTATTTAACTTTGTTAGCTGTAAAGTAAAAATAACACACACACCAAGACATGTATCTTTCTTCCATTCCCATGCCTAGACCGAGACTCAGAGCCCTAATCTGTACAAGATGACTCGCAGTTTCTTCCCCTGATGAGCTTTGGCTCTAGCTAATATGAAAGAAGCCTAACTTTAAAAAAAAAAAAAAAGTGGTTAAGAAAGTGCGGTTACCAATAGAACAAGAACTGTTTTGCAGCCTTCATCTGCAGCATATACACACACACACTTCCATCACTGCCAATCTGCATATTTAATGCTATTGTTACAGGCTGTACTGAAGTTTCAGTCCATTGGTGAGGTATTTTTTGCACCTTTCCTCCCTGCTTTCTGGACATGTATAAACTCAGCAGCCAACTGCAGTTCTTGTGCAAGGACTTGTTCAGCAAGGTCATGCCATCAGAGATAGTTTTAGTTCTTTCCACCTAAAAACTATCCTACTACACTTCCAGTTCATCTGCTTCAATAATTGAATGCAGCATTTTTATATTTTCTGAGATGCAGAAATATTCTGCCTTTGCAGGTGACATCCAAAACATTTATTAGGCCAAGAAGCAACCCTGATGCTGTAATTCCTCTTGAACTTCCTCTTCTATGACAGTGCCTAACTGCGGAACCTCTAATCTGCCTTTAAAAACTTTTTCTGCAATTTTTTCCATGCAAAATAAAAAGCATAAAACTCTACCACAGTTGATACCAGTTAAAACCCTAACAAAGGACCTTCTTGAAATATATTTATCTGTACATATATCCTTATATTTATCTTTTATCTAGCTCAGAGATGGCAACTTCTGCTACAAACACAGTACTTTATTGAATCTAAATAATGATAAAAAATTGTCTGTATTCAATGTATCTTGATATTTAAGTTGATATCTAGTTAATAAATTAGAGAGAGATTCCAGTGCTAGTACTTCAACTCCAAAACAAGCAGTTATCTTTTCAACATGAGTGTGCCGTGAACAGTTGTAGCAAATCAAAATTGACAGGGAACTTGTTTGGAAAGCATTTGTTTGGAAAAGCAATTGTCAAGCTGTTCCTCTACCTTGCAAGACTTTAGGGATTGCCTTCAGATTAGGCTCAATAACAACACAATTTGAAAGCACTTGTAAACTGAAGCAACTACAGTGGGCATGATGTCTGGAACCAAAAATGCACAGAAACCATGAATCAGAAGTATGCAACAACCCCTGTAATACACAAGAAGCAGCTAATGAAACAAAAGAGAACAGTATGTGTAGGTAGGCATATGTAATATTTGAGTCCTAATGAAATTATTTACACTCTGAGCTTATCATTCTTTGTATGTAAATAGCAGCACTATTACTACATGGGGCCACGTTGTTAGAAGGTTTCATGTATACTTTTGTGGTGCTAGTTGTCCAGGTCCTGCTGACTTTAAATGCAAAATACAGGGGCATGAAGGCTTGCCCACATTAAACATACATGCCCATTAAAGTGGATACCTAAACACATTTGGTATGTATTTCATAGAATCCTGGAATAATCAAATCATAGAATTGTGGAATCGTTTGTTTTGGAAGGGACCTCAAAGCCCATACGGTCCCAACCTCCTTTCCTGGATCAGGTTGCTCAAAGCCCCATCCAATCTGGCCTTGAACACCATCAGGGATGGATCATCCTTGAATTCTCTCAGCAGCCCATGCCAGTACCTCAACACCCTCGCAGGAAAATATTTTTCCTAATACCTCATTTACATTTCCCCTCTTTCAGCTCAGAGCCATTCCCCCATAACTTATTCCTTTACTCCTTGATGAAGAGCCTTTCCTCAGCTTGCCTGTAGTCCTTTTTAAGTACTGGAAGGATGCTATAGCATCTCCATGGAGCCTTCTCTTCTCTAGGCTAAACAACCCAAACTCTCTCAGCCTGTCCTTGTATGGGAATTGCTCTAGCCATTGAATCATCTTTGTGGCCTCCTCTGGACCTGCTTTAAGAGATCCATGTCCTTCCTGTGATTGGGACTCCAGAATTAAACACAAGGTTCCACGCGAGGTCTCATGACAGTGCAGCAGAGCAGCAGAATCCCCTTCCTCTTCCCACTGGTCCCACTGTTTTGGATACAGCCTAGAACGTGTTTGGCTTTCTGGACTGCAAGAACACATTGCCACATCATGTAGAACTTCTCATCCACCACCACAACCAAGTCCTTCTCTTCAGGGATACTATGAATCCATTTTCATCCAAACCTGTATTAGTGCTTGGGATTGACCTGACCCAGGTGTAAGACCTTGCACTCGGCCTCACTGAACTTATGAGGTTCTCAAATACCCAATGCTCCAGCCTGTCCAGATCCATCCCTTCCCGCCAGTGTGTTGACTGTGCACCACAGCTTGGAGTTGTCAGCAAACTTGCTGAAGTTACCCTCAGTCCAACTGTCCCTGTCAGCAACAAGGATGTTAAGCAGTACCAGTCTCAACATCAACCCCTGAGGAATGCCACTCATCATCAATTTGACTTGGTATGCAAGCATCTCACTGTTTCCTTCACACTAGTACAAGCCAAGTTGCTATTGAGTAATTAGCTTTTGAGGGCAAAAATTTAAAAATCAGCAGCCTCTACCGTCTGTTTCAGAGAAGGCTGATATTAGGTTTAAATAAGCAGAGTATCTACTTCTTTAGCTGTGGTAATAATACAGATGGAATTTTTAGTAAAGACCTACTCCAATACAACAATCTATCAAAAAACAAATTAATTAATACTAATTTGTGTCCATTTACATCATCAAAAGTGTAGTGGTTTGATTTTGGTCCCTTCAGAATAGCCAGGTTGTGGCTGAGAAGGAACTACATCTCCCAGTATTCCATGTAATTTTCTACGTAAATGAGGGTGTGTTGGGGGGTCGGACACTCCTCTCTTCTGGCTCCCTCTCATCTTCTGGTTCCCTCTCATGTTCTGGCTGCCTCTGGTCTCGTGTGTGTGGGAAGGTCTGGTCTGTGTCGGTCTGTCTGTGTGGGGGTGGGGTCGGGCTCAGTGGAGCTTTGTGGACTCCGAGAGCGGCGTGAATGCCGAATGCTGATTTGTTATCTGAAGAGATTAATGATTTCTTTTTCTTGTTAGCTTTTATTACTGTGTTTCTGTATTCTTAATTTCTCTTCGTGGCAGGGAGAGGTTTCTTTTTGGGGGGTCTCTGGAATATGTGTAGATGGTATTTTAGTTGCATATTAGTGTTAATAGATGAGCATATAATCTTACAGCTATGGTCTGCTTGTTTGTCAATATTTTCAATCTCTCTTTCTTTCCTTCTACCTTCCCCCTTGGGCTTGTACAGGGGGGTGGGGGGAGGAGGAGAGACTGCATTCTACTGTGGGGGTTTTGGGTGGTCGACAGGTGGATTCCACTAAACCATCACAGTAATTTTGGTGGAGAATGTGGGCAACAAACCCTTCACAGTAACTTTTGGTGCGTTGGCTGGGAAATTGAACTTTTTTACAGTTTTTGACCGGGAAATGCATAACTGAATTGTATATTTTATTGTATATTTGTCAGTAGCATAACTGTCTGTAGCTGTGCAGGCATTGTTTTGGTATTGTCTAGGAGGACAGGCAAGCTTGTTCCCAAGCAGGTGGACATAGTTGTTATGTTTAAGATAAGCTTTCTGGGAGGACTGCCAAAAAGTATTTCGTTGACAAAATATATCTTTGATTTCAGAACACAGGGAGCACCAAAAGAGTAAACAATGATAAGTAACCATTTCAGCCACTTTTCACTCATTCTCTTTTTAATCTTAACCATTTTTGTGCCTGTTCTGGGTTGTCCTATGGGAGGACATCCAGGCCCAGAGGATGAGGGAGGCCAGTGCTTCTCTTTCATTGATTTTGACATCGGCGGTCTAGTGGAGGAGATCCATAGAGTTGTATTTGGCTCTGATTATTATTTTAAGTGTGCTGCAACCGTGCTGCTGTTGATAGAGGCAATGGAAGTGTTATTTAAAATTGGAAGAATGGTGTTGTATTGCTTTCCCTGTTGTAGGAAAGACGATACCTCAGGGAGACTGGCTGAAGCTATGGAAAGGGACTTGAAAAGGCCAGTTCCCGGTTGGCAAGATGCATGGGTAAATTTTGATAAACTGGGAGGCGTCTGGCACCTCCCATTAACTGGGACTTTACTCCAGAACGAGTGTCTGATCCTGATGAGATAACCCGTCGTTTAATTGAAGGGTGTCTTTCAGATAATGATCCAAGTGTGCAACTTTGTGCTTTGTTCTGGGGTCTGGCTTGTGCTTGTCGAGCTGCCTTGGACCATCCTCAACAGGCCAAGACTGAGTGTGGGACTCAGACTGAACTTACAACCAATATGGCTCCCAGAACCGCCTCTACTAAGTCGACTGAGTGTGGGACTCAGACTGAACTCAGACCCAATATGGCTCCTGCTAGTCCCAATACAGTTGGTGCTTGGATACGGTGCGTAGCAGAAAGTTTGGAAGATGTCTCTGATTTCCAATACAACAATATGAGAGAGAGAATGGAGAGGTCTCACGAATACTCTGGATATGAGGATGAATACAGATACAGAGACTAGAGAGACAGAGAATGCAGAAGCAGGCCAGTAGGATGGTCTTGACCACAGTCTTGATCTCAGTCTCGGTCCCGGTCTACCTCAAGATCTCCTTCCCTCACAC
>WAAB01024330.1:0-12081 GCA_013389865.1 Piaya cayana
TTTTGACTCAAACCTTTACACTTGGTGTCAATGATCATATGTTATAAAGAAAACTATGAATTAGGAAGTGAGAACAAGACTTTGATGGAATTTAATAACAACTGCTAATAGCCTTATTTTCAGATAAAATTTTCTAACAAGAGTCTTTGTTATGACTACATGTGCCATATAAAGATGACAGAAAAAATCAGTATTACTTAGAGATTATGATGAATAGTGTTGGTAGACAAGCAAGCTATTATGACCTTATGAAAGGGACTGAGAAACAGCCAGAATTGGAACCACATGTGTCTGATGTAAAGCACTGGCATTTCTGGATAATATGTTTAGCAGATCTGGCATTATGTATTAATCAGGGATCATTTCAGTGGCATTTTATAAATATTATATCAGTCTAACTCCAGCAATGCCTTATGTCCTTCTGTTCACATGGCAGTATGATCCTCAGTTGTGCAGTTCCTCCACAGGAAAGCTCTGGAGTAAGAGCAAGGAGAAAAACTTTGTCATCTGTGGCTAATATGTACCAGGATAAAGTGTGCAACAGGAACATGAAAAAAGAGCTTGTCTTGGGAACAATTAGTATAGATGAGAAGAAATTGCATTAAATGTATCTTGGGTTTTGCAGTGGCCTGGGCTTCAGGGCTCCACATACACATGCACATTCACATCCTGAAGATTTTTACCATTTAATCCAGGTAGGGTGGGAGAGATCAGCAGAGCTCTCTCTCTATTCAGCCAGAAAACTTGTTTGATATTAGCATTCACCTCTGAATTGACCTCTTTCAGCCACACATTTCTCTAAATGACCCATACTAATAAACCTAGCTACTCTACTGAGATGTATCAGTGTTCAAACTGCAGTAATTCACATACCAAAAATGTTTGGAGATTCTCTCATATTGCTATTATTGGTACCCAGTTTACATAAAAATTATGTAGAAATTATATAAATAGAGTTTTAAATACCTGACACAGTTGGCAATCTGCTTTTCCCAGCTCCTCTTTGTCAGATGTCTATGTCTTTTCTCATTGAATTTCTGCTGATAATTTCCTGTACTAAATAATCTTCATAAACCTTGCTTGCTGTGCTGTGTCTGTCGTGGTTGTATCCTCCCTAATGAAAACACCCTTCTTTTGCAACTTCCAATATTATGGTCATGATTCTAATAGTGCATAACCAAAACTAGAAGATTCCTGAGAAGATGGCTCCTGCTCCTGGGTCGTATTTGGGAATGCAGGAGTACTAAAGTTACCTTCTTCCATTGATGCAAGAAGCTTAAATCACCTAGAAACTTACATAATTCCATCATCTAATCTTCATTTTAACATGCAGGATTTCTTGAAGAAAAACGGTCTGAAATTATGGAGGTAAACTCTAATCCCTGAAAACACTTAGGAAATAAAAGTGGGAACGGTGGGGGAATAAAAAAATCAGGGGAAATGAAGCCACAGAATAAAAAGAAAAGAAGGAAAAGAAAGAAAGAGTGAAGGAAAGATTTCATATTTCTTCATACACTACTGCATTAGTTCCAAAGCGAAGTAGCAGCCATTACCCTCACGTACATTCTTAGTTTACAAAAATGGTTGCTCTATTGTGCCACCTTGTGGAATGAGGGAAGCAAAGACAGTTGCAGTTAAATAGCTTTCAAGGACTGAACTCAATGTGCAAATTGGCACAGCAGGAGAAACAGAATTATGTTACACACAAGCAGATATAAAAATGACAAAAAAACCCAAACCCCCAAAACCTAGACAACAAAACCAGTACTATTCAGGTATATATTCAGGATAAACAGTCCCTCCCCAGCTTTCCTGGGGTCCCCTACAGGTATTGGAAGATCGCTACAAGGTCTCCTTGGAACCTTCTCTTCTCCAGGCTGAATAACCCCAACTCTCTCAGCCTGTTTGAGGTTTTCAAAGTTATTAAAGGATAAATGGGTGTGATATCTGGGGAAATTAATGACAGCTTTTGACTGAATATCTACCTCGTGACTTCTTGTCAGGAAATATAATTATTATTTCATATTTCATGCAAGATAAATTACAAATAATTTATTATGTTGGCATTACATTTTCAATAACATTGACTCTCAGAAGCTCTAGATTTTTAATGTTGTGACTTTATGCTCTTCCATCCAGAGTCAAAGCCAAATACAACACATGCCCAGACTTGGGCATGTACTTAAATTTGTATGGAATTTAACCATGTCAAATTTTGCATTTCAGTCTGTGAGTGGAAATCTTGTTTAACATTAGAAACACTCTATCCAAGCTGTAAAATAAACTCTTATGAGGGCTCTAATTTTTAAGAATTTGTGATATATTATCAATGAAAATGAAGGTCAGGTGTTAACACTGTTAAACAGTCACTCTCAATGAAGAGAGTCCAAATCAGATCCAGATTTTTTTAAAACCCCCAAATTATAAGCCATTTGGTAGAAAACAAAGAACATATCTTGTTCCAGGCAAAGATTTACACCAGCTTGTCTCCAGAGGCTTATGAGAGCCTTTGAAATACACAAGCTTCACCTCTATCATGAGATTCATCTGGCACCTTTCCTGTCCTCTGCACTTACATTCATTTGCAGAGAAAATCCCTCAGAGAGCTCTAGTAGGAAGATCAAACCATTGCTGATCTTTAGGCAGTAGGCATTGTCAGGAAGTTAGGATTCACCTATGTATTCTAGAGAGTATGAGTGAAATAACACAAATATGCAATAGGGTTCTGATTCTGCACTCAGATCACTGGGTCAGTGATCTGACCTAAGGTGATACATGGTCAGCTTGATTTTTCACATCTTTTTTGGAGGCTTACAGTTGAAGTGCTGCTACATTGCCTCTCAGTTGCAAGGTGCATGTCACAGAATCAGGTTATGGGCATCATACAGAAGAGGAGATTGTATAGCCAAGATTTAATTCCTGGGTGATCTGATAATATCTGATAGTGATCTATCAGATCCATGTTGGAAATGCATGAGCTATTTTTTTTTTTTTTTGATATTGCAATTTAACAAGCGNCAAACTGTTCCAGTGCCCCACCACTCACACAGTAAAACATTTCTTCCCAATATCCAATCTAAATCTCCCCTCTTTCAGCTTAAAACTATTACCATTTGTCCCTGGTAGAGTTCCTCCTCATCTGCCCTGTAGACCCCCTTTAAGTACTANTGTAACAAGCGGAAATATGATGAAAATAAATCACATTCAGCCTAAAGAGGACCTACAAGGGAAAATGCATAGGTTATGTGGGAGTCTTGGGAGGACATAGACTGGGAAAGTAAAATCCTGATTTATGTTATACCTCTTTCTTCATGGTTGTGCCATCTCTAATATCACTGTACTATAGAATCGTAGAATGATTTGGGCTGGAAGGGACCTTAAAGATCATCTAGTTCTAAGCACCTTGCCATGGCCAGCGACAACTTCCACTAGAACAGGTTACTAAAAGCCTCATCCAGCCTATCTTTGAATAACTCCAGAGATGGGGCATCCACTGCTTCTCCAGGCAAACTGTTCCAGTGCCCCACCACTCACACAGTAAAACATTTCTTCCCAATATCCAATCTAAATCTCCCCTCTTTCAGCTTAAAACTATTACCATTTGTCCCTGGTAGAGTTCCTCCTCATCTGCCCTGTAGACCCCCTTTAAGTACTAGAATGCTGCTATAAGGTCTCCCTTAAGCCTTTTCTTCTCCAGGCAGAACAACCTAAGCTCTCTCCGCATGTTCTTTTATGGGAGGTGCTCCAGCCCTCTGATCATTTTTGTAGCCCTCCTCTAGAATTGCTCTATCAGATCCACATATTTCCTGTGCTTAGGAATCCAGAATTACATACTGTACTGCAGGTGAGATCTCGTGAGAGCCAAGTGGAGAGGAAGAATCACCTCCCTCAACCTGCTGGTCACACTTCTTGTGATGCAGCCCAGGATATGGTTGGCTTTCTGGGATTCAAGCACATATTGCCAGCTCAAATTGAGCTTCTCATCCACCAACACCCCAAAGTCCTTCTCCTCAGAGATAATCTCAATCCATTCTCCACCCAGTTTATAATTGTGCTTGGAGTTGCCCTGACCCATGTACGCTTGGCCTCTAGATGGCCTCCCTTCCCTCCAGCATGTCAACTGTGTCAGCTGCTTGGTGTCATCAGCAAGTTTGCTGAAGATTCCCTCAATCCTGATGTCAATGTTTCAAACAAAGATGTTAAGCAACACTGCTACCAATAAGACCCCTGAGGAGTACCATTCATCATCGTGCTCCACTTGAACATTGAAACATTGACTACAACTCTTTGAGTGTGACCGTTCAAACAGTTCCTTATCCAGTGAGTTGTCCATCAATCAAATTCATGGCTCTCCAGTTCAGAGACAAAAATGGCATGTGGGAATCTCAAATGCTTTGTACAAGCCCAGGTAGATTACTACAGCTACTCTTCCCTCATCAACCAAAACAAGACCTGGTCTGGGATTTCAATCACTTCTTCAAAAGTGGTTCTTGGCATTACCCACTGCTAAGTTACCGTAATAATTCCCTATTTTAGATTTAACTCAGGAGGTCATTTAGCAAAATCCCTTATTTTTCTCATTATCAGTCTCTGTGTCAGGGCTGAAAGTAGTCAACACACTGTGATTATTACATATCTGCCTCCAAAGCCATTAAAAGAACACTGATGTAAGTCTGAGGACAAACAAAAGTGGGGAGCTGCTTCTTTAATTTAAAAATGCACAATTTTCCTGAATCAAATTCTCAAGTTGCTCTCAGGCTCTCCCAGAGCCTTCCTGGGTGGGCCAACTGTATTGTGTGCAGTTACACCAGGAAAAAGCAGATGGATGTAGAAGGCCCTGAGATGGATATCTAATAAATGAAAAGGTGTTACATGATCTAAGATATCAGGTCCATTTGCAAGACTTGTCAAGCTTACTTTATTACTGGTTCCCTGAGGTTGTCTGGGTAGACATAGTCATACATTTTAGTCATACATTTCAAGGGGCATATTGAATAAAACAAAACTCATGACATTGTTCAAAAAGTGATGTCTTCCATTCTGCACAAAAACAAAACACAAGATCTCCACAAAGTAAGGTAGAGAAGAAAGCACACAGAACCACTATTGAAAAAAAAAATACGATCACTTGAAATCTACTTGTTGTATTACAAATTAAAATGTACATTTTCTTTATTTAAAATGTTCTAATTTTTAACAATTACATGCAATAAAGCTTATCTGCTGATACAAGTTATAATTACTAAAAAAGGTCAAATGAAAAGTTTAATTATGGTCATTCTTCAGCCTGTATGAGATCCAGAAAAAATCCAATAAAGCAGACATTAAACATAGAACATGGAAGATGATGTGGTGTGCTACTTACAGTTTAATTTATCTCTTTTGTTGTTGATTTCTTTCTTCTGTCCTCTACTCTGACGTAATTTTAAGCATCTGAGAAACACTGTCCTCATTTAACTTCCATACAGTCCTACTCAGTGGTCAATAGAGACTTAGTAGACATTATCCCTCATTGCAATCAACAGAAGTAGAGGAGAACTTGGGAGAAAATTCTGAGAAAATATAACAAAAATGATGGTATTGCATGTTGGAACAATATCCATACTCTCCTCAACAATTTGTAAAATACTCTGATATCAGAAATGGGAAAGTCTGTTCTAGAGATGCTTGCAGCACTGTTTCTCAAGTATAATTGCCTTTTTATCTTAGACAACAAATACATTCAATTGAAAGCCCCTGTTTCCCTTTTCTCTGTTACTGAATAGGCTTTTTTTCATCTGGTGAATATATGTGAGTGTTTCAAACAAGCAAATATGGGATTGGTTGTCATAGAGAAGCAGATAAGATGTATCAAGCTGTGTAAAACAAGATAAGATGTGGATAAATTATTTTGAAATATCATCCTTCTGAATGATTACTTATTTTTCTTTTTATTATGGATGCTCATTTTTTTTCTTTTCTTGAGCTAGAGGGAATTTTAAGAACTAAAATACCAAGATAAAAAAGGCAAGCAGGCACTAAGCTCTTTAGACAGGGACTTTTGGTTCTCTGCTTAAAAAGAATAAGAGCAGAGGCCCGGTATAGTGCAAACACACACAAGAATACATAACAATCAGCTACTGTTAGAATTGAATGGAGAAAGTTGTAGGAAACATAAATTAGTTTGCTTCTGGAAGAATAAATTATTTGGATTATAATGAATCTTTTGCCTTCCTATTCCTTTTACAATCTCCTTTCCCTTTGCCTTTGCCTCTCCCTCCCTTTTCATAGAAACATAGAACAACCAGGTTGGAAGAGACCCACCAGATCATTGAGTCCAACTTTTTCACCAGCTCCAGGCTGTTTGCTCTGCATCAGGGTTTGTCTGATGAAAAGAATGACTCTTCTAAAGTGCATACCTTTAGAAACAAGTGAAGAACAAAGTACAGCAAAATCTCAATTATGTTTCTGTGGAAACAATGTTAAAACGGGTGTATGCTGTTGATTACGGTCTTGATTATATCTAAGAACATTTTGCTTTTGAAAAATCTCTACAGAGAAAAATCACAGAGCTTACTGTGTTCATCTGTTGCCTGAAGGCAAATAATATGTTCTGTTAGATAGCCTCTTGAAAGGGTTTCTCAGTCTCTTTCAGAAACTGCAACATTAGCAGAACATCTGGCCGTAATAAATGATCCTCAAGTGACTGGAATAAGTAACTACCTGCTGAAGATATTTTGGTCTGGTATAACATGTCTGAGGATTAATTTCTTTTGCTAGGGAATCTTCAGGCTAATCCTGCGCTTTAAGTGACAACTGCCATTTTTCCATAGTCACATATGTACTTCTCAAACACCTAAACTAAATTAAGGAAGTGAATAAGAATATCCTGTCTCTAAGTTTCAGATCACAATGTCTATGTATGTCTTAATAAGGTTTATCTTTGGAATCATACTAATAAGCCCCTCTAAATAAATTCTCTTGTATCTGATTCCAGTGATAAAAGAACAAAAAACATGATCTGATCTGATACAATATTGATTTGGAGCTAGGGGAAGTACTGTACTAACAGGATAACCATTGTTTAGCAGCTTGAGATAAGCACTAACACTTAAGTGTAAACAGAATAGTAATAATTTAGCCGAAGCAACATATTTCTATAAGACATACGTAGGAAGGGGGCCTGTTGTTAAAAGATTTCTGATAAACAAGACAAGTCATCTGGACCTGTGATAAGAGTGGAAACACCATTGATAAGGGCAACTGGGTTCCTCAGAGCACGGATGCAGAAGGAAATTAAGACAACTGCCCCCCCCCATCCCTGGGAAAATCTTTCACAGGCAGAAAACAGGAAGAGGTCTCTTCTCAAACTCATTATATAATAAAAAGCGAGCAAAGGTTATGAATACGTATAGGCTTTTATTGGAATATGTAACAGTTCACTGTATAAAGCCAAGACGAGTTGCCATGATGGGTACACACATTGTTTTGGAGAAATGATTTTCCCATGCATCTCAGCGCTGAATAAACATACTTACTTTATAACTTTATAAGTTATGGAGTCTTGATTCTGTGTGTCAATACATTTAACAGATATACAATGCACTGAAAAATGCTTTACATATATTTATCTTGCTTGAATAAAAATGTGGGTTACTGTGCTTGATCAACACTGTATTCTTTAAAAGTATAATCTTTTTCTCTTCCAACCCAACATGCTTTAAAACCTCCAAATGGACAACTATTAATGCAGTCATAAAATGCTAAAATTCTCTATTAAAATTACTTAATAACTAAATTACTTAATAATTAAATAACTTAATAACTAAATTACTTAATAACTAAGTAACTTAATATTTCACTGAATTTTTTTGCAACAGTTTTTTTTCCCTGGATGTTTCTGAATATCTAAGTAGTATATATCCCTACAGAATACTACTAGATCTAAGAGGGGCAAGAATGATATGACTTCCCTGTAAGAGATGTTTATAAGACTATCTGGCCAAATATCCCTTTCCCAAGAGCATGAAAACTGAAAATTTGAGAAGATGCCTTAGGTAGTGATATATTTGCCAAAAGAGGTGTGGGACTGTTACCAACAGAGGATGCCTAATGCTGATTACACAATTAATGTATCATAGTGCTTCCCAGCTAAACCTGACAAGCTTCCCAGTGTTATTAAGTCCATGTTTAAAGGAAAAGCCGCCTAATACATCATATTTTCAATATTTCTTGCTTCTTTCTTTGTCATGTGACAATAAGACTGCACTGCTCCAGAAACCTAGTTATATGACATGATGTTATAGAAGTTATTGTGAAGTTATTTGTTGATTGATGTCACTTATACCTCCACTTCAAAGCAAGAGAGAGGAGTATCTGGTATCAGATACACAGGTGTTGTAAACAACTTACTAATAGCAACTGTTGAATAACTTCTTTAATGAGATATTTTTCTACGGCTATTGCTAAATTTGTTGAAAATTTTTTTTTTTAATGACAGACTTAATACATTCAAATGTTATTACTTACTGCTGTTATACCTTCAATTAAGCTTTAAATTCTATACTCGATGCCAATAATCTTGGGTGACAGATATTCCAGCAGAGTATAAGGAATTTTATCAAATTTCCCTCTGAGGAGTTTTCATACAGTAGTTTCAGCAGATGGTCAATTCCTTCTTTACCTCCCTATTTTGATGTTCACAATGTTTGTGGTTTTTTCCTCACTCTTTTCTACACTTCTCCATCTAATTATTTACATCAAAATCTCCTGATCATTTAAATGAGAATGGAAGCCCTCTCTATTACAGTGGCAGAATTGCAGAACCCCTCCTCATCTCGTTTTTATTTACAAAAGTACCTTACCAATTCCTGATGTGTCGGGGGGTTGGGGGGGGGGGGTGGTTCTTTTTCTTCAGCACTGGAGAAGCATTGGGATTTGTCCTCAGAGTGCCTTTGCCCAACAGTGAATTCAGATAATTTTATATACACAGAGGTGTCTTCATATCCATAGTTTCTCCACAAAATGAAAAGCAGAGCTTATTCCTGGAACTTCAATGCATATTTAGAGGGTTAAGATTAATCTAAACACTAAAGCTTGGCCATTCTTGGCAGTTAATCTTAACTACTCTGGGTGACAAGAAGATAAGGGTCATTACCGATATTTTAGTCATTAATCTTGTTTATAACACATTGCAGTTGACATTCCATCTCACATTTTACAAATCACCATTTAATGCATAACAAAATTTGGCACCTAGAATGGTCTGAATGTCCAATGAGTATTTCAGTTTCTGAAGAGGAACACCTCACTGGAGTCACTGTTCTGTTTACTTTCCCAGTGACAGTGTCTGTTTCAGGCTAGAGACATATCCAGACTTCAACAAGCAAAAAGGGGGAAAGAGAAAGGAATTTGTTGGGTAGCAGAAAAAGCCTATAGAGGCCCTTGTGCTCGGTGAGCATTTTAGAAATATGCTCTCATCATTCAAACCTTACTCTTTACATTGTCAGAGTGATTTTTTTTTTTAATGCATTCATTGCTCTTGCTCATTCAGGCACATCTTTTATATGGCATAGTTGGCAAGGTTTTACAAGCTAATGCAATTTGCATTAAAAATAGCTGAAAGTGGTAATAGTCATTATAATGCCTATTTGACCACGAACAAGTAATGGGTTGTGATTAATCAGTTGTAAAAAACTGGTAATTGTTGCACCCTCTTAATCTTTTTCTCTCTCAACCAGAATGATTGCACCTCGTTAAAATCTGAATAAATCATCATTATCCTGTATCATTAGGAACCCTCAGCCTTTCTTGCATAGTAATTTGTACTCAGCCAGTGCAAATGAATGGCCTGTGAGAAATGTTATTCTAATTCCAATTAGCTCTCAAATCTTGGCAAGGAGCCAGCACACAAAACAAAATAGTTGTTAATGTTACCGAAGGAGCATCATCACTCCGAACTGAAGTGCAATTAGGGATTCCTTTTAAACTCCACATCATAAATTGTTCCCTTATTAGCTATTTTCAATACTGTAATTTAACTAGTATTTATTCACAACCCCTAACAATTTATCACAATCAAGGACTTCAGTTTTTAAGAACATCAAGAAGCGTGTTGTCAAGGCCCCTGGGAGTTAGGGTCAAAGTCTGCAAAATAATGAGAATAGCAATTAAAGTGAAGCTTTAAAAAGAAAGCCCTATGGTAATGTCAGAATGTTCATTGTAATGAAATTTACATCTTGAATTAAAGGCAAAAGAATCAATGTATGTAGAGAAAAGACTAGAGTATACAGATTTCTTCAGCTTTGCCTAGTTACAAAAGCATGGTACTAAGTGGCTTGCCTTCCATTATTTGATTGCACAGTACCTGTCCACCCAGTAGTATGTGAAATTGTACACAACAGAATTAATTAGCATTGATAAATAGCATTATGATTATAGTTGATTTAACTGTATGTCAAAAATATTTGAAACTAATGTACTACTGCATTGTATTTCAGCTAGAAGAGTGTTCTGTTACTTGTTTGCTGTGATTATTTATTGAGGCTCAGGGTTTGTGATTAGCCACTTGAATCACTGACTGAATTAAGGGTGTGGTTTCACAATAAATGTAAGGCAACCTGTCATAGTTTGATTTTTTTTTTNGTTTTTCTATCTTCTCTCCGGGAATCACTGTTTCTGGGGGGCTGTTATGTTCTGATTATTGTATATGTAGCATTTTAGTTGCATATTAGTGTTAATACATTATATATATTCACTTAGCCTCTGCCTGTTTTGGGGTTTTTTTTGTATTCTCAGCCTCTCTTACCTTCTCCTGGATTTGTACAGCAGGGTCTGGGGGAAGGGAGAGGGACTGCAATTTACTGTGAGGGGTTTTGGGAGAGTTTTAACTCAAAACCATTACACAACCTAAGACCCCCAAACAGAAGACCTGCACTAGCTGGCAATTACGTGTTTGTTTTCACTCCACTGACACCAGAGATTGTGAAGCTGGATGAGTTCTTTGATCCATTTAAAAAGAAATCATTTTTATCTCCCAGACAGTTTTCATTAGGACTGGAGAATTTTGTGGTTTTACCTTGATAAACAAATAGAACTGCTATGAGCAGGAAGGTAACACTGTCTTTTCTGCCCCCTGGGCCCATGCTATTACAGAATGTATTGCATGGAGGCACGAAAATAGGAGAGAATAGGGTGGAGAAACTAATAAGGCTTTGCATGTTTATTCATCTTCATTCACAAAAGCCAGATTGTTTGCATCCTCTCCTGATTTGAAGGCTCAGGAACAGATACAAGCCATAAAGACTTAGTATTTTCACATTTTACTCTTCCTTGATACATGTATATGAAATAAAGGAAAATACAACATACATATACTGAATCTTGAGTTCCACTCCTTACTCCATAAGTGATTTATGTATTTTATCCACCAATCTTCCTTTGTGAATGCACTAAATTTTAGGCTACTGAGTCCTGCTTTGTTTTCAATTAAGCTTATGGCCTTATAAATTGAACATGCCCATCTGTGCAGTGGCCCAGTTTGATCAGGTGATTTGGAATATATTACTAGGTTTGTCACTATGATATATCTCTGAACTTCTTCAGAGAAAGGCATAAAATCTGTCTCCCCATCTTGGGTAAGTGCTGAAAGAATACCTTTACCTATTTAGTTTATCTCAACTAGGTCTTCATTTGATTAAATACCTCTGAGATGAAGATGGATATGTTTACAGAAACAACAATCTGGGTAATCTTCTAGTAAAACCAGTAGATGCCTTCAGCATTTAGAATCATAGAATCATTTAGTTGACACTAAGGAAGATCATGATTTTTTAAATTTTTTTGTGCCTTTTCCAATTTGGTATGAAAGACTTAGTTATGGATGAGACTTAAAGTTTATTAAATTTACATTATTTAGTACAAAGAGGATAGAGTTACGAAGCTCAATATACTATTGTGTATATACTCTAGGCAATCAGGTGTTGTATTATTAGGTGTACAGGAAATAGATGGTATTCAGAGAAAATTTATAAAATTAAGTCGCAGAAACTTTGGAGAAAAACACAGAAAGAGCTTTAAATGAGGAGAATAGTCACTGTCTTG
>WAAB01024332.1:4615-27043 GCA_013389865.1 Piaya cayana
AGGAGCCAGGGGAGGAAGGAAAACCAGGCAAATTGGAAGTCAGGGGAGGGCTTGTGTTTCGCCGCACAGAGATTTTTGTAAACGCAATTTTTTTTTTTTCCCATGTGCTACGTAATGGGTTTGTGTTTTATCTTAATTGCCGTCATTTTTTTGGTGCTTTTGTTCCTAGATTTGAGATCCCGGAGCCTGAGCCTACCGAAGCGGACCGGCTGGCCATCGAGAAGGGAGAGCAGCCCATCGGCGCGGACCTTAAACGGTTTCGCAAGGAATACGTCCAGCCAGTACAGCTCAGGTTTCTTCCCTTTTAAATGTGTTCTGTTAAAGCCAGATTTCAATTCCCTCATTACAGGGTGATCCTGGTGACAGTAATCTCTTTTGGAGACTGCTGTGCTGTCAGGCAGGGACTTATCACTGTCTGCAACCAGGCTAATATCCCAAACCTCGTTCCAATTAGTCACGCTGGCTTCTGCTGTTGTTGCGATTGTGCTTGGGTTCTCTGCTGCTCCCAGCTGCCATCACCGCCCACAGGAACGCTGCACCACTGCTATATAAGGCGGGTTTGGGTGAGAGATACATAACTGAAAATGGCCCTGACTGCAGTTTGAATGGGTTCCTTGTTAACCAGTCCTGGGAAGATAGTTTCGCTGTCTCTGTTTTTTACAGTCCGGTTGGTATTTTAGTCCCTTTCCCAGCGCCGCTGATGTATTTGTACACAGACAGGGAGACTCTTGTCTGTGCGGCACGTTGCAGAGGGCTGCGGGGCATCTTCAAGGTCTTGCTGACCAAGTTAACTTGGGGAACAATCAAGCATTTCTAGCATAATGAGGCTAATTGTTTTCCTGGTAGGGGATCACGTCAAGAGACAACACAGATCACAACCAGTATTTGCTAGAACAACCTTGATTCATCCAACTGTTTTTATTACCAGCACAAAGATGTTACTATTACGGCAGATAATTACTCAAAGTGTGCTTAGTTGTTGCCTCACCACACACAGTCAGTCAGTCGCGCTTACCTACGTGGAGCAACAGCTGTTTGCTCAAAGCGAGGGGTCATGCTGGCGTACCAGAAACTTCAGGTGTTCAAAACATCACTGAGGAGCCCCACTGGAGGGGGACACTGGGGCACTGAGTGATGAGAAGCTTGATAGGAGCTGGCAATGTGTGCTCGCAGCCCAGAAGGCCAACCAGCAGGGCAAGGGAGGGGATTCTGCCCTTCTACTCTGCTCTGGTGAGACCCACCTGGAGCCCCGTGTCCAGTTCTGGAATCTCCAACATAAGAAGGAAATGGATCTTTTGCAACGGGCCCAGAGGAGGCCACGAAGATGATCTAAGGTCTGGAGCTGTCAGGCTGATAGAGTTGGGGTTGTTCATTCTGGAGAAGAGAAGGCTCTAAGGAGAGCTTAGAGCAGCTTCCAGTACTGAAAGAGGCTCCAGGAGAGCTGTGGAGAGACTTTTTACAAGGGCCTGGAGCAACAGAATGAGGGGGAATGGCTTTAGATTGGAAAGGGGCAGATCTAGAGTAGACATTGGGAAGAAATTCTTCAGAGTAGTGGCAGGGAGGCCCTGGCCCAGGTTGCCCAGAGCAGTGGTGGCTGCCCCATCCCTGGAGGGGTTCAAGGCCAGCTTGGATGGGGCTTGGAGCAACTTGATCCAGCGGGAGGTGTCCCTGCTCATGGCAGGGGGGTTGGAATTGGCTGGGCTTTGAGGTCCCTTCCAACCCAAACCGTTCTATGATTCTGATTTCTGTCAGCTACCTGCATTCATGTATCTAAAAAAATGTGTGTGACACCATAGCATTTGTCAATCCATAGCTGCCACCGCCCTCTTGGATGTAATCCAGGTTATACAGCCTTGGTGTAACCTTCATCCTTGCGTGCTGTCGTGGCCTTGTACAGATTGGTAAAGTCCTTGGCATTCCCAGTTTATCAGCTCCTGTGGGTTCGGCAGGACTTCTTGTCTCCAGAGTTATCGATGCCTGGGAGAGCTGCACACACATCTAGTCAGTCACAGACTCTCAGCACGCTTCTGATTTCAGCCTGCTGCTTTCTAGTAGCTCTTTCTGCACCCAGCCCCACGGGTGCCTGTAGAGCCCCCTCACAGAAACTCACACAGAATGGGCTGTTGTGACGTGACAGACTCAAGAATTTAAATTATAGAATCATAGAGTGGTTTGGGTTGGAAGGGACCTTGCAGCCCATCCAGTACCAACCCCCTGCCACGGGCAGGGACACCTCCCGCTGGATCAGGCAGGACAAGGGAGAAGGACTTTAAATTGGGAGAGAGTAGACTTAAAGCAGACGTTAGGAAGATTTTCTTCACAATGAGGGTGGGGAGGCCCTGGCCCAGGTTACCTAGAGAAGTGGTGGCTGCCCCATCCCTGGAGATGTTCAGAGCCAGCCTGGACGGGGCTTGGAGCATCCTGATAACAAACATAATGGTTTTTTTTCTTTCCCTCCTCAGAATATTGAATGTTTTCCGGCACTGGGTAGAACACCACTTTTATGATTTTGAAAGAGACGTGGAGTTACTGGAAAGATTAGAGATGTTTATCTCCAGTGTAAGAGGTATGGCAATGGGTTGGTCCTGGTGTTCTTCCATGTTTTGGTAGGACCTGCTGCTCTAATCCTGACAGGTTTTAGGCAAGGGCGTATCTTTACGCACGTGGGTAATTTTAATACCTTGAACCTAGCAGTTTGTGAAGCTCTCCTTGACGTCAGCACCCTTTGACCAAAAATCACTTTAAGCATTGTATTTAAGGCACGAGTAGACGAGGTCCTGAGGGACATGGTTTAGTGTTTGATGGCAATGGTTGGACTCGATGATCCGATGGGTCCCTTCCAACCCAGTGATTCTGTGATTTACCCCAAGCTTATTTCCTTCTGGATGGTGATGTTCACCTTTGCCTGACCCTACAATGGACTTGTTAGGATTCAGACTGTCCCCTTCCCCCTCAACGTGTTGTATTTGTAGAGAATTCCTCCTCTGTGGGTTACCGAGATGTATTTTTTATTCTTCTCCCATTTATTGAAAGCACCAGTTGAAAACCATTGTCTTTTTAAGACAAAATAATTGACCCCTTTGCTGTTGCTTCCTCTGGAGCAGAGGGGTTCGGCAGCCTCTGTGGAGGGCAGCAAGTGACATCGTGTCAGTTTTAATCTTTATCCCGGCAGTTCTAGACTTGACTTTTCAGATTGCCAGACAATACACTGGCAACCTAATTTTGAGACAAAAGTGAGGAGGAGTAGGTGACCTTTTTTGCAGAGGTCTCCGTGCTGAGTGTCACTGCCCAGTGAGAAATAGCTTCGTTTTGCTGGTCTTTTTAAAGGTATTTGTCTTAAGCTGGAGGTACTTCCCATCTCATTCACCGTTTGTTGGAGCGACATTGTGAACGTGTGTTCCTCACACCTTTTCGTTCTGCGGTGCGGTAGTACAGAACATTGCAAAGATCTCACTTGATGCTTGTCGTTTACTTTTTAGTTCTTCTCCTCTAAGGAGATGAAGCTTTCAGTCAAGGTCGTAGCTGAGGAAGGAAAAGTAAAACACAGCCTCAAAGAATCACTTTTTTCCACTCAAAACCTTTCAGTAAATGGGGTTAAACACAACTGGGCACCCAATAATTCACGTGTGTCTGTGCGCCAGGTGGTGTGGGTGCAAGAACCTGTAAGGAAAACAATCGGAAGCTACAAACCTAATTGATTTGCGTGTAGAAATGTGGAATTTGGAGAGCATGTACAATTTTGGGGGATATTGGTTTTATTAAATGATCAAAAATCATTAAAGATGGTATTAGAAAAGAAAGATTTTGAACGGCTTCTGCTTTGCAGGAAAATCCATGAAGAAGTGGGTGGAATCAATCGCTAAAATTATCAAGAGGAAGAAAGCTCAAGCGAACGGGGTTAGTCACAACATCACCTTCGAGAGCCCCCCTCCCCCTATCGAGTGGCACATCTGGCGCGTTGGCCACAGCGAAGCGCTGGACCTCATGACCCTGCATCCCATAGAGATCGCTCGACAGCTGACACTGCTCGAGTCCGACCTTTATAGGTAGGGATTGAACCGAGATACTTCTTTTTGAGATTGTCAGAGCAAGAATCAGCCAGATTTACGACCCTGTGACTTGCAGAGTTTATGGAAAGAGGTTTCCTTGCTCTCTGTTTGATACCAGAATAGATGAGGCGGGGTGGGGCGGGGGGGGGAAGGGCTTTATCTCCGTATCAGACTTCTGACAACATAAAAAAGGGTGGGAAGGACACTGAGATGTTAGAGTTGATAATAGTGTCTTGTCTTGCCTCCTTAAAGCAAACTTAGTGTTCCATTAATAAGAAATGTGTGTTGCATCCTAGAAAGAGAATGTATTTGTCTCTGCTCCCGTCCTTTATAGCTGCATAGCAAAGGCCCAGGGATTACACACGTATAACCCTCGCACTGGTACATCAAGGTCCTCTCATTCAATTCCGGAGAGGTTTATGTCTGCACCATAAGTACTGCGCTGTTTGCTGCCTCTGTTGTGATAAAAAGCTCCAGCCTTGATGGGAGAGCTGAGTTTTGCAGGAAAATTTGTGGAAATTCCTTAAGGTCTGAGAAAATCCAAAGACAAAGCATTGTTTCACGTGTCAGCGACAGCAGGTTTCCTTAGAAATGGCCTGCTCTTCCAGCAGGTTGCTCAAAGTATTTCACTTTCTGGTTTTAAAACAAATTGTAACTGTCTTTAAGGTGCTTTCTTACCCTTTTGTAATTTTCTTATCTGAAAACACTTACTCAACAATGCCAATTTCCATTAAGATAAAAATGTATTTCCTTCTATAACCAACTACTCATCAGAAAGTTCCTTTAGGTGGCTGTTCTGCAGTCGATTGGATTGGATTTGCGAATTATCAAGTCGTGATTAGAGGAAGAAACAATCTTTAAATGCAAACAGAGAACACACGTTATTATTTGCATTGAGCATCCTTGTGCGTCTCGCTGTGTCGTTATCAGGGCCGTGCAGCCTTCTGAACTCGTTGGGAGCGTGTGGACTAAAGAAGATAAGGAAATTAACTCCCCAAACTTACTGAAGATGATTCGTCACACCACCAACCTTACTCTCTGGTTTGAAAAGTAAGTACCAGTGGGGATGGCACAGCAGCGTTGGCTCCTGATGGAATGCAGGGAGAAATGATTTTTTTGTTTGAATTCTGTTGCCTTGAACGTTGGGATGCCTGTAGAGTTACAGTGATTCCTAAGTTTGGTGCACTCCAGGCTGATCACGTGTGCTCCCTCTGCCTGAGCCTGGGAGATGGACGCTTTCCAGTTGTGTCTCCATGCTCAGCGTGGGTCAGACTTACATTTACACAGTACATGAAAAGGTGCTGAAGGCAACACAGGACTCAGCACCTCTTTCCTGCATCTCCTGTGTAAGCACCTCCTCATAGTCTCCATCCTCCTATGGGTTGATGAACACTGCTGAGGAGGTGGCCATGCGGCAGTCGGAAGGATGTGGCAGCTTGTGTGGACACCATGGCACGTGAACCTCATGAGGTTCCACAAGGCCAAGTGCAGGGTCCTGGGTCGGGGCAGTCCCTAATTTCAGTACAGGCTGGGAATGATGTGACTGAGAGCAGCCCTGAGGAGGAGGACTTGGGGTGCTGGGTTTTTTTACGGAAAGGGTCATTGGACATTGGAATATGCTGCCCAGGGAGGTGGTTGATTCACCTTCCCTGGAGGTGTTTAAGTCACGAGTAGACAAGGTGCTGAGGGACATGGTTTAGTGTTTGGTGGGAATGGTTGGACTCGATGATCCGATGGGTCTCTTCCAACCCGGTGATTCTGTGGGTGAGAAGCTCCACATCGGCAGGTAACTTGTACTCGCAGCCCAGAAACCAACCGTGTCCTGGGCTGCATCCAGAGCAGCGTGGCCGGTAGGGTGAGGGAGGGGATTCTACCCCTCTGCTCCACTCTGGTGAGACCCCACCTTGAGTCCTGTGTCCAGTTCTGGAATCCTCACTGTAAGAAGGAGATGGAGCTGTTGGAACGGGTCCAGAGGAGGCTACAAAGGTGATCATAAGGCTGGAGCACCTTCCATATGAGGACAGGCTGAGATTGTTGGGGATGTTCAGCCTGGAGAAGAGAAGGCTGCAAGGAGTGACCTTCCAGTAGCTGAAGGGGCTACAAGAAAGCTGGGGAGGAACTATTCACAAAGGCTTGTGGTGATAGAATAAAGGGAACAGGTATAAACTGGCGAGGGGCAGATTTAGACTAGCCATAAGGAGGAATTTCTTCATGAGGAGAGTGATGAGGCACTGATCCAGGTTGTCCAGGGAGGCTGTGGCTGCCCCATCCCTGGAGGTGTTCAAGGCCAGGTTGGATTGGGCTTGGAGCAGCCTGATCCAGTGGGAGGTGTCCCTGCCCATGGCAGCAGGGTTGGATGATTAAGGTCCCTTCCAACCCAAGTTATTCTATGATTCTGTGAGATTCACCCTGCTTAGCCTCGTTCTTGCTCGAGTGTCACATTGTTTTACTGGATGTGCCAAAACCTTTCTTGGCTTTCCAACTTGAACATAGGTAAGGTGTGATCACTTTGGGCTTGGGATTCTGAATGTACTTTAACTTGGAGAATTTTGATTCAGTAGCTAGAAAAATGTCAGGTTTTATTTATCAGTGGTTTTACACATGGTGTAAATTTTGAGGCTGTCCTATGCAGGCACAGGAGTTGGACTTGATGATCTTTGTGGGTCCTTTCCAACTCAGGTCCTTCTGTGATTCTCTTTTGTTTAGGTGCATCGTGGAAACCGAGAACTTTGAAGAGCGCGTGGCCGTGCTGAGTAGGATCATAGAAATCCTGCAGGTTTTCCAGGATCTGAATAATTTCAACGGTGTTTTGGAGATCGTCAGCGCCATGAACTCCGTGTCCGTGTACAGACTTGATCACACGTTTGAGGTGTGCTTTGGGCATTGGTCTTCAAAACCAAATCATCAGAACCCAGAAATATATCTCACAGATTTCTGAAGTGAAGTCCATAGTGTCCTGTCTCGTGAGACCCCCACCCAGTGGGAGGTGTCCCTGCCCGTGGCAGCGGGTGGAACTGGGTGGGCTTTGAGGTCCCTTCCAACCCAAACCATACCAGGATTTTATGATTCTATTGCCCTTGCTTTCATGGAAGAAAACAAGTGTGAAATGTCCCAAGTTCTTCATAAGGAAATATTCGAGGTGGGCTGGGAGTCTCTGAGGGTTTGGAATGGGAGGCAGAGCTTTCCAGCAGATGTTCTTTTGTCATGTGTCTTCAGCCTGAGAAGGGGAAATGCTGTGGCCGTTCCATTGTTTGTGAACCTTTCTGAAATTAACCTGATGCTTCAGCCCAGCATTTTATGGATATAAGAGAGGAGGATCCCAGCGTGGAGAACCTGGGATTAGAACACTTGAGGAGCAGCATTTCCTACATGGGGGTAGAGGGGCGTGGGGAGGGGACAGCTAGAGCGTAGGTTTAGGTTTACCACAACAACTTTGGTTGGATGGAGCATGTCTCGTACTAGGACAGGCTGAGAGAGTTGGGGTGGTTTATCCTGGAGAAGGGAAGGCTCCAGGGAGAGCTTAGAACAGCTTCCAGTACTGAAAGAGGCTCCAGGAGAGCTGTGGAGAGACTTTTTACAAGGGCCTGGAGCAACAGAATGAGGGGGAATGGCTTTAGATTGGAAAGGGGCAGATCTAGAGTAGACATTGGGAAGAAATTCTTCAGAGTGGTGGCAGTGAGGCCCTGGCCCAGGTTGCCCAGAGCAGTGGTGGCTGCCCCATCCCTGGAGGGGTTCAAGGCCAGGTTGGATGGGGCTTGGAGCAACTTGATCCAGTGGGAGGTGTCCCTGCCCATGGCTGGGGTGGGACTGGCTGGGCTTTGAGGCCCCTTCCAACCCAAACCATTCTATGATTCTGTGCGAGAGTTGGAAAATGAGAGGCAGAAACAAAGCCCTGCTGCAGCACTTTAGATGTTCAGTAGGAGGAAAGGCTGCTACACAAGCAGCAAATCCATTTTTCACTTGGGGAGGAAAAGCAGTGCCTAAGGTTTGGCAGCAAAGCCTCCCCTGCCCAAAAGAGAGAAGAAAGCATGAATAAAACCTTTTGAGTTGTGTGTATCTTTGAAAGGCAATTTGGGGCCTTTAAGTTAAATTGAAAACTAAATGTTAAATCTTTATTAAATATAAAGACCAGGATTACACTTGTGAGTTGATAGGCAGCATAATGCTCTGTTTGCAGTAGCCTCACGATTCATGACTCAGTTGTTGCAAACCCTTTACAAAAGAGCTGCTTTCAAACCTGCACTTCAGTCCTCATTTTCGCTCAGAGTGCTAGAGAATTGCCTTGGCTTTGCTAACCATGCTCTTAGAAGATTTGCATCCCTCTTTTTTTCTCTTTGACTATTCAGGCGCTGCAGGAAAGGAAAAAAAGGGTTTTGGATGAAGCAGTAGAATTAAGTCAAGATCATTTTAAGAAGTACCTGGCCAAGCTCAAGTCGATCAATCCGCCCTGTGTGCCTTTCTTTGGTGAGTGCCCGGGCAGGCTGGTGGCGTGTGCGGTGTTGGGCTTCAGCAGAGATGTGTTCACAGTGCTTAAAGTGTGCAGGGTTGGGTTTAGCTCTTGAAAATTCATAACTGTGACGCGTGACTTAGATTTCACGCATTTGTACTGTTTTAAATTTAGTGCCTTTTATATAAAATTTAGGTTTCTGGTTTAGTACACAGATGTCTGGAATTGTATTGGTGTGAATGTTTCCTTACTTAATTAAACACTGCCTCCCTGTTAGTGATCCAGGTGTGGCAAAGAACTGAAGAGGGTTTTCCTAAACAGAATCTCGTGTTAAATTGTAGGGCCTCCTGGGCTAGGACGAAGGGGTTTAAGCTGAAAGAAGGGAGATGGAAATGAGATCTTAGGAAGAAACGTTCTCCTGTGAGGGTGGGGAGGCCCTGGCCCAGATTGCCCAGAGCAGGGGTGGCTGCCCCATCGCTGGAGGGGTTCAAGGCCAGGTTGGATGGGGCTTGGAACCCCTGATCCCGTGGGAGGTGTCCCTGCCCGTGACAGCGGGGTTGGAACTAGATGATCTTTAAGGTCTGATCCAACCCTAACTATTCTATGATTCTGTGAAATCAGGGCTTGGAATGAAAACGAACTTTAAACAACCCTTCTCTCTTTATCAGGAATATACCTAACAAATATTTTGAAGACAGAAGAAGGGAACCCTGACTTTCTTAAAAGACAAGGGAAAGAATTAATTAACTTCAGTAAGAGGAGGAAAGTGGCTGAAATTACAGGAGAAATCCAGCAGTATCAGAACCAGCCTTACTGTTTACGGATAGAGCCGGAAATTCGGGTAACCAAACATTAAATGTCTTTTGGGGGGTGGGGGGATAAGAGAGAGGAGAGAAATGTACACGGCAGGGAATGATCTTAACATGTGTGAACAGCGACCATCACCTCGATGCTGAAACAGCAGTGAGCCAGGAGGTGGTAGGTGTTTTATATGAAAGGAATAATGATGGAAAAACCTGGCTTTACCCAGCCGTACTCCCTAAAAACATGGATAAAGGTAACCTTGCCAAACCAGCTGTGTGGACACTGCCTCAGCTAGGGAACAGAAGCAGGCAGGAGCAACCATGTTTCTTAGAGGAAGAATGAGATGAGCAGCAATGCTGCTGTTTAAAATGTTACTGGCGCTGCGTGTTTACTGGCTGTGGATGTGGTGTCGCAGCTTAGCCCCGTCCTGGCCGATTTTGGCAGCTAAAACTGAGCAGTTGGGCTCCCAAATCCCTTCCCAACCCCACCACCAGGGAAAGGGAAATGAGAGGAAAAAGACCTGTGGGTTGGAAACTAGAACTACAGCTTTGGTGAAATATTAATAATGATGATGAAAGTAATTAGAAAGTAATAACATGTATACAAATATATGAAATAACACCCCTCCCCATCCCTCGATGACCGTACATCCCCACAAACCCTGCAGAGCAGACATGAGGGGAAGGGTCTGAGGCTGGGAGGTAGCTGGGCTCAGGAGCTGGTTTCAGGAACACACAGATCTGAGATCAGGGGCAAACACCCAGACGAGGTCCTTGCTGGATGTTGACCATCTGGTTTTCCCTCAGGCTAGACATGAGGAAGAAATTCTTCACAGTGGTGGCAGTGAGGCCCTGGCCCAGGTTGCCCAGAGCAGCGGTGGCTGCCCCATCCCTGGAGGGGTTCAAGGGCAGGTTGGATGGGGCTTGGAGCCCCTGATCCAGTGGGAGGTGTCCCTGCCCAGGGCAGGGGGGTTGGAAGTAGATGAACTTCAAGATCATCCCTTCATATCTGCAAACTCACCATGGCCTTGATTATTTCTCACATTGGATTGTTTTGTATTTATTTCAAGGCACTTTTAACTCTGTTTTACCCAGAAATAAGTCTCACAATAGTGAAAAACTGTTTTTTTTTTTAATCGGTTAATTACAAGCATTTCATTAAAATTTGGTGCGTAATCTTGGTTTTGAAATATTATTGATGCTTGTTTCATTTAGAAATTCTTCGAAAATCTCAACCCGATGGGGAAGATACCGGAAAAAGAGTTTACAGATTATCTGTTCAACAAATCATTAGAAATCGAACCTCGAAACTGCAAGCAACCACCTAGATTTGTAAGTCTTGTCCTGCAAATTAAGGAGCTAAAACCCACTAGCCACTACGAAAAGAACGTGTAGTGAACTCAGTAAGCCGTGTGTATTTACTTTAGCAATCTGTATCGTGAGTTGAATTTCAAATACTTATATTGTGTATGAATTGACGTGTGGATTTTTTGCATGCTGGATGTGTTACGTTTTCTTAAGCAATGTTAACTTCTATTTTTCTGAATGTTCCACTGCGTAGCAGAAGTTGAGGTATGACCACAGAACTGATAAGGTGCAACCTTTCTTGCTGAACAAAATGTAGCTGTATTGAAAGGAGAAGCAATTTTGTTCTTTAAGAAAACAGCTGCTGGGGCCAAGGGCTCTTTTTTTTTTAATAGAATCATTCCACTCTAGAATGCTTGGGGTTTCATTCATTGTAATTGTGCCTCTGAGTAGCTGGAGACTTCTCTAGTTCTGGGAGAGCTATAAATCATTTGAGCAATCTCCTGTTAAGAGGAACGAGTGAGGTGGTGTTACAAATACGGCGAGGGAAGGACAGAAATTGCTGTTGCAAAAACACTGCCTGCAGTGATTTCCTTAGTATATTTACCAGAAATAGATGCCCACGCTGCTGCTCTCAGTCATCTGGGCATGAGTGCTTTACAGTCCTTCCTTCCCAAAGAGACATTCCCATTGGAAACTGCATCAGAGGAAGTTTAGATTGGATATTAGGTAAAATTTCTTCACAGAAATGGGTTCTCGGGCCCTGGCAGAGGCTGCCCAGGGAGGTGGTGGAGTCACCTTCCCCGGAGGGGTTTAAAAGACAGGCGGATGAGGTGCTGAGGGGCATGGGTTTAGTGGTTGATGGGAACAGTTGGACTTGATGATCCAGTGGGTCTTTTCCAACCTTGTGATTCTGTGACAGTGTCCATCTAAGTGTGTCCTTGATCTGGGATGCATGGAAGGGCCTGGTGATCTGCAGCACAAGCGCAGAGCATGTCTTGGGGGGCTGTTAGGAGGCTCTTCTGCAGGCCTAGGGGTCACTTGAAGTAACTTGCTCTTCTCCAACATGGGCTGGCAACGTGCGCTCGCAGCCCGGGAAACAGCCGTGTCTTGGGCTGNTGTAATTGTGCCTCTGAGTAGCTGGAGACTTCTCTAGTTCTGGGAGAGCTATATCATTTGAGCAATCTCCTGTTAAGAGGAACGAGTGAGGTGGGTGTTACAAATACGGCGAGGGAAGGACAGAAATTGCTGTTGCAAAAACACTGCCTGCAGTGATTTCCTTAGTCTATTTACCAGAAATAGATGCCCACGCTGCTGCTCTCAGTCATCTGGGCATGAATGCTTTACAGTCCTTCCTTCCCAAAGAGACATTCCCATTGGAAACTGCATCAGAGGAAGTTTAGATTGGATATTAGGTAAAATTTCTTCACAGAAATGGGTTCTCGGGCCCTGGCAGAGGCTGCCCAGGGAGGTGGTGGAGTCACCTTCCCTGGAGGGGTTTAAAAGACAGGTGGATGAGGTGCTGAGGGGCATGGGTTTAGTGGTTGATGGGAACAGTTGGACTTGATGATCCAGTGGGTCTCTTCCAACCTTGTGATTCTGTGACAGTGTGCGTCTACGTGTGTCCTTGATCTGGGATGCATGGAAGGGCCTGGTGATCTGCAGCACAAGCGCAGAGCATGTCTTGGGGTGCTGTTAGGAGGCTCTTCTGCAGGCCTAGGGGTCACTTGAAGTAACTCGCTCTTCTCCAACATGGGCTGGCAACGTGCGCTCGCAGCCCGGGAAACAGCCGTGTCTTGGGCTGCATCCAAAGCAGCGCGGCCAGCAGGGAGGGAGGGGATCCTGCCCCTCTGTTCCTCTCTTGTGAAACACCACCTAGAGTCCTGTGTCCAGTTCTGGAATCCTCAGCATAAGAAGGACATGGAACTGTTGGAATGGATCCAGAGGAGATCACAAGGATGATCCAAGGGCTGGAGCACCTCCAACATGAGGCCAGGCTGAGAGAGTTGGGGTTGTTCATCCTGGAGAAGAGAAGGCTCCAGGGAGACCTTAGACCAGCTTCCAGAACTGACAGGGGCTCCAAGAAAGCTGGGGAGGGTCTTTTTACAAGACTCTAGAGTGACAGGACAAAGGGGAATGGCTTTAAATTGGAAGGGGGAAGATTGAGATGAGACATAAGGAAGAAATTCTTCACACTGAGGGTGGGGGGGCCCTGGCCTAGGTTTCAGGGAAGTTGTGGCTGCCCCATCCCTGGACATGTTCAAGGCCAGGCTGGACAGGAGGGGTGGAACTGGACGGGCTTTGAGATCCCTTCCAACCCAAACTATTTTATGGTTCATAACTGTTCAGAAAACTCTCAGAAAACTCTGTTCAGAGAACAGGCCTGATGAGGAGCGACTGAGAGAGCTGGGGTTGTTTAGCCTGGAGAAGAGGAGGCTGAGAGGAGAGCTCATTGCTCTCTCCAACTACCTGAAGGGAGGCTGTGGAGAGGAGGGAGCTGGGCTCTTCTACCAAGTGACAGGTGACAGGACGAGCGGGAATGGCCTCAAGCTCAGCCAGGGGAGATTTAGGCTAGAGATTAGGAGGAAGTTTTTTACGGAAAGGGTCATTAGGCATTGGAATATGCTGCCCAGGGAGGTGGTTGATTCACCTTCCCTGGGGGTGTTTAAGGCACGAGTAGACGAGGTCCTGAGGGACATGGTTTAGTGTTTGATGAGAATGGTTGGATTCGATGATCCGATGGGTCTCTTCCAACCCGGTGATTCTGTGATTCTGTGATTCTTGCTGCGTGGGTAACGACAGGCTGCACCTCAAGGCTTTCCTGTTCTTGGAGGTGTGTTTCCTAAGTGCTTTTAAAGCATCTCACACAGAGCCTTGGCAGTTCTGCTGTGGAAATGTCAGTGGTACTAAGCAGCTTCCCTTTCTCCAGCCTAGAAAAACAACCTACCCCCTGAAATCTCCTGGGATAAGGCCCAATACCGGCAGGCACGGCTCTACCTCTGGCACCTTGAGAAGCCACCCGTTGCCACTTGAAAAGGAACCGAGTAAGATAAGTTTCAGTAGAATCACTGAGTCGGAGCATGAAACAACAGTATCGGCACCAACGTCTCCAAACACACCGTCTACGCCGCCTGTGTCTGCTTCCTCAGAGTTCAGCGTGTTTTTAGACATTGATCTCAACAGCTCTTATGGTAAATGTATAATAGGTTTTAATAATTGTCGTTACTGTCCCTTGGGCTTCCAAAACGTGTTGGTTCGTAGGTCAGCAAAGCTGCAAAACTGAATTGTGGACTGAAGTCCCCGCATCAGTGTTGTGTGTGCTGGGGTTTGAGAATCCCATCTGTAAGGAGTAAACTAAAAAGGGGGATTGAGAGGAAGGGTCTGGAGGGGAAGTCAGATGAGGAGTGGCTGAAGTCACTTGTTCTGCTCAGCCTGGAGAAGAGGAGACTGAGGGGAGACCTCATCACACTAAAACTTTCTCACAAGGGAAGGAGGAGGAGGTGCTGAGCTCTTCTCACTGGTGACCATTGACAGGACCTGAGGGAATGTGCAGGAAAATGTTCTGGGGAGGGTTAGCTTGGACATCAGGAGAAGGTTCTTCCCCCAGAAAGCGGGGGGCACTGGAACAGCTCCTGGGGAAGCAGCCACAGCTAGAATTCCAGAAGCATTTGGACAATGCCAGGGCCAGGCTGGCGTGAATGGTGGGGTGTCCTGTGCAGGGCCAGGAGTTGGACTTGATGAGCCTTGTGAGTCCCTTCCAACTCGGGTCGTTCTTTGATTTTTTTGAAGCAACGTTCCCGGTATTTGTGGCTGCCAGAGCTGAGGGAATCTGTTACAGTGCCGGGGCTGTGGTATCACCTCTGGCACGTGTGTGGAGAGAGGCTGTTCTGTGGGCCTGGCACCCACACTGGTGTGTGTTCTGGGAGTGATCCTGCAGGCTGATCACATTTTAGGGATTCTGCTTTAGTTTCCTTTAAAGGGAATCCCGTCTGTGCGTGTTGAGATGTGAACCAGAAGCAGGGATGGTCAGGGCGCTCCCTTGATTACAAAAATGACTCTCATAGCACAGCCGCATCAGGAATGCTCCCAAGCTCTGCACGTACCTGTGAGCAGCTCCCGAGTCTTGAAAGCAGCACGTTACAGGCCTCGGCTCCGTTTGGAGGGGCCACAGGCTTGGTGGGCGGGTTAAACATGGTGGGGGCAAAACCGACAAACAATTCCGATATGAAAATGCTCGGGGATGTTCTGGCAACAACGTGGCAGTGCCAGAGCAGAGTAGAATAACAAAGTGTAATTCCTGTCATGGCTTCAAATCTCTAGTTCAGTATTTCACGCAGGAAAGTTTAATTCCTTCTAGGAGTGGATAAACCTGGGAGTTGTGGGCACCTCTGAGATCATTCTCAAGCAGACGTTGTTTGCCATAGTGCAGTTGTTGGAAAGTCTTTAATCGAATTTTTTTTCCTTATAACAGGTAACAACAGCATCTTTGCTCCTGTCACTTTGCCGCAGTCAAGTGAGTACTGTAACGATGTCAAATGTTTCCTTTAACCCTGATTCGCCTGCCTTTGGGGGTGCGGAATGGGAATTAAAATGTGGAATCTGGGATGAAAATGCCTTCATTAGAGTTCTGAGAGGATTTTGTGCACAGGTCTGAGATCATGCCCAGTAAAGAGGTCTGTAAAGCCTAAAATCTGTCCAGTTTGGGCTTGATTTATTCCCTCAGGCTCCAGCATGATTTTGCTTCTATTTTGAATGCCCTCAATGATTGTTTTGCTTGACTAAAGGTACAAATGAAACAACCTGATAATTTCCTATCACCGCTTAGTGATAATAATCATTCTGTTGCTGGGAAAGAAGGACTTTTTATACCACAGCTGGGAGGGGTGCCCTGTACTTATCTGTGTTTTCAGCTTCTCTTTTTATTCACTGATTACACAGGCATTTATACTTTCTCATAACATGATTAAAATTTCTAAAGTAAGAGTGTGAAAAAACTCCCAAACACAGGTCAGGGGGAGGTTTCCTCTCTTAACTTCAAAGATCTTTTTCAGGCTGTGAAAAGGAAGGACTAGAAATGTCTGAGTTGATATGGGCTGTGCTGTTCGGTGTAGAATTCTCCTGCCTTAAGGGCGCCGCAGACCTGTTAACAAAGCCTCTAAATTTCTGGATTTGAACGTGTACCCATGGGGCCGAGAGAACAAACTTCTAACTGCTGCACGTGGGCAAACACAGGCCCTGTGGTCAGCAAGGTGAATCCTTGGAGGCAGGTAGGATTCCAGAGGAGTTCGTACAGGTGTTCACTGGGAGTTCACTCTCTGTTTTTCTGTCCTTTGGCGTTGCCCGTTAGCTGTTGATGCCTGTTTACGATGCTGGAAATAGGAAACCACTTTGTGAAGAGTACATCTGATTAAAGAAACGGATGGGGATTCCATACAGCTGAAGCTGTTGGCTCACATTGCTGTGGAGCACAAAGATCTGTGTGTTTGGGTTCCTTCTGGTTTGGCTTTGTGTCCTAGTTTGTGTTGCTTAGGTGCTGCACAAGCAGTAAGATACCTGCTTCTCTCTCTTCAGAGACTTTCTTCAGCTCATGGGGTAGCTTTCCTAAACTGAGTGATGAGCCTCAAAACCCTCCTCCGCTTCCTCCACGAAAAAAGATGGATCAGGATGCTTCTAACGCAAAGGTATTTTTGCCTGTACTGAACAACTTCACTAATAAGTCAGGGAGCAACCAGCCAAGCGAGACTTTTTTGAGTTTAAAAGACTTTCAAAGTGCCGTGCTCCCTTCTTAAATTTTGGGTTCCCCATGTCCAAACTGTGGTAGCTCCTCCAGGAACGCAGTGGCCATGTTCAGATCAAAGGCTTGGCCAGGCCAGGACTGTGTTTCTGCCAGCAGCACCCTGGAGGGGTTCAAGGCCAGGCTGGATGGGGCGTTGGGCAGACTGATCTAGTGGGATGTCCCTGCCCATGGCAGAGGGCTGGAACTGGATGATCTTTAAGGTCCCTTCCAACCCAGACTGTTCTATGATTCTGTGTTAGGAGAGTTTTTTGTCAGAAGAAGCGTTTTTTGTCTCAAGATCTGCATTTCTCACAGTGTCGTCTTCTCTGTAACCTTGCAGGGAAGCTTAAAGCCAGATGACGACCCTCCAGCTATTCCACCTCGGCAGCCGCCGCCTCCAAAGGTTCAGCCTCGCGTTCCTGCTTACACAAACCCCTTTGACCAGCACAGCCCTCCTCCTCCACCCCCCCGGGACCCTCTTCCCGACACCCCACCTCCAGTACCGCTCCGGCCACCCGAGCACTTCATCAACTGCCCCCTAAACCTCCAGCCGCCTCCGGCTGGACGCTTGCACAGAGATCCTGACCGGTTCCGGGAGGCGAGCACGGGCCCCAGCTCTCCCGGCACTCCTCCCAGCACGCCTTCACCCAGGGTGCTTCGCCGCTGCTGCCTGCTCAGCGCCAGCCACAACAACTTGGCGCACCTGCCCGCGCCCCCCGTCCCTCCCCGGCACAATTCCAGCCCTCAGTTACCAAAACTGCCACCAAAGACTTACAAAAGGGAGCTCTCCCACCCGCCTTTGCACAGACTGTCTTTGCTAGAGAACGCAGAAACTCCTCAATGACCTTAGCCATAGTAGTCATTGACACTGGAATAGTATTTGTAAAGTTCCTCTTTCTTATTTATTCAAGAAAAGGCAGTGTATTTTAGTACTTTCACAAATTACGCTCTTAAAGTGCTGCTGATCAAACGAGGGGGGGAAAAAAAAAGGTTTAAATTGGGAAGATCAGCCTGCATCTGGCTGCCAGCATTGCCCTCCGGTGAGCAGCAGCATTGCCTTGGTTCACCTCCTCAGTGCCAGTACCCAAAAAAAAGTCTCTTTTGCACTGTAAACTACACTAAACGAGTTCAAACTGACATCCTTTAATTGCACTGAGCCAGAAAAGACGCATCTGTGGAATTGTTTTTTTTTTTCAAATTTGAGCACTAGTGGCCTTTTTTTTAATTATTATTATTTTTATTATTTAAAACAATGGGATGATGACGCGACGAGGATACACGGCGTGACTGGTGTTCCACCTCTGGCCACTCACCTCCTAACTTGGAGGCGTGTGAGCGACAGCTACTGTCGTGGAATATTTTAATGCCGTGTCTTAATTGCCATTGATTTGCTGCTGGAGACAAAAAACAAAAAACAAAAAACAAAACCAACAACAAACCAAACAGGTTGAAATCTACATACCAAAATAGTCTCGTTTACTTGGAGAAAGGATGAACAAGGACTTGGATACCCAGAAGGATCCCTAAATACTTAGCATGCATCTTGTTCAGATGTGCCTTTTTGTTTTGGTAGACGAAGGTGTCTTAAGCTAAAGAGTTGCCTGCTGTCGTGGAGGATGGAGCTCTGCGCCGTGCCTGTACAATTGTTCATATTGTATATTTACAGATAATGCTAATAACCTGTACAAATGTAACGACTCGAGGCCTGTAACCCAGTCTGCTGCTCTGGCAGTCCCACGCGGCCAGAAGCCTTCCCTCCGCCTTCCAAATCCAATAACTTCCTTTAGCTCTCACTTAACTTCATCACGAATCCGTTTTGGGAATTGGTAGCGTTTAAACCAGCAAACACTTCAAAGCTTTATTAAACTTTTTAAACTGATAAGCGAATGGAACTGTTCTTTGCCAGACAAACCCGTATGAACTGGTGTAGGAGTGGGTCTGTGTTACTGGTAGCACTGTAGCAGCATTTATAAAGTGGCCAGAAGCCACATTTTATTTACTGGTCTGTGGCCTTTTACTGTGCTTTGTATCAGAGTTCTTAACAAGATTAATAAATCACCCCAGTCTTAATTTGTAAGAGCGTGAGCAGTGCGTGTTCCTTGGAAGGACAAAGTTGGGAATTGCATTTAGTCTTTGGCGACGCTCAGTGCCCCAGTTTTCCATGCTGCCATTCTCTGCTTTTGGTGTCCTTTGGCTGCAGCTGGGCCCATCCCATGCTGGGAGCAAAGCCTCGAGAGAGCTGAGGCCAACGCAGGCCACGTCCCTGGGAGTTGAACCTTCTCCATCACTTCCTAACCCACCAGATGCCTCAGCAGAAGCATCTCCCATTTTGTCAGGCTCCTGGCTGGAGGAAGAGCACTGGGGTGGGGTTTGCAGCAGGGGTAAGATGAGAGGTAATAGCCTCAAGTTGCACCAGAGGAGGCTTAGATTGGGTATTAGGAAAAATTTCTTCAGTGAAAGAGTGATGGAGCCCTGGCAGAGGCTGCCTGGGGCAGTGGTGGAGTCTCCATCCCTGGAGGGGTTCAGAATGTGCGTAGATGTGGCACTTTAGGATACACGGCATGGTGATCTTAGAGCCCTTTTCCACCCATCACAATTCCAAGATCCTGTTTTATGATTCTCTTACGTTAGATCACCCAACAGGGTGGTGGAGTGGTGGTGAAAACGCAGATACTAGCAGGAAGAAGCTTCCCGTGGGTGAAATGTGACTCTTGCCCTTGCAGGAGTTAACATGAAGTGCATAAATCGCAGCGGGATTCTGCAAAGGGACCATTTGAATAACCTACCACACAATTAACCTGTCCTCCATACATAAAAGGAGCTGGGAAATCCATAAAGCAAGCAGCATGCACAGCCAGGGTGGCAGCGGCAATGCCAGCAGAGTGAAGTGCGGCCAGTTCAGCAGCACGTTCCCAACATGACTGTTCGGTCATGGAAGTGGTCGAAGGCAGTCGGATTCCCACCAGCGAGGTTGGAGAGAATGCCGAGAGAGCAAGAAATTAACATTTCAGGTACTTCATAATTAGAGGGAAAGATAAAAAAGAGAAAACCAAAACACTTGAGAGGAAAAATGGGAAATTGCTGAGTTTGAAGTTGGCAGAAAAGGTAGTGCCCTCAGAGAAGTGCAGATAAACAGATGGAATGGTAAGACAGTGATCAACAAAGGGAACATCTTTCTGGTTGTTCCCAACAATCCTACTTTGAGTTACTGAGCTTTATCGTCTCTCCCGGCTCTGAAGCTGGAATAACATCTCTGGGTGCTGATAAAACCCAAGAAGGGACAAAAAGAACCATCTTTTTCTTTTCCCAGGTTTACTTCAGTTTTCAGAAACAAACTGCAAATCTGAACACACCTTGAACACCTCCAGGGATGGGGCAGCCACCACTTCCCTGGGCAACCTCTTCCAGGGCCTCACAACTCACATAGTGAAGAAATTCCTCCTCATGTCTAGTCTAAATCTGCCCCTCTCCAGCTTATACCCACTGCCCCTCATCCTATCACTCCAGGCCTTTGTGAACAGTCCCTCCCCAGCTTTCTCATAGCCCCTTCAGGTACTGGAGCACAGAAAACGTCTTCCACATGTCCAAGGGAAAATGAAAAGCCTTTGCACTGCAAACTCAAATTCAGCTTCTTTTTTTAAGACATTTTACAAGTTTAAATGTTAGACAAGGATGTACAACTCCCAGGATTTCTCTCATACCTTTAAGCGGGACCTCCCATCCGAGGCCAGGCTGAGAGAGTTGGGGTTATTCAGCCTGGAGAGAAGGCTCCAGGGAGACCTTGGAGCAGCTTCCAGCACTGAAAGGGGCTCCAGGGAAGCAGAGGAGGGGCTCCTGATTAGGGGGTGTAGGGGTAGGATATAGGGGAATGGTTTTAGGCTGAAAGAGCTTAGATATGAATGAGCTTAGGTATGATTTAGCTTAGATATGAAGAAGAAAAGTTTTCACTATGAGGTGGGGAGGCTCTGGCCCAGGTTGCCCAGGTAAGTTGTTGTTGCCCCATCCCTGGAGGTGTTTGAGGCCAGGCTGGATGGGGCTTGGAGCAACCTGATCCAGTGGGAGGTGTCCCTGTCCACGGCAGGGGTGGAACTGGATGGGCTTTGAGGTCCCTTCCAACCCAAAGCGTTCTGTGATCCTATGGTTTAAGGCACGAGTAGACGAGGTGCTGAGGGACATGGGTTAGTGTTTGATGGGAATGGTTGGACTCGATGATCCGATGGGTCTCTTCCAACCCGGTGGTTCTGTGATTCTGTGATTCTGTGTGGTTCTGTGGACCCAGCACTGAGACCTGGGGAACACCACTTTGTAAGGAGGTTGTGGAGAGGAGGGAGCTGGGCTCTTCTCCCAAGGGTCAGGGGACAGGACGAGAGGGANAGGGGTTTAAGGGCCGGGTGGCCGAGGTGCTGAGGGACATGGGTTAGTGATTGATGGGAATGGTTGGACTCCATGATGCGGTGGGTCTCTTCCAGCCTGGTGATTCTGCGATTCTGCGGCCCTGTGAGCAGTTTGTTTGTGTCCATGCAGGCTCTGTGCTGCGGGCTGTCCAAGCCCACCCTGGGGGGCGGTCCCGGGGCGGTCCCGGGGCGGGGCGGGCGATGATGCAGGGGCTGGTGCGGGAGCTGTGGCTGCGGGCCGGGCCGGCGCTGCGGTTGGGGCAGCGGGCGGTGGGCGGCGAGGGCGGCGTCGTGTGGGACGCGGCCCTGGTTCTCGCCAAGTTCCTGGAGCGGGGGGCGCCGCCCCTCGCCCGCCGCCGCGTCCTCGAGCTGGGGGCGGGCACGGGCGCCGTGGGCATCATGGCCGCGGCCCTGGGGTGAGGCCGACCCTTCCCCCCTCCCGCCTTCCCTCTCCCCTCTCCCGCCTTCCCTTCCCTTTTCCACCCCCTGAATCTTCCCCATGAGCGTTCCCCCTGCCACCCCGCTCCGCTCCCTTCCTCCCTGCTGCCGCCCCCTTGTCCCTCAGCCGGCTCCCCGACACCCCGCTCCGTCCCCTGCCGCCCCGGTGCCTTCCCTTTCCACCCTGCTTCGTCGCCTTTCGCCCTTCTGCATCCCTTGCTGCTGCCCTTGCCAGCCCTGAGCCTTCCCCCTGCCCCGCATGATGCTTTTCCCTTCCCCGCTGCCACATCCCCTTCCCCCCGCTCCACTCCCTTTCCTTCTGTTCCGTCCCCTTCCACCCTGCCGCGTCCCCTGCCCCTCTGCCATGTCCCTCGTCACCCTGATGCTCCATCCTCTTCCACCCAGCTACATCCCCTGCCCGTCTGCCGCGTCCCCTGCCACCCCGACACTTGCCCCTGTTACCCTGATGCTCTGTCCTCTTCCACCTTGCGGCCTCTCCCTGCCCCTCTGCCCTGTCCCCTGCCACGCTGCTCCGTCCCCTTCCACCCTGCGGCCTCTCCCTGCCCCTCTACCATGTCCCCTTCCACCCTGCGGCCTCTCCCTGCCCCTCTACCATGTCCCCTTCCACCCTGCGGCCTCTCCCTGCCCCTCTACCATGTCCCCTTCCACCCTGCGGCCTCTCCCTGCCCCTCTGCCATGTCCCCTGCCACCCAGCTGCTCCGTCCCCTTCCGCCCTGCTGCCTTCTCCCTGCCCCACTACCACATCCCCTTCCACCCTGCTGCTTCCCCCTTCCCCCCGCTGTATCCTCTTATCCCTGTAAAACCTTTTAGCTTCTGGCATCAGGGGGGCCAGGGCTGGGGCTGAGCCGTGACCCCCTGCGTGTCTTGCAGGGCGAACGTGACGCTCACCGACCTTGAGGAGCTGCAGGAGCTGCTGGCGGTCAACATCGAGATGAACCGGCACCTGGTGACTGGGTCCATCCAAGCCAAGGTACTGAAATGGTTTGTATGAGCCTTTTTTGCTTCTCTTTGGCTCTTGCAGGGTGCTGGTCCTGTTCCCAAAATTCCCTCGCTATTCCCATAATGCCCTCTTAGATGCCAAAGCTCCCTCTGGCTTTGTGTAATTCCCCCGACGCGCTCAGGAATGTGGTTTTAAAAAGGGCACCTTGGTGTCAGAGAACAGCCCTACACTTCATCATAGAATCGTTTGGTTGGA
>WAAB01024335.1:0-10553 GCA_013389865.1 Piaya cayana
TCCAGATTTTGGTCCTGCCATCCCACTACCCTGCCCAGAGATGCCAGGCAGAAAACTACCTCACTTTTCTGAAGCACTTTGAGTAGAAGTCCTGTATCTTTGGGTGACCCACACTATCTGAACTTTAACTATATTACTCATAATAATATTATTCAGAATCAAGCAAGTTAGCAGAATGTTAACAATCTTTTCCTTTGATATCCCGTGATTTCAAAAACATTTATGTGCCAAATTGTCATATTTTTCAGCTATTTTATCCTTTCTCCGAGGAAGGTATTGGTTCCAAATACCAGTCCTGGTGTTCTCGCTTCCCTTACAAAGGTTAAGAATATATTTATTGTGCTGTTCCTGGCTGACTGGGAAAGGGCAGGAGATGGGGACTGAGGCAAGGGCTCTAGCACCTCTCAGGTCCCAGCTCAGCAGGCTTCGTAACCCTACAGGTTTATATTGGCCCGTTACATTTAGTTTGTATTTTGTTTACACATCGAGGGGTTGTTTTGATTGAATAGTGTAGCTATTGGCAAAAATACGTACAAGCCTTCTGAACATGTGTGAAGTTAGGACAAAAGTATTCAGGATAAACAGGACTTTAAAACCCAAGAGTAATTAGCATCGTTATACATTTTAATTTTAAAATCTTAATGTGGCTGCTGGCCAATGTGCTCCGAGGACGGACAGTAGAGCCCATAGGACCCTCCATGGGGATGATTTTGGTAGAGTTTGGCATCAAGTCCTTTGGTGGCGAGGGCTTTGGGTGAGGGATATGTCCTGGCATGGGGGGAGCCAGGCAAACCCAACCTGGTGGTGTGCACGAGGGGAGGGGAAGGCAGCTCCGTTTTCGCTGAGCAGCACTAAGCTACCAGGATGAGTCTGGAGGATGTACAGTGCATTTCTATGGGATCCAAAAATGGATGTGCCAAGAAAATAAAGGTCTGCTCCGTCTGTGCCAGCCCGGTGTTTGGCTGCGAGCATGCTCCCCTCATGCCTGCTGGAAGGACATGGGCATTCCTTAGCCATAAACCCATGGTTTCTTTTAAGGGCACATAGAGATTGTTTTTGACGCGTCTCACATGTCCCTCCCCACAGCCCCAGGGACTGATGCTGGTGTTGCCCACCCATATAAGTACACGGGAGGAGAGCGCGGGGGCTGAATCGCTGCGGGTCTCGAGGGCGTTTGCCAGCAGCCAAGATGCCAGCTTGGAAGAAAGCCATTCCTGCTAACCCGACCAGACATGCAAAGCATGGAGAGAAAAACAGGGATAGAGGAAAACAAGGAGAGAGGGGAGCCGAAGCAAGCATGCCTGCCTAGGAAAGGCACTTAAACACATAACAGCCTGACCTTCAGCAGGCAGCACAGCCAAAGCAGGATATTTCACAGAGATGGGACAGCAGCCAGCCTGAACACAGACCTGGGCTAAAATTGCTCTGAATGCGAGAGATGCTGAAATTTTCACAGAATCACAGAATCACCGGGTTGGAAGAGACCCATTGAATCATCGAGTCCAACCATTCCCACCAAACCCTAAACCATGTCCCTCAGGACCTCGTCTACTCGTGCCTTAAACACCCCCAGAGAAGGCAAATCAACCACCTCCCTGGGCAACATATTCCAATGCCTAATGACCCTTTCCGTAAAAAACTTCCTCCTAATNCTCACCAGTGCTGAGTACAGAGGGAGAATAACCTCCCTGGACCTGCAGCTGCTGGTCACACCATTTCTGATACCAGCCAAGATGCCATTGGCCTTCTTGGCCACCTGGGCACACTGCTGGCTCATGTTCAGCTGGCTGTCGACCAACACCTCCAGGTCCCTCTCCTCCTGGCAGCTCTCCAGACAGTTGAGATGGCATCCAAAGGGCTCATTATATTCAGTCACATTGTTTCTCTTTCGTGAAGGATGTGAACTTTGCTGGAGTAAAATGAAACCAGTGCTTTCCAGTAGACTGCAGAGTTTAAAATATGAGATTACATACAGGTATTGCTGCTGAATAATTAAAGGTAGCAGCACAAACTGGTAGCAAGAGTGCTAAAATCAAAGGGGTTTAAGGGAAATTACTTGGTGGTGCTTTTATTGGGCTCTAACAGGTGTCAAAGCTCAGCGTGAATAGCTTAACCTGTGCAGATTCTACTGCCAAAATGAAACTGAAACCAGTAAGAACAGATTCCCTGGGCATTTACTTCATGATTTTCACTAAGTTATCTAAGATGCCTCAGGACACATCAGTGCCACATACCCATTTTCTTGAGGAGCCACCAGCCATTACAAGATGAGGTGCTGCAAGCATGGTTAACAAGAAACTGACATCAATTGGTCCTCAAAGACCATGCAAATCACTTACAGTTCACAATGATAGCCCCTTTTTTGGTTCTTGTCCTAAAATGCTCTTTGACCTCTGCTTTTAGACTGATTTAAAGTCGTGGCTTAAAGTTTCTCTCCCTAGTGCTGACAGCCAAGGTGTGTGGCAGTGTGTGCTGGGATGTTAATTAGAGCACCACCAACACCTAATTTCTTGCAATAAGAGCACAAATGTCAAAACAGAAATGCTCCAAGTGCAGTTCTGCTGTCGACATCGCAACTCATGCTGGATCAACACTAGGATCACAGTGCAACTCAGGTGGGAAAGGACCTCACGAGGTGGGTAACCCAGCCTCCTGCTGCAAGCCAGGTCGGCTATGGAGTCACATCCAGAAGCTGTCAAGGATGGAGACTGCACGACCCCTCTCAGCTGAGCAGTTCTACTTGACAGTCCTCAGGGGGAGAAAGTTTTTCTTTATAACCACCCTGAACCGCCCTGCTGTCAATTCACGTCCACCCTTCCCATCCTGTAACACCAGAAGGATCCTGGCTCCATTCTGTATCTTCTCTGGCGTTCTCATAGCTCCTGGCTACACAGACAGGAGCAGGCGGCATCCCTGTGATGCAGCTGGATGCTTCAGGGCCCCAGCCCACAGCTGGGCCACAGCCAGTATGGGAGCCAGAGCTGCTAAACATGTAGATGGATGCTCGGGAGGGTAGGGTGGAGAGCTGGGTGATAGTTTTCTATCATTTTTAAGGCATTTATGACTTACTCAGGCAATATGGCTGAGGTGTGAGAGGACTGCTACATCCATCCCTTACCTGATTTCCTGTGTTCTGCTTTTCAAGAGAGAATAATGCTTAATTTCCTATGGCTTTTAGCTCCTCTTACCACAGGGATGCCATTGATGCTTAACACAAGAAATGTCCCATGACAAACCCTCTCATCAGGTTGCAGTTGCTGGAGCAGAGGCTCTATGAGAACACAACTACTATAATAAGTTTTAATGAGACTTGAGCAATTAGCTGTTTGGTTTGTTTTGTGCTTTGGCAGGGGAGAGGGGAATAGTTTGTTTGGGTTTTTTTAAGATTACTTCCAGGTCCAGGTACAAGTTAGGAAGTAAACCGTCTTTAAAGAAATGAAGTGAACATTAACAAGAGTATGGTGCTCTAATTATAATTACATAACTCGTATTTCAATTTTATGGAAATATTAAAAGGATTCCTGGGAGAGTTTTGAACAGTCTAAAAGTGCAACAGCATAAAACCCAATAAACCTTGCCTTCTTTTAGAGGACATTTCCTTAAAGGGCCAGGTTTAGCTGCCAGTGCTGCAGCCTGTGCAGAAGTGCAATTTCCTCAAACTCCCTGAAAGATAAACTAACCTTCACACTAGAATTTTCTCCCATCCTTGCGATGGAGTAATGATAGCTTTTACTGTTGTCAAGGCTAGAATCCAGAGGACTGTGTGAGTGGATGCAATGCATAAATATTTTCAGTGCATGCCTTATTTGTATAGAATACTAGATGTATTTATAGCCCTTATGAATGCAAGATGGATGTGAGTTGAGAGAGAACAGTGTCTGAGCAAGCAGGAGCATCTGGTGATATTCACAGCAGTTTCAGAGGGGCTTTCTGGGTCTGGTTCGTAATCAGTCTTCTCTGTTTTTTTAAGTTCTTGAGCTGCTCAGCAGGTCAGCTTCCCACAGGCAGTGCAGAGTTGGGGAGAGCCGATGCTGCAAGAGAAATAATTTTGTAAAACAGTCTCTCTCTAGAGATATACTTGCATCTGTGGGGCTGAACATGCTCTCCCCGGCACATCGCCTCCCAGGAAAGGAGGAGATTGTCCCTGGACTCCTCCACGGGCACCCAAAAGGCTTGTGGCACTGCCCAGTATAACCCCAAGGGATCCCATGCAGGGCAGAGCAGGCAGCACCACACATATGGGTTGAAAAGGGCCTGGAACACCCCACTGGCATTTTGGGGCTGGGTGTGTGGGGCTAGGGGGAAGCTTTGCCCCCACACTAGGGCTGCCAGGGGACAGGGAGCACAGGGCTGCAGAGTGGGCAGCGTCTTATGGTGATGGGGGTCAACTGCTGCTTCTCACAAGGAGAAAATGTTGAAACACAATACCATCCCCCCCACTGCACACCCCTCTGTTTATTCAGAAGCTGTAGCCAGAAGTTTCCCAGCCTTTCTGCTCTCCGATTTCTAAATACAGCCTGTAGGAAATACAACATGAACTCCCCAAGGGCCTGAGACAAGCAGGGAGGGAGGGAGAGGTGACAGGTCCCTGCAGCAGGCGGCTTCAACTGTGACCATGACCATTCCAGCCCTTCCACTCCTTCAGCCCCCTCAGCCCCAAGTCCCCAAGCCCCTCAGTGCCAGCCTTCAGGGCAGGGGAGGGACAGCTTTAGCAGAGCAGGAAAGATAAAATGTTAAAGCTGTTTTGATTCCACTAGGAAGAAAAAAATGCCCTTAATATTTGGGCTATCATCATCTTTCAGATCTTCAGACACTGCCGGTCCGTGACTTGGGTATTTTGTGGTTTAACTGTTTCATATTCTGTGAAAAGTACGATTCCCAAATAAATTTCTTTCAAACAAGGACCACTGGCATCAGCATGAGAATAGACAAAGAAATCTGAATACACAGCCTGACTTGCTTCACAGCATCACATTTCTTTTTAGTTCTTAGGTTGAATTGAATATTCTGGATTTCCAATCATTGGTCTAATGTAACAAGCAGATATGTACCTACTGAGTTACTCAGCTTTATTTCTCCATGTATTCTCAACCTTGACTCACTCATAGTGACATTTCCTACCTGGGAATATAAAGTCAAATTAAAAGTCATGCCCTGGGGGTTGTAAGCCTTCCCAGGGAAGTGTTGTCACAAGCAAAGTTACACATAATATTAAAGTTAAGGTGTAGGTTCTATTATGATAAATTTTAAACAGCTGAACAGTTTTTAAACAGTTGGTCTGGAGCTCATCCAGTCCAACCCCTCTGCTAAAGAGGGTCAGCCAAGAGCAGGTTGAACAGGAACCCATCCAGGCAGGTTTGAATATCTCCAGAGAAGGAGACTCCACAGCCTCCTGGGCAGCCTGTTCTGGTGTTCTGTCAACCTTGCAGTAAAGAAGTTTTTCCTCATGTTCTGGTGGAACTTCTTGTACTCCAGTTTGTACCCATTGTCCCTTGTCCTGTCACTAGACACTGTTAAGATGAGTTTGGCCCCATCCTCTTGACCCTTGCCCATCAGATCTTGATCAGCACTGACAAGAACCCTCTCAGTCTTCTCCAGGCTAAACAGACCCAGGTCTCTCAGTCTCGCCTCATAAGGGAGGTGCTCCAGTCCCCTCATCATCTCCATGGACTCTCTTCAGAAGTTCTTTGCCTTGAGCTGTGGGGCTCAGAGCTGGACACAGGACTCTAGATGTGGCCTCGCTGGTGCAGAATAGAGGGGGAGAAGAATCTCGCTCACCCTGCTGGCCACAAGCTTCTCAATGCACCCCAGGGTACAATTTGCCTTCTTGGCCATTGGGGCACATTGCTGGCTATGGCTGACTTGTGGTCCACCAGAACTGCCAGGTCCTTCTCTGCAGAGCTGCTTTCCAGCAGGATAACCCCCTAACCTGTACAGGTGCAGGTGGTTGTTCCTTCCTAGATACAAAACTCTGCACTTGCTTTTGTGGAAATTCATTATGTCCCTCTCCATCCAACTTTCCAGCCTGTCCAGGTCTCACTGAATGGCAGCACAGCCTTCCAGTCTATCAGCCATTCCTCCCAGTTTTGCATTATCAGCCAGCTTGCTGATTACATAATACTGATATGTATTGTTCTGTATTATATTGAAAAACAGAGGTTTAACTGTATTGTTCTGTATTATATTGAAAAACAGAGGTTTAACTGAGAACTGAAATCTGTTCCATTTACAAATAAGTGTGCACTTATTTGAAAATGGGCAGCACCAAATACAGGTACAGCTTTAAGCATATGAAAATGTTCCTGTGACATTACTGTTTATATGAGCTAGTATTTGTGGAGCCAGATTTTAAACCTGATCGTAAACCCTGTTCAAGCAGAGCCTTCCCAGAGACACCTTCTAACAGGGTGTTTATGGCTCTGCTGTGCACAGTTGAGGGCTTGCCTGGTGAATGACTGCGTGGCAGAGGCTCAGGAGCTGGGGCCAGGGGTTCCTGAATGAGGCAGCTGAATTTATTAATAAAGAAAAGCCAAAGCAGCACAAAGAAAGCTCACCTTGGAAGTATTTCACAGAATCACAGAATCACAGAATGACCGGGTTGGAAGAGACCCACTGGATCATCGAGTCCAACCATTCCTATCAAACACTAAACCATGTCCCTCAGGACCCCGTTGGTAAACATGCTCAGTTTTGGGCCCCTCGCTACAAGAAAGACACTGAGGCACTGGAGCATGTGGCAAGAAGGGCAACAAAGCTGGTGAAGGGGCTGGAGCACAAGCCTTGTGAGGAGTGGCTGAGGGAACTGGGGCTGTTTAGTGTGGAGAAAAGGAGGCTGAGGGGAGACCTTATCACCTTCTACAACTACCTGAAAGGAGCTTGTATAGAGGTGGGGGGTCAGTTTCTTCTTACAATTAACAAGTGAGAAGACAAGAGGAAAAGGCCTGAAGTTACACCAGGAAAGGTTTAGATTGGATATGAGGAAAAAATTCTGCACTGAAAGGGTTGTCAAACATTGGAACAGGCTACCTAGGGAAGTGGTGGAGTTGCCAGCCTAGGAGATATTAAAAGATGTGTAAATGGGGTGCTTAAGGACGTAGTTTAACGATGGAGTTGGCAGTGCTAGGTTACAGGTTGAACTCTATGATCTTAAAGCTCTTTTCCAACTTAAGTGATTCTATGATTCTATGTACCAGCCTCACAAGAAATGCTTTCTGGCTGCGAAGCAAATGTTTGCACAACTTTCTGCAGTTGTGCCAAGCCACCGATGCAAATCCTTTTGTTCAAGTTTCCTCTGTTTTCTCTCCCAAGATTTTCCAGGCTCTTTCAATGTATCCTTAGTTCAAAAATGACCTGACACTGGAATAGTTCCCCCAAGGATGGGTAACTATGAGTCAGTATGTTGCTCCCTGCATAAGGAACACCACTCCTTTTGCACGCGGCCCAAGGAGCTCCCCAGACCGTTGTGGAGAAAACACGTCCCCAGGGTTGGTGCTTACAGAGGGAGAGGTGGCTCCTCCACATAGCAGGGACAGCTCAAAGATCAAACCAGACCAACCAGGTTTTGTTTACCAGGAGGTGATATTCCTTGGGGTGCTTGGGGAAGCTGTCTCAGACCCTGAGCTGATCACTGTCCTGTCTGCACTCATACCAATTATTTGTGGCATGGGAAGAGTTTGCGAGGGTGTTGGGACACAGCACCGGCACGCACCAGGCTCATGTGCCTTTCCCTGGTGTCACAGGACTGCCAGTCGTTTTCCTCAGGCAGGGCATGGGTGACAGCACATTCTGCTTGGACAAATGGGCTTCTCCACTGCACCCCCCTGGGGCCTGTGGAACTTCTCTCATCCTGTCAGGGCAAGAAAGCTGGTAGCCATTGTTTAGCATGGAGGGGCAAATCCTGAGAGCTGAGGAGCACTTTTTTCTGAAAGAATGTGGTTTAGATTAACTATTTTTAGCTGGATCTAGTGGGAGTTGAAGAAGTGTCTTCCAGGAGATGTAGAATACCACGCTATATCAGGCACCAGAATAGAATCTCAGAATCATAGAATATTTTGAGTTGGAAGGGACCTTAAAGATCATCCAGCTCCCTGGACATGGGCAGGGACACCTCCCATCAGACCAGGGTGCCCAAGGCCCATCCAACCTGGCCTTGAACACCTCCAAGTGGGCAACCTGGGCCAGGGCCTCACCACTCTCATGGTGAAGAAATTCCTCCTTATGTCTAGTCTAAGACATAAAATAAGAACAGGTTTATCCAATTACACTTAATTCACTTCAATTATAGAAAAAGTAAAAAAATATATACTTCCACTAAGAATATCTTTTTCTGAAGCTGAAGGTATTTGCCACTGAACCTTGTCCAGGTTAAAGAGCAGAAACATTTGTGATACCCTTCAGCTTCAGTGCAGTTTGTGACTCTTCACAGAGCGCCACTGCTGCTACTGTGGGGAGAAGGGTGTGGTTTGGAGGGGGTTTCACTTCACGCACTGTCTTTAGGACAGTTTATCCTGAGTCTGTGTCCTGACATCCAGAAGCTATATGGTGAGTTCATCCTCCTAGGAAAAAAGTATTTTGTTAGACTACATAGGAATATAGTCTGGAGCTAGTCCTAAATCAGGCAGTTGCACAAATATGACACCACATCATCCTGTCCCATTAGCCAGAATCTGGCATTAATGTCTGTCTTACCAGATATTGTAGCAAAGCTGAAATCACCATAGGTCATAGCAAACAATAATTGTCTGTAATATGCTTGGAGAGAAAAAGATGCTTCAAAGTGTCATTGTGCCTATGTTTCACCAATCACATTCATCTCAGGAGAAGGGTCCTCCCAGCTTTCTGGTGGTGCCTCTCATGCCAGGTGGCAGCTCAAGGAGGCAGGAGGAACCAGGTAAAAGGAGCTCAGCTACGACTTGTTCTACGGGGAAACAAAGAGCTCGGATGGCACTTGGCACAGCTGCCAAGTCATGAGTCATAATTTCCTTTGGCTTTCCTCTCTGACTAAGAGTTTCCTTCAGTTACGCTACCCTATTTATCAGCTGGAGACAGACATCAAAGCACGGGGTTTCCACCCGCTCCTCCCTGGAGGGCAGGCGGCTCCTGCTCACAACACAGGAGTGCTGAAGCCAGGAGATGCTGAGCATGAGGGGTGTCCACATCCCAGCCCTGCACCCCAGCATCACCCTTGCCTCCCAGTGTCCTCCTGGCTCTCCCCCAGTCCCAGCCCCACCTCCAGCATCCCCAGGAGCCAAGCTCCCCTGGGGCTCCCTCCTTCTGCTGCAGGCTTGACAGGCTCTTGACATTTTGTTGAACTCAAGGGGAGAAAAAGTCATACAGTCAGTCCTGATTTCCTAATTCAGGGTAACCTTTTCACTTCCAAGCTAAGGACAGCTTGACATTTCCCCTACATCCCAGCGAGAGGCTACAAAGCCTCTCATCTTTGCTCCCAGTGCCACTGCACATCTCTGGGACATATTGTGCATCATCAAATATTTGAGAAAGAGTAAACTAATTTTTAAAGCCCTTATTCACTAGTTCACCCACTCGAGTTGTCGTCACTGAAAGCATGTAGTACATGCAGCTCTGCTCTTCCCACTCTCCACTGTGCTCCCTGCTGTGGTCTCAAGTGGCAAAGCTGATTTTATCAGAAAGGAATCCAGAATTAATTCCCACCACCTTTCCAGGCTGTCCTCTCATTGCCTTGATGCTGAATTGTGGGCACGCACTGCCTTCATGTCTCTGACACTACTCTGTGCCCCGAAATGGTATGTGAGCAGCTGCTGTAGGCAGTCCCACCCCTGCCCTGGGTGGTGTGGAATCTCTGTGTCTCCAACTTAGAATGCTACATTACAGCTTTGGGTTTGGATGAAAGAGATTACTACATTGGCATTTCATATTTTTAGATTTTCAATTCTTGGAGGCCAGTCTTCAGTGGAACTGAAACAAATAATAAGGACTTCATGATACCAAATAACCAGAGGGACTGTTATACTAGGGAAAGAAGCATGGTTTGTATCCATAAATCTTCAAGGATTCATTCATTTTTAGTCATTTACTAAGAAAAATATTAATGCATGATCATGTTGAGAAGATAGAGAATGGCAGAAGCAACTAACAGCTACAGAAGGCTTCTGAGTGCCTTTGCCATATTTTCTTCCTGCAAACCTGGGACTGACCAGTATATTATAACTCTTCACAGTAAGAGCAATTAATGCTTCCAGCTCCAACACTCTTTCCTCTCTTCTTCCCTTGTATTTTTTCCCATTGCATATTGTCTATTATGGCTGGCATATCACAGCTTACATGTTGTTTACTGATTTTGAGCAACAAGGATTCCTAAGAGATCACAAGCCAAGAGCTGCTCTTAAGTGGTGATGCTGTAGCTGTGTTCCATTCTCATTCTATAGACCACCAATACTTGATCTTCAAGTCATAAATAACCACCAACAGAGCTGAAGCACGTAGCTGTAGGGTTTATGCCATGTGCAGGAGGATGCAGCTGGTCTTAGTTTGCCAATGCCATTGCTGGATTGTAAACTCCTTGAATGTGGAAT
>WAAB01024335.1:10724-35994 GCA_013389865.1 Piaya cayana
GAGCTCCACCAGGGGAGGTTTAGGCTAGACATTAGGAAAAAATTTTTCACAGAAAGGGTCATTGGCACTGGCAGAGACTACCAGAGAGGTGGTTGATTCACCTTCCCTGGAGGTGTTTAAGGTGCAGGTGGATGAGGTGCTGAGGGACATGGTTTAGTGATTGATAGGAAAGGCTGGACTTGATGATCCTGTGGGTCTCTTCCAACCTGGTTATTCTATGATTCTATGATGTCCAGGAACCTGAGAAACTTCAGACTTAAAGATAAAAAACCAGATCCTCTAACTTGGAGTTTTCTCTAAGCCATCAGCATTAAACTTTCTAGGACAGGAAGCAGAGGTGATCTGCATTACCCTTGGAGAGAGCACCAAAAGGAGGTCACGCCCACTTACATGTTGCAGTGCAAGCTCTACAGCAGAAGGGGAAGGATAAGGTGGCTTTCAGACAAGGATGAATATCAATCTTAGCTACCTTTTAATATCTTGCAGTGTGCCCAACACTCTGCCTGTCTGAATACCCTCCAGCGACTTAACACATGACCAGTAGCTGCTCTTCGTATTTCCTTCCCTATCGCTATTCCCAAAGGGAAATGTTATTTATCAAGGCAGAGAAGCCTTTAAAAATAATGTCTTGGATGAATTAGGTTTCCGATCTATGCTTGATTTATTGTCCCTAGATAACGTAACGGGAACAAGCTCTTGCCAGGATCTCTCTTTTACTCTTAAGTATTGCCAGTGCTTAAAGAGATCGTGTGAACTTTAAAAGCATCACTTCATCTGAAAATTTTGCAGTTAGCATTGCTGCAAAAATCAAAAGTGTCTTTTTCCTTGAATGAAACTAACATGAGAGAGATTAAAGGGATACTTCACTCTTTAGACATCGCTTTGTGTTCCAGAATCAGTCTGTGTCCTGTCCATTATCAATTCAATGGATCTTTTGCCCAGCAATCGTGCACTGGGGAGGGTGGGAAGGAGAAAAAGTATTAATAGCACAAACCCTACAGTTTGCAGAGAAACTTAGAGGTTGCATTGTTCCCCAAACTCTTTGGAGATGTTTCGCTTTTAGTAACCACTTTTCAAGCTGACAGCAGCTCTTAAAACTAGTTTTGGATTTAAAAGGAAGGAAGACATCCCAGGATTTCATGTTTCTAATTACACTCCCAGAGAGCCCTCAAATGACTTTCATGAATTTATACCCAAAGCAGCCAGTTCTCTCGCTGCTCATACTGTTTTTATTCTGATAGAAATCTATTCACTTTAATGGACCTATTACTGTTTTTAACAGACTTACATAAGAAGAGAATGAGATTCAGTAGGTGGTCTTGATCTCATGTCTTTTCCTTGACTCTGAAGGAACTCAGCTCCTCAAGGAAGAAAACCAAATTAATTTAAATGAGGCCAAAAACTAACACATAGCAGGGGGGAAAAGGTACCAGCTGCCCATGCATTGTTTTTTCTTTAGCCTTCAAGATGGGTTCATAGCATTGTGGGTGCAGAGCTTTCATAAGTCAAACGGCTCCTGATGGGTCCAAGATGCAGCTCTGAGGGTCCTGGAGTCAGCAGCCTCTCATCCACTGCCTAAAATGTGTAAATAAGAGATCACATTGACCAGGCAAGACTGGGAAACCAACAATCCTGAGTGAACTCAAAGGAGCTAACCGTGTCATTTTGGATAAAAAGTTATTCCTAAAGAATTGTCTCTATTTAAAATTAAGGGAATTGTGTCCTTCTAGCAACTTTTCTTTTGATGCTGTATTTAGAAAAAGGCGCTTTGCACTTCATCATGTCCAGATCTTACCCATTACTACACTTCTCCATGGTTCTCATCCATAACATGGTAAGAACAAGTAGTCCATGTGTACGGCTGATGTCACAGCTACTAACCCACCATATAGCCTACAAATAGGGTATCTTGTAGACTCTCTACATAAAGTTTTGGATATTATTCTCAGTTCAACTTCCATCAACTAGACTTCTTGTAAAAATTAAAAACAGAATAATGAGAATATTTTTCATCTGGTTATCTCTTCTGACAGCTGCCGAAAAAGAAAAACAAGAGTGTTTCATTAAAACCACAATTTCATCTACAAGAAGAGCAGTAAAAAATTATGGTTCATAAAGGAATTAAAATACATGTCTGCAAATAAATTCATGGTGAGATGTCTCTTCTAATAGCTTCTTGAGAGAGAGGAGAAGTAAGGAAGTTCTCACTGAAAATAACCTGGATCTTGACTTGGAGTTACTGCATTTCTTCTTCTTCCTACTTGTTTGCTTTCATGCCTTAGAGTAGAGGGGAAAGAAGAGCCATGCCTGCCATCCATGCTCCCACCTGTGTCTCGTCCGAGCACTCTCCCACTTTCCCCACCTGAGCTCTGGGAACCATCAGAGCTGGAGTGAGCTATTCCACTGCCTACGCTCTCCTCCTGATACTTTGTGAGCAAGTACGGTGCACAGCTCCTCCTTTGGAGGATGAATAAACTTTTACAAGTAATTTACAAGGTTTTATATTTGTTAATTTTATTGCTGCTGAAGTATTTGAAGTAGTAAGAGGTGGGAAATCTGCTGTCAGGGAGCTGCTTTTGCACTTGCATCTCCCCGAACAACGCTGTTCAGCGTTTACTGCATGGTTTTGGTCAGGCTTTATTTGTGAATAAGGATTGCGTGCTTTGTTTCAGGACTTGTCCTACTGATAGCGTGATCCCTGGTTACTATGCCTGCTTCTAGGGAAAAGCTCTTACTCCATAGAAACCTGCTCCTTTGTAGGAGAGACAGAAGAAGAAAAAGTTAACTTTTTAGGGTTCTCAAAACTCAGTAAGAGATACATTTTCACTTTGGCATGTTCCCTCATTCTCTAACTATACGTCTATATGGAAAGTCTCAATAGGAAATGTTGTACCTGATGGGTACTGAACACCTGAGCCAGAGCTGGCGTACGGTGGCAGTTCTCAACTTTCTTACTCCCTTGCTGAAATATGAATATATTGCTGCAACATTCAAGTTAGGTTTAGTTCAGTCGCTGAAGGAGCCCAAAAATCACATTGCAAAGGGATATATTTCTTCTCAGTACTACGCACCAGTGCTTGTGAAAGGTCTGAGAGGCTTCCCCACTCAGTGGGAGACGTGGAGCAGACTGACAAGACAAAGAAGGAGTTAATCTAGGTGTTAATTAAGGAGCAGCTGTATGGCATCCAGCTGCAGAGGGTACCCTGAAGAGGCTGGTAGTGAGAGATTACATAAATAAATGTGGGAGAGACCAAAAAGGACAAGAAAACAAAGCAAATGCAGAACTATGATGAGATCACATCAGGCATATGAAGCACCAGGGAACTGCTGCTGAACTGGGAGAGCTGGGGGGTCAGTAAAGCTGGTGTTTCTTCCTGCAGGTTGTGGCTGATGTGCTCCTGTATAGGCTGAAGATGTACCCAGGCTGAAGTGGTCATGATCTGATAGTCAGTATGCCCAGAGAAATGTTTGTGATGTACAATGAGGGATGCCTCTGCTATCCTGTGCTCCCTGCCCACATGTGCACTCTGCAGGCTAGCGCTGACATGGAGGCGGTGTGCCTGAGGGAAAAACCTACATCCAGGTGCTGAGGAATTGTGGAAAGGCTGAGGAGTCACCTCTCTGTTTGCTTTGTACCACCTTCAGAGCCCTTGCACCCTTTTGGGTCTGGCTAGGGATGGAAGTCAGCTCAAGGGCTTTGACTTTCCTCTCTCCATCCTGCAAGAGGGACATTTTAATCAGAGTCTGACCGCTCAGATGTGGCTTTTAACAGATGTGACTGTGAGGCACAGTGTGACTCTTCCTTGTCTTTTAACGTATGCTCCTTATACAATGTGACAAAAAAAAAAAAGTAGGAGGGAGGTAAAGCAGTGCTAAAATTGGTTAGGCAGCTGTGGGCTGTCGAAACCTCACAGTGTGCCTGAACAGCAAATTATCACATAGTCCTGGAAGGTTGCAATGCTGCCTCATTCCTCCTCATCCTCGAAGTGTGAGCAAACTGTGGAACAGAGGCAATGTGAGTGTCAGAGGCATGTGGCTGTGCTGCAGAGGGATGAGTGAGTTAACAGGCATCGCTGTCTCCAGATGGTTGGGCTTGTGCTGCCCACGTTCCCCAGCAGCACCAAGGCTGCTGCCTGAGCTCCAGAGCTGCCAGAGGATGAGCCAGGTTGTCCAGAGGTTCATATCCACAGACAGCAGCAGGAAGGCTCTGGAGTGTGTCCAGAGAAGAGCAATGAAGCTGGTGAAGGGGCTGGAGAACAAGTCTTACAGGGACCAGCTGAGAGAGCTGGGGTTGTTTAGCCTGGAGAAGAGGAGGCTGAGAGGAGACCTCATTGCTCTCTACAACTACCTGAAAGGAGCTTGTGGAGAGGAGGGTGCTGGCCTCTTCTCCTAAGTGACAGGGGACAGGATGAGAGGGAATGGCTTCAAGCTCCACCAGGGAAGGTTCAGGCTGGACATCAGAAAAAAAATTTTTATGGAAAGTGTCATTGGGCAGTGGCAGAGGCTGCCCAGGGAGGTGGTTGATTCACCTTCCCTGGAGGTGTTTAAAAGAAGGGTGAATGAGGTGCTGAGGGGCATGGTTTAGTGATTGATAGGAATGGTTGGACTTGATGATCCTGTGGGTCTTTTCCAAACTAGTGATTCTGTGAAAACACTCCACAATTCCTTACAAACAGTGCCCTTTGCAAAACTGATGTGAAATTAAGTAATTTGGACTGGGTTTCTAACCCTGGCCTGAGTTTGTATACTTGTCAGTGAAACACAAGACAGGGAGGAAAAAAAAAAATATGTATATTTTAAAACAGCATTTTTAACTTCTCACTTACCTTGAGATAAGAACCCACCATGGACAAGGGCTACTGCTCTTCCTGATCACCAGCAAATGTGTGCTTGGCTGAGTTTTGCTGACTTCCAGTTGCACATGAGCATCACCTTTGTTGTCAGACTGTGAGTCCAGATGGGGTAGCAGCAGTTGGCATGGAGACCTTACATTTGCTGGTGTCCCTGTGTGCTGCTGGGCTATGATACGCCAACACCGCATGGGTCCTCACAGCCAGTTCTTCACCTCACACCACAGAAGTGGAGCCACCTCCTTTAGCTTGCAAGTCTATTGCTGTTAACAGCTCAATCCTTATTACTCTGAGGGTAAGAATTAGTCAGCTTTTAGAACTTGGGATAGCATGAAATTAACTCTGCTCTTAGACAATTTTTTTCTTTTTTTTTTACAGTGTGAAAATGCATAACTTTAATCTCAGTAACAGTGTGAACTACAGGGATCTGAGAAAATTCTCTGGTTTCTCTGTCAGTCATGGGTTTGGGCTTGTAAAAAGTGCACTATGTAAGATATCAGTAAAGTACATTTTTCTGGTGGGTTTTGGGGGTTTTTTTGGTGCCACAAATATAAGTGATGCTTTTGAGTATGCCTTTAAAAGACAAACCAGAGGTGCCAGCTCCTTGGTGCAGTGATGCCATGGAGTGATTGCACCCCGTCCCTGGCTGGGGAGTCCTACGGTCATGACACATCCTGGCAAGTCCAAAGAGCAGAGTTTGCTGAGAGAACTCGTTATTTTCCAAAAACATTGATCCATCCAGGCACCCCCAAAAGGCTGTGAGGTCCACACCTCAGACTTCTGCCTTCTGGTTGCAAAGCAGTACATTATCTAAGTGTACAGTGCCACTGACATTTTTTGTAGCTTAAAAATCATAGAATCATGGAATAACCAGGTTGGAAGAGACCCACCAGATCAAGTCCAGCTGTTCCCACCAATCTCTAAACCATGCCCCTTAGCACCTTGTACACCTGTCCCTTAAACAGCTCCAGGGAAGGTGAATCAACCACCTCCTTGGGCAGCCTCTGCCAGTGCCCAATGACCCTTTCTGTGAAAAATTTTTTTCCTAATGTTCAGCCTAAACCTCCCCTGGCAGAGCTGGAGGCCGTTCCCTCTCATCCTGTCCCCTGTCACTTGGGAGAAGAGGCCAACACCCTCCTCTCCACAATCTCCTTTCAGGTAGTTGTAGAGAGCAATGAGGTCTCCTCTCAGCCTCCTCTTCTCCAGGATAAACAACCCCAGCTCTCTCAGCTGTTCCTCATAGGGCCTGTTCTCCAGCCCCTTCACCAGCTTTGTTGCTCTTCTCAGTGACACTCTCCAGAGCCTCAACATCCTTCTTGTGGTGAGGGGCCCAGAATTGAACACAGGATTCCAGGTGCAGTCTCACTAGTGCTGAGTACAGAGGGAGAGTAACCTTCCTGGACCTGCTGGTCACACCATTTCTGATATAAGCCAGGATGTCATTGGCCTTCTTGGCCACCTGGGCACACTGCTGGCTCATGTTCAGTCGCTGTCAACCAACACCCCCAGGTCCCTCTCCTCCAGGCAGCTTTCCAGCCAGACTTCTCCTAGTCTGTAGCTGCACAGGGTTGTTGTGCCCCAAGTGCAGGACCCGGCACTTGGCCTTGTTAAACCTCATCCCATTGGTCTCAGCCCAGCGGTTCAGCCTGTTCAGATCCCTTTGCAGAGCTGTATGATGTGATGTGAGTGTGAACTGCAGCATATTACTCTGTAGTATTTCCCTGCACTGTTTTTGGAGCAACGCTGCTGCCATCAAAGCTCTGACATGGAGCTCCAGGCAAGACCTAGTATGATTTTGCAGAAAGTAAGTACTCCCAGACTTTCAAAGCACACGCTGAGCACAGTAGCCTTTGCTTCTGACAGCAAGCACATTGTTCTAATGGGCTGTCAGATCATTTAAGAAACAAATATCTGCAGTGGTTTCTCAGAAATAGATTTCACTTCTGGCACATTTACATCCTCTGACAAACTAACTTCTCACCCTGGAACATTAATATGTAAATACTTGAGCTAAAAGTCAAGCCCAGATTGCTGGAGGGGAAAATGTCTGTGGCGAAACCCACGGCATTATGCTTGATAGATGAAAATGCTGAGAGCACTTCAGGAGTAGCTGATCTGCCTCAAGTCACCAGCAATGGCAATGACAAAGCTGTGCTGTCTGCCGCTGCGACGCAACAGACCTCCTGCAGGTCTGGGCTCTGCAGCCATGCCCCGTGCTGCTGCAGCGAGGGTGTTCCCAGGGTGGTTGTGTCTCCACAAGCACAGAGCAGCAGCTCTTGCATGCGGAGTCCCGACTGTGCTGTCTAGAGGTGTCCACAGCTGATGCAACAATCACTCAGTCACCAGCGCGTGAGCACAGGGCAGCCTGTGATGCAGGGATGTTGGTGACCTTATAAATGATTACATTTAAAGCAAACATTCAGCATCTGGGTTGGCTCCAGAATTGTCTCCAATGAAGCACGGTGGGTCATTGAGATGGACCGATAACATTTTTGCTCTCTGACAAAGGCGTTTTTCTTCGGTTGTAAAAGTTTAAAATAAATTTACCCAGGACTTCTGGTTGTGCATAAGTGTTAACCTTTGCATACATATGCAGGTATAGTTTGAATAAAAGTCTCACCATGTAGGACTCTGCTGGTGTGAATGTTTGCAAACAGGGAACCACAAAGCAAAACCATTGCTGACTAATGAAAGTCATTCAGAATTAGAACAAACATTTGTGAACGTTGTTTGAGGCAATCGATTGTCTCCACTATGGCTTGAATAAATAGTTAACTTTGGCACACTGTTAAGCTGCAGTACTTTAAATAAAATGATACAACTCAACCTGAACTGTTCATTGATATTTGCTGTCAGGATCACTGTAATATATTTTTTTTCTTTTTCAAAGCAATCACTGCTCAGCTGAGGTTTTCTGCACAAGCTAGCAAGTGGGCAAGGTGTGTAATCTTGTTGGGAGGAGTTCTGGGGGGCTAAAATAGTAGCTGCAATCAACCTATCATTCTGGTGGGTCTCCTTCAAAGTGTGTGTTGCCCAGTGCCATAGGTGGGATGGTTTTCTTGCGCAGGGAAACTTCCTAACCACGAGCTTGGCTCAGAGCTATTTGTCATGCTATTTGTCTGCTTCACAGCTTAATGCACATAAACACCTGGCCATGCGCATCCATCCTCCACTTTGTCCTCTGCTGCGCGTTGAGCTCAGCCACCTCTCAAAGATTCGTGTCCTCACAGCTGCCCAGCCCCCGTGCTATTAACAGGATTTAGCTAATTAGCTGCAAGCAGTGCTGTTCTCCCTCAGCAATGTAGAGGGCTTACTATTTTTATCTGACTCTGGATGGTTTTTGTTCTTGTGGGATTAAGGTCATAGGGCACGTATTTATTCAGATGCTGGAATTCTTACATCGTTTTTCCATTACTTGGTTTGGAAGGAGGGGCCTCAGCCTTTCAGCTCCCTCTTCTTCCCCTCTGGCTGCGCCCTAGGCATCTGCTCGCCCTCCCTTCACAGCGTGGGGGGACAGTTTCTCTGAAGGAGGATGTTTTTTACTTTCACTGGTGATACAGAGACATGCTAACCAAACATCTTATTTTCAAACACACACGGTGTCCAAGGGAGTGAAGGAGCTCTGTAGTCACTTCATTCAAAGCCCAGTTGTTTATCTACAAGCTGAAGAGTTTATTGTTACACAATTTTGAAGCTATTACTTCCATATGTTGCTTGAAAACATAGGTGCTGCCTTGCAAGGCAATTTTATTAGCCTTCAGAAGAACTCTTCTTGGGTACAACACTAGGAAAACTCCACAATCTGAAACTTATACTCATGGTATTTCAGTAATTCAAATGCTTTGAGGTATAGCATGAAAACACTCTCAATACAATGCAGCTCTAGTTAACTGAATTGTACTGTATGCAATGCCTTTGAGCTGGACTGCAGAAAAAAACAAATAAGTTTTCATCAGTAGTTCTAAATACAAGGGAATTGAAGCCTCTTTTTTTTTTGTCAAGAGTTGTCGCTGTATGGTTTCACTAATGTTGCAGTTAGTAAGGGGATTAACTGCTGTCATTTCATTTGCTTTGTGATGGAAAAAATACATGTCATGAAGCATTTTCTTCTTGTGTGCAGCATTTTATAACAACATCCATATGGGATACAATAATACCCAAGTGAGCAAGGCTCTGCTTTAGAGATGACCGTGAGATTTGTGATGAGCCCCATGTCCTGTAGGAGTTTCTTCAAGGATCTCAAGCTGGTCCCTTCAGTTATGCCTTCTGCTCTTAATTTAAAGCTTTGCACATTACCAGCTATTTTGCTACTGAGCATGACCTTCTCCTCATGGGCGTTAATCTGCTGGTTGTACAGGCTCTAAGCAGCGGAGGGACTTGCAAGACAAATGGAAATCCTAAGCCTAGCTTGACAGTAGCTTCCCAAAGTCTGCAGAGTGTGCCGGATGGATGGACCATGCTCCTGCCTCCTGGATGAGGTATGCCATAGAGTTCATGTCCAGCTGCGCAGGAAGATGCTGGGGCTGCTCTGTGCAGAAAGAAAGTTGGAGAAAGCCCCCTGGGGCAGTGGCTGCAGCTGGCAGCTCACAAGGGAAGGGTCCTGTGGTCGTTCCAAGGAGCAGCAATCACAATGACAGCTGCAAAACCAGGGATCACCCTGCTGTTGGTAATTCACTGGCAGCTCAGTAGATGTTAGAGTTTGCAAGCTATGACCTTTTACCTTCCATCTTTCCACGCAGTAAAGTGCACGGGTCAATGATCATCAGTTCCGAGTCTTTCTATCTCATCCGCACAGTAAAATATGCTACAAAATAAAAATGATTGGGCAAAGAGCTATGGTACAGATTTGACAATAACATTTCTATAGAGAATTCCATAGTGTATTGAATCTATTTAATGAGCTTTCTAGATTAAGTTGAAGTCTAGGGAATTTTTATTATAATGCCACATTCCATAAAAATATCTATGGTCCTGTGAGAATAGACACCATATTAATCTATTTCTTTAATGTTGGGGGATTAGGTAACAGACTTTCTGCAGTAATGATATTGACACTATTACTCCTTGTGTAATTCAGTTAAAAAGTTCTGTTCCTCAACACCTTCAACACCTTCTCCATCCCAGCCCTGTAACACGGTGCAAAAAAAAAAAAAGGGATGTAAATGCAAGTGGCTGTGTAATCTGTAGAGTACATACTAAACAGAATCCTCATTTTGAACTATATCAGGACAGATGACATTCATATTTTTGGAGAACCCGTGGGCACATCATGAAGGGACAGAGAAGACCAGCCTCATAAGGAATCTCCAGCTTTTGCTTCTGCAGGAGCTGTGGGGAAGCACATTCTGGGACCTGGACTTCTTCGAGCTGGTTTTAAAACACATGGAGGATGTGCAGCCTGACACTCTGTCCTTATCATGACGTTCATTGTTGTGCTTTACCACCCAGTGTTTGCTTAATCCATCTGAGGAAAAACAATTTTCTAGAAAAACCTAAGTGCAGAACAAGAACAGAATTTGTTGTGCAGAGGTACCTGATAGTTTGTATCTGGCAATGAAGGGTTAGGAGCCATAAGTAGACAGCAGAGTTGGCCTGGTCGCACAGACACACACCCAAATTACATCATATTCCTTGTTTAAAAGAAATCAAATTCTGAGAAAAGTTAAGTGGTTTAAATTATAAATGAATTGCTTCCCTGTGAGAGTTCCATGTATGAACTGTTTGTTTATGGAACAAGGAAAGTCGTAACTATTGTGTACACAGCCTGCTATGAAAATGCCTTGAGAAAGGGGAGGCAGCCCCACACGTCCCTTACAGACCCAGCACACGCTCTGTGCCTCCAATGCTGCCTTCCCCTGCTCTGGTTTTACCATTAGGGCAGAAAGTATTTAAAATAAATCAAAATGAAAAAAAAAAACCTGGCAGTATCTGCAGGCACCAAAAAAAATTTTAATAATTTAAAATTACCAGAGGATGGGTAATCCTTCTTATGATGAAAATCACTGGCCTTCTGGGATGAGGTTTTTCGAAATTTTCATTAGGAAATTGCTTAGCATAAGTCGTTAATTCTCTTAGAGGGCCACCACACAGCTCATAGGTTCCCTTGTGGTTTTCTGGTTTTATCTTTGGTTTTAGGGAAATGTTTGTTCTACTAGGCATAAATTGGCAATGTAATAAATAGAACTTTTCAAAAACAACATATGCAGTTGCATTTATTGCAATACCTATTTTATGGACATATTCAAGCTGTGCTTTCTCCTATTGCTCTTTCCACTTTAGTCCCATGATGTCATGAACATTTGGGGTTTTTTGGTTACCATTTTCTATGAAAATGAAGGATTGATAGCTGATACCACAGAGCAGAGTGGAGGGTTTCTTAGTATCCCCTAACCCACTTTTTGCCTGCTGTTTCAGTAGAACTGACTGAAAATAGTCTTTCTACTCTACGCAAGTGCTAGAGAAGTGGTGTAGTTCATAAATGGTCTCAAAGATTGTTATTGTACTCTGGGAGATAGTTACGCAGGAGACTAATCAGAGGTTAGCTATTTATATCCTGCTTTCTCTACACTGTTCCGTATACTTATGTCACACCTTCATATAGATGTAATGATAAGAGACTAAACTTTAGCAATGACCAAAGCAAACCTAGACGATCAGCGGCAGATAATGACATAAACCAAACTAATTACCCAAGTGAATGAAAATCGAATCTGAGGTGCCCTGCAGGAGAAAGGGCAGGGCAGGAGAGTGCAGCAGCTGTTGATGGATCTGCAGGTGCCTGCAGAGCTCGCTCAGGCTCTGCAATGTTTATTGTCTGAGAGTTCCCTGTCTCCTTCTCAAGCACGTGTAGCTGCTGTACCTGAAATCTAGCAAGGCAAAGGTGTTCGGCTCTGGAAAATTGTATGTCCTTACTATTTCATTACGATGATGACTAGTTGGATCTATCCAGAGCTAAATCCTCATAATGGAAAGAACTATGGGAAGAGAGTAAATATAAGAAATGCAAGAGGTTGAAAACTGTACAAAAAAAAATCTTCTATTTTGCAGAAAGATTAAAAACAGAAGTTGCAAGAATTTTGGTGGGAGGGCAGTTGCTTAGCTTCTACAATAATACTTTGGCTTAAGTTCAAAAAGGACAACATTTTCTGATAATCTCTGGTGAGTGACAGACACTGAAAGAACAAAATTAAAAACCTGTCGGTTAGGTTACAACTCAATTAGTATAGGAATTCAGTTAAGTTTCGTTTGGAAACGTGTGTGAAATAACAGTACAAAGTCAGTCAGAGGTTAAGAACACACCGGAAAATTGATGACAGCACTAATACTGCTGCAAGAACACTTGTGGAATGCCTGATAGGAGAAAAAAAAGCAATATAATGGCAGAACTAAGCTCTAATGAAAGACATTATTAGTCAGCAGTCTGAAAGGCCTTACATTAGGCTCCAGGAAATACAGTAATAGACATATCACTGCCTGTGTCTCACGGTTTAGAGCCAGATCCCACAGAGCAAGTAAACCCCTGTGCCGGTAATACGAATAGTGCTAATCCAGCAAATGCTTTGCTGGAAACACATTTTGAACAATGAAGAAGAAAATGGCTCATTTACCCCATCCCCCCTTTCTCATAGGAGCCTGTTGCGAAATCTACAGAGCATCCTTGTGTTATCAGTCCAGTAACAGTAGCACCAGCGCTGAAGGAAGGCAGTAAGTAATATATAGCAGTGCTAATTAATGCCACCACATTCAGTAAGGCATAAATTGTATGGCACAATGAGTAAATGAAACAATCGCCAACACTGAACGGCAATGGATTTTTGATAACTTCTGTGCAACTGCTGAGGCTTGAGAATGACTAAGGTGTACCAAGTTGACTAAGTAAACATCTTAAACATACAGGTGTAAGAGGACAAGGGAGCATACAGCTGTACCTGCTTTATCTTGCACATATTCATAAGGGAAGAAGGGGGAAGAGGTGGCATTAACTCTCTCTGGTGTATAGCAAATAAAACTGACATGGTTGGAGATGATCATGTACGTGGTCTTATCAAGATGAACTAACAATTGTGCACTTCTCCTCTTGTTCAAGACACTTTTAACACAAGGCTCTTCGAAGAGCTCCATATTGTTAAAAGAAGTCATCTCATTGGCGCTGATAAGGCAATATCTCTCTGAGAGCCTGTGCTTTATTAGCTGTATATTTTGGGCTGTCTGTTACATAAAATCAGAGAATAGTTTGGGTTGGAAGGGACCTTAAAGCCCATCCAGTTCCAACACCCCTGACAGGGATACATCTCACTGAATCAGGCTGCCCAAGGTCCATCCAACCTGGCCTTGAACACCTCCAGGGATGGGGCAGACACAGCTTCCCTGGGCAACCTGGGCCAGGGCCTCACCAATCTCAGGGTGAAGAAATTAATCCCTGTTTCTAGTCTAAATCTGCCCCTCTCCAGATTATACCCCTTTCCCCTCGTCCTATCACCACAAGCCTTTGTAAACAGTCCCTCCCCAGCTTTCTTGTAGCCCCTTCAGGTACTGGAAAGTCACTATAAGGTCTCCTCAGAGTTTTCTCTTCTCCAGGCCGAACAATCCTAACTCTCTCAGCCTGTCCTTGTATGGGAGGTGCTCCAGCCCTTGGATCATCTTTGTAGCCCAACACATGTCTATGAATGTATAGATGTTTACTAGCTATTATGACAAGTTTTGTTCAACTTATCCCTTGGCCAAGAGCAGCAAACTGCAGTAAGGTCTACTTGAGAATGACACAAACCAGAACTGCCCCGAGCATGACAGACAGCCCCAGACCAGAATTTTGACCGAAGTCTGAAGTCTGTGTGGCACAGAGCCACGGAGGAAATGCTCAGAAACTACACACACAGCCCTGTTCATCGGCTGCCAAAATGAAAGGAAATCTGTGCTCATCACCCCGAGCTCGCCTTACTTCCCCAAATGACAGATCCCTAAAAAAAGAATCATTTCTTTTTTGGTTGTTTATAATGAACACAATTGCGTTTTTCTGCAATGGAAAAAATTTCTGTTTGGAGTGCCATTGAATAGGAGAGGCCCCTAATAGACTTTTCCCCTCATAAAAACAACTTTTTCCTGCAGATTGGCGTGGCAAAGAAAAAAAAAGCTCTGTAAAATCCCTCTATCCTGAATTATTGTATAGATTTCCAGTGCCATCATTCAAGTGGCATTTAAACTGACCACGTCCACCACAGACTCAGCAAGCCTCCTGGTGCACCTCCCACCTGGGAAACAAAACAGATTTCACAGTTTTATTGTCACTGTTGTTTTATTTTGACTGGACCAAACTTAGAGTAGCTACACGTGGTAGATCCTGGCACAGAGTCTGTGGCTATTGAAGGGGCTGAAACTATAAACCTATCGTGATAAGCAGAAAGCAAATACTAAGAAGTAACATACAGTCAAGAAGAACCTGCTGGGTTTTTTAATTATTTTTTTTCTATTCCTTGTCAGTGTATATACTTTGATTACTAATAATGTTTTTTCTTGTACAATGTTTGCTTTCATATTTGCATTCCCTATAAACCAACTGAGGCTAACTTCCTTAGCTAAAACATTTGTTATTATTTTCTAAATATTCTCAGATCATTTTGTGACTCAGAAAGATGCTGGACAAAAGGCAGTCACTTGGTTAATGTCACTAGCTGCGCCAGAGTGACAACCTCCTAAGGACAGAATTAATTCTTGTGTGCAGGACCTCTCCAAACTGTTTAGTCCACTGGCCTCCAAAGAAGAGCTTCACGTGTCAGTGGAAGGTGTAATTTGTGTGACAAAAGTGGACTAAGAGCACTTCAGAGGCTTCATCATAGAATGTCCTGAGTTGGAAGGGACCCACAAGCATCACGGAGTTCAGCTCCTGTCCCTGCGTAGGACAATCCTGGAGTCCACACCATGTGTCTGAGGTGTTGCCCACTGCAAGTTAGATCATAACAAATGGTGTTAAAGGGATAAATGTGAAACAGAATGTTTAAGTCTGGTTTAAATAACATCTTCCTGTGGTACATGTTCTGGTTCTCACAAACAACAGTGTGTTCAGGGATATTTTATACAGGGCACCCAGATTTTGAAATAACACATAGGTGTTGCAGAAAAAAACAGTGCAGATGTTTGTTGCCAAAGGAGTGGATTTATGAGATGCTGAGTTTTATTTGAGTGCAGGGCTAATGCTGTTCTTTAAGACCCTTATAACTGTGGACTTTGTGACTGCGTGGTGACAATCACTGCTACTGCTGCTCAGGGCAGCAGCGAAAGCGCAGACTTCATGACTTGCCCTCTCATCAGCCGTGGTGCCCTCACCTGCAGCTGAACAAGCGTTTCCCCACCAGCCTCAGTGCCAGGCTCCGTGAGCTGCCCGAGGAGCAGTAGTGGGGGAGCTGCTCCAGCCACACGGAAGAAAAGGGGCAGAAGGGAAGGGGAGAATTTCCCAGCAGGACAGCAGCAATCCCTGTCTTTCTCTGGGGAGGAAGAGAGCCTCTAACTATGCATTCACAGCTCTAACCATCAATTTCTCAACGTACTACCCTGAGCTGCTCTACTTTTGGAGTGGATATAGGGAAAATACAAAAGCAAGTGATTATAGAGACCCACTGAAAGGAAATGGATTGTTTAAAGATTTGGCCTGAAGCATAGCTTTTAAGCATTCTTTGAGGTTTTTTTGCTACTGCCAGGCTTCTCTGCTGGGAGCAACTGGGGAACTCTGAATTTCATAGTGTAATTTTGAAGTTCTTGGGCTAGGCATTTATTCTAAGACCAAATGCGCTAGTTTTCTGAAGGGCAAAACTCTAATGACAATTAGCTATGTTAATGCAAACACCACTACCTAACTCCTGCAGCCCTCGAGCAGCTGCAAGAAATAGAATCTCACTGGAGATACCGGCCGGTGATATCCTTTCTGTTCTGATTCACACCTGCTTCTGTATGCTTAGCATAAAATAAATCACATCCAACTCACTGAGTAAGTGAACATTTTGTTTTCTGTAAATCATCCTTGCTACATAAACATGAGATCAGCAACACTAAAACTATTTCAGGCACACTGGAAAACATAATGGTGCACCTGGAAATATTTTTGAGTAGCAAATTCAGTAACTGCATTTCATTTATTTATTTCTTGAGGGCTTTTTCCAGTGCATAGAATTGACTGGCACTGGATTTAGTGCTTTTTGGGGTAAGGGCTGTCCACTCTGGGAAATACAAAGACTCTTCTCATCTGTGTCACAGATGAAAGAACTCTGATAAAATGGCAGCGTAAAAGAATTTTAAATAAAAAATAGTATTTGCTACTTTTACAGCAAATAGTCACAGTCTGTCAGCAGCTAGACTTGTCTGCTTCTGTATCAGAAGTAAGACAGGTATCAAACATTTACAATTGGTTTGTATTCAAAAGTAGGCAGAACGAGATATTTTGAGGCCAAGTTGGAGGACTCTAATGATCTGGATGCAACTGTCCTATTCTCTGCTCTCCAGACACAAAGTTAACCTTGGTTGCCCTCTCTCACCTTCAGTTATTCGACAGATGAAAGCAAACAAGAACGCTTGTGCTGAAGAGATCCACCACCCCACAAAAGAGAGATGCTTAAGAGGCTGTCCCTGGTGACCTGCTGAAAAGCTCCTGCTTTAACTGCAGTACAAGGCTGGCTTTAACGCCTGCCAGTGCCAGGACCACCAGCCCCGAGCAAGGAAAGGTGTTGCTGTGCACCCACATCTCTTAGATTAACAGGACTGATGTGTTGAAACCCTTCTGAATGACAGAGAGTAATGGGGAGCACTGGTCCTTCTGGAAAATGCCCTCTGGGAGGGAATCCTTCCCCAGGTGCAGAGCAGGGCAGCCCTGAAGGAGACCTCTCACCCATCTGTGGTATCTCAGGGTCAGCTCACTTACCATGGGGCTGCTTGCTTGCTCTGCACAAAACACAAGGTTAAAAGAAAATACTTCATTTGGTGGCTGAAAAAATTACATCTGGGCTCCAAACTTCTGCTAAAACCTGCTCATCCTTCAGCTGCAAAGTAGAGTGCCCTGTCACAGTTGTTCCACTGCTTCTTGAATTCTGTGTTAGTTCTGGGCCCCTCGCTACAAGAACGATGTTGAGGCTCTGGAGCGAGTCCAGACAAGAGCAACAAAGCTGGTGAAGGGGCTGGAAAACAACTCTTATGAGGAGCGACTAAAAGAGCTGGGGTTGTTTAGCCTAGAGAAGAGGAGGCTGAGGGGAGATCTTATTGCTCTGTACAACTAACTGAAAGGAGGTTGTAGAGAGGAGGATTCTGACCTCTTCTCTCAAGTGACAGGGAACAGGATGAGAGGCAATGGCCTCAAGCTCCACCACGGGAAATTTAGGCTAGATATTAGGAAAAAAATTTTCACAGAAAGGGTCATTGGGTAGTGGCAGAGGCTGCCCAGGGAGGTGGTTGATTCACCTTCTCTGGAGGTGTTTAAAAGACGGGTGGATGAGGTGCTGAGGGGCATCATTTAGTGATTGGTGGGAATGGTTGGACTCAATGATCCAGTGGGTCCTTTCCAACCTAGTGATTCTATGATTCTTAGTGCCAGAGCCTTTACAAGTTGGTACTCAGCAAGGGCCACCACTGAGGTCTCCTCCTTTGAAGGGAGTGCTAGGCTGCACACTCCTGCTCACTCCTTGAACAACACCATGATAACACCAAGGAAAATCATTTCCTCGTGAAGACAGCTTTTCTGCTTGTGAAGAGGTAACTGCAGCAGAGCTGAGCACCACATCTGGAAAGGGACTGCAAACAATGGCACAGCCAGCTTGCAGAGGCAGTTGTAACTCTGGCTCATTGTTTACTATCTTTGGCTTGCTAAGCCTACAAAAAACCTAAGGGTAACATCTGCACATAATTTGATGTAAACTTGCTAAACAGAGTTACTACCTGTGCATAGATCTGCTAAGCCGTTAACCCTGCCAGTGGCAAGCGATGCATGTTGCAAACAAGCAATGGTCCAGGGAACCCGTGGTGAACAAAACTGTCCTTGTTGCTTCACTCACAGCTCAGAGGGCACATTGCTTATCTGTGCCACCTTCTAGAGGCAGAACATGCAGCATGTACTTGCTGAGCTATTAGTAGCTTGAATGTCTAGCAGCTGTAATTTCCATGCTAAAGTTGATCAGACGCAGCCATACAGAATCACAGCAAAATGCTCTAAATACAAACTGTACTGCAGGTGTGAAGCTATCAAGACAGGAGTTTCACACTCACAGCAAACTCTAGACAGCTCATGAGGCCAATCCTTAGGAATGCTGAAAAATATATTTAGACCCCATAATTAAGCAAAAACTGCAGACCTCATAAGAACTATTTATATTAAGGAGTCATTGTTCATCTGAAAGGTGAAATCCAAACAGCCACAAAGACATTTTTAGTTATACAGGATTTTGAACACGGCTAGAACACAGGTGCTGTGTATGCCGTGATCTTCTGATGTGGTTACAATGCCATGCAACGTATGGAGAGTTAACTCAGCCACTGCTATCATCTCAGCTTCAACGGTCTCTGCACCAGTAACAGCAACAACAGCCCCAGAGCCAATAGGAATTTTTCTCAAATCAAATGCAAATATCTTTTTCTCACCTGTACTTGCTGTTTCCCCTTCATTTCCATTAAGGAAATCAGTACGCTTCCCTTTGGTTTAATGCAAAGTTAACAATAGGACTGTTCTCTGCTTAGCCACAAGGCTCTGCCCTGCCACCCTCAGCCCCTCAGGGAGCCCACAGCCTTTGTGGTACACTCTTAGTATTCTCATATTCTCATCTAAACATCAGGTATAGGAATAATTAGTAGCAAAACATCTTGGATTACTACACGGTTTCTCCCTGTTGAGCTGTTTGCAGTTCAAGATTGGCTCCCACAAACCCAACCATGTTACAGACCCAGGAATGCATTTAAAACCACAAATAATTTTAAGAGCATTTATGACTGACATCAGAATTTTGAAATCAGAGTTTTGTATCCTAGAATTTTCTTTCCTGAGAGTCCACGTTTGCATGGTGTAAAGCAGCACAAAATGAAGGAATACAAGTGAACATTGTAAGAAATGGGCGCTCTCAGCTGGAATTACCTGGCCTGTAAAGGAGGTACAGTGATGATCAGTGCTCACCTGGATTGATTTCACACACTTGTAAAACCAAGGTCTTATGTTTCTTCTGGACAGTCAGCACAGCAGCTATAGACCATAGATTTTAAATTTTTTTAGGCACAAAATATCCCATTAATGGACAGCAATAAGTTTCTGTTGAGAAATATAACTGGGGCTCTATCCAGTTCAGAAGTAGTTCAGAAGAATTTTGAATGGTTTCAAAATAAATAAAGGGCATGTAGCTAGCAGAGTGCTTTGAAATCTGCAGGACTTGGTCTGACGCGCTTTCATTTTACATTAGCTACCTATACTCTGAAGTACAGATTAGACACCTGTGTACCAGATGTGAGGTTTTCCACCTCTGGTTCCTGTGGCTCCAGAAAGAGAATAAATTAAGGAAGCAGCCTCTTGAGTGACTCTCATGTTCAAAGTGTGAACTAAGAAAAGACAATGAAAACTCTGAGACCAGCTGTGTTTTGCAGTCTAGAAAATACAAAATGTCCTATTTAATCAAATACTGGGATGGGCTCACAAAGCCCACTAAGATCCATCTCTGAAAAGAACAGACTCCAACTCTCAGGGTTATAAAAGAGCTTTCAGGCAGCAAAATATTACATTGCATTTAAAGGTTTTAATCTGATCTAGTTTGGGCTTTTTGTTGTTTTTCCTGCCAATATAAAAAGCTCTTCATAAAGATCTTTCTAATGAATGCATAAGCCAATTAGCAAAGCCATTGAGACAGTGATGAAAGTAAGTCAAATATGATTATAGAGGAATTGCATAACCAGCATATGAGTGCTTCCTCCATTATCCTTTCACAACAGACGGAGAGCCCTTCCCACTCTGATGGGAGTTGGAGCTCTAAGCGCTTGTCCCTGCATTGCTGTACCTCAAAAAAACGCTGGTATCCACAGCTCTGTGTGTTCCTGGGGAAACGTGCAGGGAATGAGATGTCCCACCTTATGGAGACAGTGGACCAGTGACACGGTACCAATAACAACATCTGATCTTAAAAAATAAATTCCCTGTGTCACATAGTGCATGTTATTTTATTCAGGACAGAGACACATCATCTAGCAGGTTCAGCTCTCCTGCCTTGCCAAGAGCCAGGGTAGTAGGTGCCCAAGATGCTTCTACGCCTAAGAAACAATAAGATATTGTTGATATGGGTCCCTCACCACAAGAAGGNGCAGCACAATGCTGCGCATGGTAACCTCGTTTACTCATGCCACATGCCCTGAACCTAACTTGTGCCCACTTCCCAGCTCCGGCCTCACCCTGAGCATGTGGTATTTCTTCTGCTTGAACCAGGGTGCAGACGATGACCTGACAGAGCTGGGCTTTCTGAAGCACCAGGGAGGCCACAGGAGCAGGTACAGCTGTCAGCAGGCAAAGTTGTTTCACACACCCACGCTGAGGGCAGCAGGACAAGAAAACAGTGCAAAAATAACCTAACGTGGTATTCGGGTTTTGTCTAAGAAATGAATGGAAATCTGTTTTCTATTAGTATTCTCAGGTTTGTTGTCCAGGGACCTGGCTTGACAAAAGGGTTTGCAGAAGGTTGCAATAATTTTTCAGCTAAAAACCGAATTTTCTTCCAGCCAAAATTTCACTAGTAGCTACCTCCACAGCAGGCATCTTCCAAACCCCCACTGAAACCTGCTGTCCCAAAATCTCCAACTGCACCTTGTCTGAAGGCTTGCCAGCTGCAGCCAGACCCCAACCATTGACACTGAGGAGGTACCAAGCCAGAATGATTTTGATTCTTGACACATGCCCAGTCCTGATTCTCATCACTGCCTACTTGCCTCCAGACTCAGAGCCTTCAGCCTGCATGGGCTCCACTGTTGCCATCTGACACCAAATGATGCTGCTGTTCTTTGCTTACCCGTGTTTGTCTGTGCTCTGGAGAAGGTGCATTGGTGGGTCTGGGATACCACACATGCCTTCTCTGTGCCAATTTCAATCACATTCTCTACAAAGCTGCCAATGAATAATGTCAAGTAACTCTTTGTTATCTTATTTGTGTTTTACTTTGGTAGGAAAAGCTGTAAAAATACTGGAATTTGGCTCAAATATGCAATGACACAAACCTACAAGACAACTTTTCTATGGCATCTATGCAAGCAGGGATGGGGACATTGTTTCCCAAGCTGTGTAATGAAAATTCATGGGGACGGTGAAGTTGTGCACTCATCTGACCCTCAGGCTTATTTGTAAAATTCAGCTGCAAGACCATTTTTTTCCCTTGTAGTGGCAAAGCTACTTAGTAAAAACTAACCTGAATCTTGAGCTCTCTTGCTCAGACTTGATATTCAAGGCAGGCACGAAGACTGAAAATATTCAGACTACGCTGTCTGGTTTACAACGTACTGGAAAACCTGGAGCTGTAACAGAAAATGTTAGACAACCGTAACTGGTACTGGTGCTTTCCCTGCAGTAAAAACTCTGGCCAATACCCACCAGTTTTCCATCTCTCTGCAGGGGAAGAAGAGAAATTATCTGATATGCATTTAGACCTTTATCCAACTGGACTTGGCCCATGGGTCAGAGCTGTGAACCTCTGAAGCTGGAGCCAATGCCAGTGTGGATACAGCTGGTGGCAGTTACAACTCCTACTCACTGAATAGGACGCAAAAAGGCACTTTTATACTCATGGGTATTTCCCCATCGTTGTATTGTAACACCTCCTTTTGCAAGTTCTCCATTGCAATATCTGAGGCAAAACTAAGCACTTATAGTTCGGGTTTGTTTTTTTTTTTTCACATAGCACAGGTATAGATCTTACTCCATCTGAATTTAGCAAGTATCAGCTCTGCTCCATTTGCCTTTGCAAACTTAGCTTGTGTCCCCTTTCTATCTCCTCTTATCGATGAAGTGGCTGCTGATACGTGTCTTCCACCAGCATTTGTACCAGGCTTCTGCAACTGAGCATGGAAGTACTGCTTCAATCATTCCTTGCTTTTTTCAGTTGGAAACCTTTATTACTGACTGGATATTGCCCTGACCCTGGGGAAAAGAGCACAAACCTGGCTGCAGTTTGGATCCCTCACCTGGAATAGTAAGGTCTGTGTTTGGCATCTGTGGAGACGCTGCCCTGATTCTCTCACGGGGCAGCTGAGCAGCCATCCCTGATCAAGGGTCCACAGTGAGAGGGAAGGCTGTGCGCTCTGCACCGGGCTGATTCCCATCTCCTTTGCTTTCCTTTGGTGGTGCCAAGCGTTCTTCTTGGCATCCATAGGTCTGAGATATCATTACGCCTTGCATAGCGTTCAGAAAGTCTTGCTTTTCAAAACAGCTTCTATTATAACCTATTACTGGGTGAGTCAATGCTCAGGAACTCCTTTGAAAATGCTTTTTATACGATGATATAGTTTATGTTCCTGCTTTCTCAGGTTTTATCCACTCCTTTCCTGGAAAAAGGCATGGTATTCTGCTCACTCAGCAGCTGGTCATCATTTCACTTTTATGCACTTGCGACATTTTTCGTGCTGTAGTACTTCCTCTACCAAAGAAATTGGCAAAGTGCATGGACATTGTAGCCCGGTGATCACTGCCTGGGTTCTGTACAAGTAACTTCTAGTGGTCTGCAGCCACTTCCTACTCTTGTTTCCTGTTCCTGAGCACTGCCAAACTTTTCACCTGGATGCCATATGGCTCGGGATCCCTTTCCAGCTGGGTGTAATTCGACACAGCTTCCTCCAGCATACCCTGACTTTGATGTAATCACTGTGGGCTGAGATTTGTAAGACTTGTGTGCCAAAACCACGGCAGTAAATGCTTTTTTTTTTTTAACTCTCTCTCCCTCTCTCTCTATATATTTTTTCTTTTTTTTCCCGTGTGTGAACATGTCGAGATATATCAGGATGGTATGTTTGATCAGCTCATCTTTGATACATTTGATGGCTGCATCCAGGTAAGATCATGGTGTCTGCAGTGCAACTTTATGCAATAATTGTCTTGGGAGTTACAAAAAAACCTTAGAAGAAATTGTCCAGAGGAGTCCACAAGTGTGGCTGTGGCTGCCCTGAAGGTGCTCAGGTTCAGGGGGAATAAGGCTTTGAGCAACTTGATCCAGTTGGAGGTGTCCCTGCCCACAGCAGAGGGATTGGACTGGATGATCTTCAAGGTCCCTTCCAATCCAAACCGTTCATAATTCTATGATTCTTTGACAACTTGAGGTCATTATTTTTTACCTAATTTTGTATTTGATTTGTACCATCTAACAAAGAAGGCTAGCGGTGATGCTCTTAGGAGAGCTTTTGTCATTTCACTTGCGTGCCCCCCTGAGAAAGGTTGTCACAAAGAGCCGCCTTTACAGGACTCGTGAAGCTCAGTGTCACTGGAAGCGGCTGCCTCCTCTTGCAGGCTGGTGTAGCTCGCACTTTCATCCATATCTACCTGCAGGTGTACTAACACCACTATCATACCTGAAACAGCACCACAGGATGGTGAAGTCAGTGCTTCCTAGGGTCAGTAGGGCTTGACCCTGGCATAGAAACTATTTTCCTGCTACACAGGAAATCTCATTTGCTGCAAGCATGAGCAGACTCATAGAATCACCAGGTTGGAAAGGACCCACTGGATCATCGAGTCCAACCATTAGATGAACTCATTCACCTGATGAGCCTTTAATTTGGGAGAGACTTGTTAACTGACCATAAGCACACTTTGTTGACTACAATGCAAAATATAATAATTTCTGGATAAACATTTTCCTTGCCTTTTATTTTGGGGTCTTACATGATTATTTGCTGCCTGTCAGACACCTCTCCCCAGGGAGACAGAGCCAAGAGCTAAGGAGAAATAAAATTCTGATGAGGAGCAGCAGCAATCATTTTATTTCTCTGACAGGAGCACACTTTTCTCTGGCCAAGCCTTCTTGTTCAGTGTGATGTCTTCCTGCTCCATGTGATGGATGATTCAGTCTTTGTGATTCTCACCTCTGCTACAGCATGTGCTGGACACCCTTCCTCATCACACTTTCTGCCATGGTACCCCCAGATCTGCCCCTACATTTTGATTCCCGCTCTGTTTTCTGTGTTTGTGCAGTTGCTTATGAATCTAGGTCAGGTTTCCTATTTTCCTTGCTCTGCTCAATGACTCTCTGTCCGTATCATTTATGTGTTGTTTGGACAACAGCTTCCCCGTGCTGAAACTTAGGCGAGACCTCTGCAAGCCTTGTAACATGAGCTTCTGCACATTTTGTTCCTATTACTAATCAGCTACAAAATATAGATAATCTGAGGAGCTAGCTATTTCGCACAGCCTAGCAAAGGATGATTTATCAGTTCTCTGGTTTCTTAAGCAAAGTTATTGAAAGGATTCCTTTCACAATGGATATTTTTGTAAGCTGAAGATTACTTCGGTGCACTCCCAGGCTCTCAAGGGGCCATCTCAACCTCCTCCTCCTCCAGTTTAGATACTGCTGGGGCAAACAGCATTTTGTCCAGTATCACTAATAACTGTCTTATCTCTCACTGGTTATGATGGAGCGGTGCGGTGCGGCTTTTCACTCTGGTGGTAGCAACATGCATTGGCCAAACCTATCCAAGCGTACACGGCCTCAGAGGAAACTCGCTGTGCTGCTCTGGGAGATGTTTTGGGTTCCATTCGAGTCACTTGTGGGCTGTGCCATGGGATGCTTTATGGGTTGCTGTGGCGTTCTGTGCCATGCCATGCCGTGTCATTCCATGTCATATGTAATGCCATGCGAGGGAATGCCGTGCCATGCAGTGTCATGAGCTGCCATGCCATGCATACTATGCCATGCCCCACCATGCGATTCTATATGGGATGCCATGCCATGCCAGGCAATGCCACGATGTGTAACATCATGCTGTGCCATGCCATGTCCTGATGTGCCATGCCATACTGTGCCATTCCATGCTGAGCCTTGCTGTACCATGCCATGCCATACCATAACGTGCCATGCTGTGCCACGGGATGCTATGTGGGATGCCACGCCATGCCATGCCGTACTGTGCCATACCATACCATGCCATGCCATGCCATGCTATGTTGTACCATGGGATGCTATATGGGATGCTGTGCCATGCCATGTACTGCCATATCATACCATGTCATAGTATGTCATAACCATGTTTTACTGTGCCATACTATACCATACCATACTGTGCCGTGCTGTGCCATACTGTGCTATATTGTGCCATAAGATGCTTTATTGGACACTGTGCCATACGATACAATACCATACCATGCTATACATTACCATACCATACAATGCCATGTTGTGGCATATCATGCCATGCCATGCTGTGCCATTGGATGCTCAATGGGATGC
>WAAB01024339.1:511-17530 GCA_013389865.1 Piaya cayana
GCTTGGGCAATTATCTGGCCCCTTGCAGAAAGTCTGGGCCTCTCCTGTGGCCCCTTTCTTATCTTGCCAGATTCCTCCTTATCAGCATATGCTGCTATGCATACCTGCTGAGCTAAAGCGCCTGAAAGCTAGCTAAAGTAGGCTAAAGGTTAACTGAAGTAAACTAAAGGTTAAAGCACAAGACTTCGGTTATTGAACATGGCATTCTCTAAAGACAGAGTTAATATTTGTTATAGGGAACTAATTTTATTTTTGGCCTTTTCCCTGTATCAGTATCATACCAAATCTTGTATCAGAATTACTGCAATACTTTCAAGTGTTTGGTTTTTTCTACTTATGTTTTTTTCTAGTGAGATAAAATTCTGCTCAGAAGTTAAAGCTACTTTAAAATTAGTATTTCTTTAGTATCTTCCCATTTACTGGAGGATGGTCTTTTATGACAGAGTTTGTTTGCCCTGCTCCGTAAGAAATTGTAGAAGCCTATTTTAAAGTCTTTAAACCTTTTGGCTAACATTAGCATATTTTGTTTTATTTTGACAGGGGACATACTCCCTTTAACCTTCAAATGACTTTGTGTATTGTATGTTTCTTTCTTCCACCTTTATATAAAAACACAAAATGCCTTAATTTTTTTCAGTTTGAAACTATGGATTGAAACAGAAAACCTGGTATTTTGAAGAGAGCAGAACCCAATTAGAATGACTGGATGCATTTTATTCTTTTAAACATTTTCTTCTTTGACTGATTCTTTCCTTTTTTTTCATACACACGGAAGCTTTCTTCCCTGCATATATTTTTCATAATAAACTCTTGATTATGTGGGTAAGTTATAAGAAACCAAGTGACTTTTACAACAGGAAAGGTTACAACAATTAGAATAGAAGAATTTCTGAGGTTTACTGAAAATAGAAGCTTTTTCCTTTCTACTATCTGGAAAGGTACCTAAGGCTATAGGGGAACATGTAGTAAATTTGAGTAGAATTTATTTTATAGCAACCATAAATCAATGCAACTTATTTTTGCAATGCAATTTTTTTTTCTTCCTCTTTACCAACATGATGTCAAGAATGTGTTCTAATTTTGGGATTACATTACATATGCAAAATTTGCATCTTCTGAAGATTTATTTTAAATAAAATTGCCTAATTCAACACAGTAGGAATAATAAAAATTTATGTTATAAATACAACTTTATTTAAAAAACCTGTGTTTCTATAAAAAATTGGTGACTGAACAGATTGTCATCCTATTTTTACCCTTATTCTTTTATTTCTTATATCCATTTTTACCCTTATTCTTTTATGTCAGTGAAACTAGCACCAAAATAATGGATTACTTTGAATGCCTCAAGCCTCAAAAATCATGTCAAATGTTTGTATGAGTTAGTCAAAAACATCGTTCTTCAAAGATTATATTGTTTCCTTAGTCCCATGATCTTTCTTTGAATTTCCTGTTTATAGAACTTTCTTTCCAGCCTTTCTGTGTGGAAGAATCCCAGCCTTATCCCCACCCTTCTTTCATCCCCCATAGTGTACAAAAAAATCATGCTGGGTGCTTTGAGCCAATCAAATAGAGCATTGACATTTTATATTTACCCTCCAGCTACAATATGCTGGACAGAGGTTGGACATCCTGAATGAACCACCAGATAGGAAAAAACTTTCTATACCAATAAATATCACAGTGAAGTCTGATTAGAAAAACAGTTTTATCCAATCTTGCACCAAAAAGGTCTGATGTATGAGAACAGTATTCTCATTTCTACATGGTTAAAATGAATTCCATAAAGCCCAAGACACTTCATTTTTTAAATTAATTCTCTTAAGTAACTAATATAAATGTTCCCATATAATTCAATATATAAGGAATACATCATAATCTAAACTTGTTAAATTATTCATGTAAGCAAAAACTATACCATATTTTTAAATATTCAGGTGGATGACCAGCAAAAAGACTGGTGTAGCTGTATAAATTCTCAGTGAACAAGCAGTACCACAAAGATGAAGTTGCTAGTAATTCCATCTGACCTCTTCCCCTCAAGAACATAATGCTAAAAGCAAAGAGATAGCAGTGGTTGTAAATAGTGCCAATCAATAAGACTCATGGTTTTAGGCTGTTCAGTCATAAAAAGTGTGAACAACAGGTCAAAATGCACTAATCCAGTTTCTAATAAATAGGTTCAATTTTATAAGAAATCCTTTCAATTCACAATGTTCAAAAATAAATGTTGATCTTAACTGGTCAACAATAAGTGATGTATGGGTAGAAAGGTTTTTAATTAAAAGAAACAATATATACTATATTTCAGTTAGATGATCATAAAATCTAACCAAGGTTCAGGGTGTATCCTCCTGCCTTGCAGTTCACCTTTAATGTCAGTGGTAATTTCCTTTTTCAGTTATTCTATCCTGGCAAAGTTTCCCTCTTATTCCATGTAAAAATTTATGAAGATTCTGGTCTTCCTTGCTAGGTAATATTTAATTACCCTGATGTCACTGGGAATAAATTCTTTACGTAGTAATGGAGCAGATAGTGCAAAATAATGACAGAAATTGATGGATCTTCTCTTTCAACACCTGCAGGAAGTTCTATAAACTGACATAAGTCAAAATGCGTGTTGCCAAGAGTAGTGTATTTTCTAACAAAAGTGAATTCCATACATTTAGGTAAATACATGGTATTTCACAAGACATACTTGCATAGGTCAGCCACTGCTTCAGATGACACACAGATAAGATAGAAGAGTAGCTGAACTAATTTTGTTCTCTTGTTTAATGTAACAGACATTACATTACACACACATATATACATACACTATTGCATAAGATTTATTTTGCTTTTACATGCCTGGTACTTACCAGATGTTTTACTTAATGTGTATGAAGAAAGAAATAGTACTCATTTATCTTGAAGTCTTCAAAAATACTGAGAAATATTACATGAACCAAGACCAATGCTATATTTTAATTGCAAATAAAAGGGAAAGATCTTAGATCTCTTCCACAGTATGCAGACTGATAGGATGCTTGTAACACAGACTGTGACTACAACCATTGTATTAATTCTTTAAAGATCTCTTCAACACTGATCTTATGGCACTGTAAACACCAGAAGCCCACATAAAAGAAGTGAGAAATATTAACTTTCTACATGTAGCTAGACCTCTCATAAGGAAATAAGTCCATGTTGCATGTGACAAACAGTCCTGAGGAGAAGAGCTGCTCTGCTTTTCCCAGATCCTACATACCTATAAGTTACACCATGCCACAATAATATGTCCAAAACCCCATAGAGCAAATATTGTCCCTGCTGCATTCAGGTCCTACAGTGAATCAAACTCTAAACCATCTCAGGATGAGTTCATGAATACAAGACAGTCTTGCATCCTGGAAGTAATACCAAAGTGTTCACTGTGTTTTTCAGATTACAATATAAGTACTATTATATATATAAAAAGATTTTGTGGCAAAAGGACATTAAAGCTACTCAAAAGGATACTAAAGCAAAATAAAGAGGATTGTGGTATGTCTTTCATGCTCCAGATTTATTTAAAAAAACAAACAAACAAACAAAAAACCTGCTAGATTCTCAATTGTCTTTAAGTATTTCTTCCAAGAAGATTAAAAAAAAAAATAGAATCTTAAGTGGGAATACTATTTACGGGACCTAAACTTACTTGTGCTCTTAACCACTGATTATTTTCAAAAGCTATCCCAAACTCTGTTCCTCATGGCATGTGCAACTACACAGAAACACAGCAAGGGACCAGTGAAATGTTGATAGTCTTGACCTTGTCTACAAAATGCCCAACAGTAATGATGTTATTAGTGTTTAGTCTACTAGACTAAAATTGTGAGGCAGAACTGTCAGTAAAGGTAGTGATAAATCTACTATCAAGTTTCATTTTCAGATTCTTGTGATCATAGATAATTAAGATATTCCTTGATTATAGTCTGTGCTGATTTAGCTAAGAAAAGTAATGCATTGTGAAAGAACTAAAACCCCAGAAAATTTATAGAAACATAGAATTATAGAATTCCTGGGTTGGAAAAGACCTTTGAGATCAAGTCCAACCATAGTTGTCCGCTACTAAATCATATCCCTAAGCTCTTCATCTATCCATCTTTTAAATATCTACAGTGCTGGTGATTCAACCACCTCCTTGGGAAGCCTGTTCCAGTGCCTAATAAACCTTTATGTGAATGAGCTCTTCCTAATGTCCAATCAGAACCTTCAATGATGCATCTTGAGGCCATTCACTCTTGTCTTATCACCTATCACTTGGGTGAAGAGACCAAATTTTCTACAGCCTCTTTCCAGGCAGTTGTAGATACTGATCATATTTCCCCTCAGCCTCTTCTTCTCTGTGCTGAACAACTCCAGTTCCCTCTGTTGCTCCTCATAAGACCCTTCACCAGCTTCATTGCCCTTCTGTGGACATACTCCAGGACCTCAATGCCTTTCTTATAGCAAGGGGCCCAAAACTGAACACACTATTTAAGGTGTGGCCTCACCAGTGCAGAATATAGAGGCATAATCACTTCCCTGGTCCGCCTGTCCACACTGTTTCTGATACAAGCCAAGATGCATCCAGCCCACTTGGGCTCCTTTGCCTTTAAGGACTGTCTCCCATGGAACTTGATCAAGCGGCAAACTTGATCTGAACAGTCCAAAGTCTGCCCTTCAACAGTCTGAGGTGGTCATTCTACTGACTCCCTGCTTTACTTCTCCTAGAACTGAGAATTCTATCATGATGTCCGGGCATAATATTCAGTTAGAAAAACTGCAGAAACGTTAGGTAAACTTAGGCAGCTTATCTTACTGAAGTATGCACTGTCTGCTAGTAAAGGTCTTGAAGGCCCTGGATGTTGATAAAAGAGAAGCTCATTCACAGACATTCACTGATAAGGAAAAGCTGGAATGCAGAAAGCTAACTGCAGCTCAATGAGGATGAGACTGTGCCTGTGCACAGTTTGAATTCAGGGACAGTTCCTGAGGAAGATGAAGGCGACTTCAGCCCTGAGCCCCAGACTACAACATCGCGCCTGTGCAAGTATAGAAGAAGCTTCTCTAATCTAATTATAATAAGAATCAGGGAAAGGTCATAAATATGTAATAGGTGCTTATGAATAGGCATGTCTTCACACTGTAACTATCTGCTTGTTAGACTCTTCGGTGTGCGAGTTAGGAGGATTACCACCTCGCACCCACCAGTAAATAAATGCATACCTGCTTTATAACCCTTAACAGAGTTATAGAGTTTGATTCCACATAACAATCATGTGATCTCTATGCCCTGGGCAGTCTCCAGCTGTCACATCTCCCACAAGTCCCTCTCTGTTCACAAATAGCAGGTCCTGTGGGGCACCTTCCCTAGTCAGCACATTCACCAGTTGTATCAGGAAGTTGTCTTCCACACACTCCAGAAACTTCCTAAATTGTTTCCTCTCTGCTGTACTATTTTTCTGGCAGACATCTGGTAAGTTTACGTCTCCCACAAGGACAAGGGCTAGCCATTGTGAGACTTCTCCCAGTTTTTTATGGAATAACTCATCAGCCTCTTCTTCCTGGCTGAGGGGTCTATAACAGATTCCCACCATGATATCTGCCTTATGAGGTGCTCCACTAATTTTTACCCATAAGAAGTCAACCATATCATTACCATCATTAATCTCTAGGGTATCAAAAATCTCGGATATACAGGGCTACCTCACTGCTTCTGCTTCCTTGCCTATCCTGCCTGAAGAGTTTATAGCCAGAGCTGCTTCTTACAGCAATTGAGTTGCTTTTAAATGGATTAAGTACCCCCTCAGTAATGAACTCTTCTTAAGTGCTTCTTTTATTTCTGTCCCATTTTTCAGTGCTAGTCTTTTAACTATCAGATGGTAACTAAGCCCTTCATACAGTATTTTTAAGTTCTCAGAGAGCTTTACCTAACTGTATTACACATACATTTTCCTTAAGCAATGATAGACCACTTATAGCAGACCTGTTAGTCCTGCTAAATAGTCTACAGCTGATGCTTTTGAATCTGTTTCTCCTGCCTAAGCAGCTGTAAAAGATGACATCAGATTTTCTTCCTGCATTTTAACATACTCTCCACATGCATCGCCACTGGCCCAGATCAAAGTAAAGCACCTGTAACATTCTTGGAGCATTTTAGAAGTATGGAGGGATCAGGATGAGAGGTGAGTACATCTGCATGAAGGCTATTGTACTCTAAGCTAAAACATAAGACTATCTTAAGGACAAAAATATCCTGGACAAGCTGGTGATATTTACTCCAAAAAAGTAAGGTAAGGACCCATAGAATCTGGTGGGGATATAATATTTTTTAAAACTTTATTATCTTTTAATTAGGCTGAGAAAATCTTTAAAGGCATATTTACAGAGTGGGAGTGATGTACTAAACACCAAAACCAGCATAACCATAGGTGCTGTGGAATGTACATCCACACATTAAAAGTTGCAACCAATTACTTAGATATCATGTGATCACCAGAGTCACTATGGTAGCTTCTGCCCATGAAGTTTTGAAGTGTCCAGGTGAGATTGTCTGTAACCATGCACAAAACAAAAAAACCCCAAACCCAACCAGGAGATGGCTGTCAACTTGCATAGTTCCACTAAATTCAGAATCCTATTAAATTACATAAGTCAAAGTACTTCTCTTACACTTTTAGTTTGAAAAAGGAAAAAAAAACCCAAACTAATAAATAATGTGAAAATTGGTGGCAAGAACAAGAGGGTAGGATAAGAAGTGCACTGGTTGCAACAGAAAAAGTCTTTGTGGAGTTGCGTTTCTATGTACATTTTCATCTTTAAAATAATTTTCTTAAATAAATATAACTATCTATGCAGCCATATCGGAAGAAGCATGTCTTGGGAAAAGTTTTCAGAGGAGATGGAGATGAATGCAGAACACTTTGTATGCAGTCAGAGCAGCAAAGAAGACAACCACACTTAAAACCCATGTTATCTTAATATCGTCTTTTCTTTAACTCCATCTTTAAATAACCATGCTATTTACAAGGGCTACAGCCTTAGTCCTATGCTCAGAATTACATCTCATCTTAATAAGTACAATAATTCTGTAAAACTAAAAACATGTCCTTAAAGTTCTATATAGATTCTGAAGCTCTATGGATACAAGTATACCAGGAAGAATTATCAGGTTAATTTTTAAGTCAGGGTTTCAGAGGAAAAGCGGGAGAGTTACTATCACAGCTATCTTTTTCCTAAACTTTTTAGCAAAAGTACATTATGTGTTTTGTACTTCTGATTTTATTATTGACTTCTAGACGCAGAAATCACATAAGGCTGTTCATATAACATATCTTCCCTGAAAATCCAACCTTTAAGTAAGCTCTAGAACTTAATTCAATGTTTTCCTACTTCCTATGGACTCTACATTCAGTTAAATAAGCTATGTTCTTTCTCTAGCTTTTAAATCTCAGTCTCTAGTGTGTTCATCATAACTTACCAGAGGTATACAGTCAAGGTTCACATTTCAGTCATGTCTTCTGTGTCCAGAGAAAATTGCTATCCACTTTCCTTTCAACCCCATNTTACAATAGCTTTTAAGAAAAAGAGACATAAAGTATATAGATGTTACTCTTAAAATATTCTGTCTGCTACCCATCATTTGTTGGCCTCTTCTGGTATCTTGAGATTGACTGATGGACTTTTTACTCAAATGTGATCTAGCACCAAAAAGGATACTACTGCCTAGGAAGCTGTGTGCCAAACATAATCAAAGTCAAGTGCTCTTTAATGCTTCTGCTTAGAGTGTTGCCTTTCTCACCACCTGACATGTTCCCTAGACAGAATCTGGAAACTGCCAAGCAGAGGCAAAAATGTAAAAACCATAGCCAGCAGGAAAAAAGGAGTCACTCTTCTCAGAGGCAATACCTATTTCCTGACAGATTTGTTCTTATTATGCTTTATGTCTCATCTGAAGTATAATTTATCAATTAAAAGTCATGAAAGATGCTGCAATGATACTGCTTTTTATTTTTTATTAATATTATTCTAAATTAAAAATAATCAGATTCTTTCAAGATTAAGTATGCAATTCAGAATTGTCAAAAAATATTTAGCAATACACAACATCACTGTAAGTTCCCAAGTAGGCTATTCTTAGAGTTTTAGACACATACATTCAAGTTCAGAAGCATTAGCCACCTTGCTGACCTCAGGAGTACAGAAAAAATATAATTAAACCCAGGAAAAACAGTGTGTGTGTGTGTATGACAGTAGGTTAATTTCCTTAAAATCTGCTCTTATATGATTTAGGCTATTTTCTATCATTGATTAAGTAATAGATTTCTGACTCCCTTAAGATACTATCTGACTTCAAAGCTCAACTTTTCTTCAGGGTGGTTTTTACCCAAGGTTACAATTTAGTCTTCTCAAAGGTCAGACACTTGAAGCAAATGCTCTTCAGTTAGACAGATACACCCTAGGGGCATGAGATTATGTGTTAGGACTTTTCATGTACCTTTTTGACTTAAGTTCCAGAGTGTGCAGCCCTCTTCTACTGGATTAAGTAGCCCTTGCTTGTCCCTCTGATTAAGTATTTATACTTAAACGATGTTTTATGGTGATAAATCACAAAAAGGGAAAAAGATACAGAAAGAAGGGGGAAAAGGGAGAAGAGGAAAAGAGAAGGGAATTGAATAGAAGAGAAGGAAAGGGAAAAAATCAGATTTAGTGACAAAGACATAAATTTGCATTTATTTTTAATTGTACACTAATCGTTTACTAAGATAAATGTTATTCACCGAGTTCTTCCAAACTGACAGTTGTTCCTCAGTTTTGTTTATGTACTCAAACATGATCAGTCTTTTCTGAACTCATATGCACTACGTTAACACAGAGAAAATGAAACTGTCATTTTACTTCACCAAGCTAAATGTCATGGAGTCAAACTGTCCTTTCAGTTTTCATTTGTAAACATAAATAATTTATTATAGAATATGCCAGTTTAATTTCTAAACAACAAATGTCTATGAGAAGCCTTACTACAAGAAGGGGTTTTTTGACGTTTGAGATAATTTATCATCTAAATATTTTCAAGTGGTGCGCACTTGCAAGACTGATTTTTTGATGTAAAATGAATAACTGACTGAACTCAAACACTTAAGTCATTCAGTTGCAATTATAGTTGAATAGACACTTGAACATACAGAGTTTTGTGTGCAACATTGCAGTATTTCTCAACTGGCACAGTGAAAAATGATGCAATATACAAAACCGGAACAGATGTAAAATTAAGAATACATCCACAAGGGCCTTTTTCTATTTAAATTGTAATTAATATTCACTGAGTTCTTCTACTAGTATAACTAAAATAGTAAAAAAACTTCGTGAAGTATTTGGAATCTAAATATGCCAAAGCAATGCACAACAGCATCTACAAAAGTAACTGATGCCAATCATGTACATATATAAGAATAATGTATGTTAAGCTTCCAGTGTCAGTGTTTCATTTTGCTCTTCAAGATTCTCAAGAATATATTTATCATGTAAAATATGTGACTTTGGAAGTTATAGTCAACTTCAGTGTTTTCAAGTCCAAGCAAGAAAATCAAAACCAGTATTTTTTTTCCCCAAAGAAGAACTAAGTAACATTATAAAACATTTTACATAAGAAATTTTACAGACTACAGTGTATGCAGTCTGTACTATACTACCTATACTACAGTATATCTGTTAGAAAGATCTTGGGGTTGCTTGACTCTGAGTTTGCTGTTGCTACTTGGTGCCGTAAACACAGTTTTATTTTATTTTTCAGATTTGATTTGATAATCAAAATTACTTTCCATTTCACAGCAGAGTTTTGTTCTTTTGTTTGAGTGAATTTTAGAGAATCCTCATTGAAGCACCATATATAAGCTAGCTTGTCTTTTTGGTGCAGGGCTTTGTTCTAAACACATACAGTCAAATAAATCTATGTTTTAAGACTGAATAAATGTTTTCACAAGAAGGAGAAACAACCACTTATTTTCATATGGCTTAGAGTAAGTTTGTTCTAAAATATAAGTTTAAGATTAACTAAGTAAAGAAGAACTGAAATACCACCGCGTAAACATGAAAAGTACAAGTTCATAACAACATAAGACTTCCTTTTATGCTCAATTCACATATACCACAGTAAAACTACTCACAGCCTTTTACTTTTTCTAATAAACTTATTTCTGTGCACAGTTTACTCACCAGAAATTCTATACACTTTGTGAAACATGACATTTACTAGGCCATGGGTTTGGTATGATAAGTCTAATTAGAAAGAACGAAGAGCAGAACACTGTGTACCAGTTTTAACATTGGATTATTTTATTTGAACACAAATAGGATCTTTGGTTAATGTGGCATTCTGGAATCTAAGAATTTTTTCAGTGACATAGTTTTATCTTTTCTTGAGATATCGAAGTTATTTCATCTTTCTTGAAACAAACCTTGTGCATTGCTCCAATATTTATCTGGTAAATTATTAGTTAATGACAATATTCTTCTACATTGACACAATCACTTAAATCGGTATCAAAGCACAAAAATATTCTCCTTAATGTTATGATAGCTTTTTTGCCATGGATCTAGGGTTCTGCTTTTGTAGGTGGTTACTTATAACCCATACCAATCACTTTTCCTTATGGAACAATTTCACTCTTACATGCTAGCTATAACTTTCATTTAGATATGTCATTGTGATGGGAAGTTTGTTATAAAAGAATACATAGATTAAATTCTCTGATCACTGACAAGCTGAAGAAATGTCTTCAGAAGCATGTGGTAAAGAAAAGGAAACAAAAAAAATTTTCTAAATGGAAGATGGTTGGGTAAAGGAAAGAAAAAAGGAAAAAGTTTTGGCCTGTTTAATATTACACTTGTAATATATCATTTTGACTAGAGAAAAAATATAAAAATAATCACTCAGTTTTAATGATGTTATCCAAAGGAAAAAACCTGCAGCTATAAATTGTCATTTAGCCTGAAACTGGGGCACTGAATGTCCTGTGAAATTTATTGATGAATGGTCAGATGCATACAAGACCTCCCCCGCCCCCCCATTTTCCTGCTGCTTGGAGTATAAAAGCAAGATATACTCATGTCTTGAACCAGCTAAAATAACTTAAAATCTGTAAAGTTTCATGCCCTCTATTCCAGAGAAAATCCAACCAAGACTTTGATATGAGTAGAGGGGAGGAAGCTTAACAGCATCTGTGCAATTGGTATAAACACAGCCCTTGATAAGTTTTGAATTTTTTTGGAAGTCAACCAATTTAACCAGTACCATAATGCATTCATACACTTGCACAACATATTTCTAAAACTTGTATGCTAATGGCTGCAGCCTTCACATTTCTGCTTTCTGCCTTTCTAGTTGGGATTAATGAATATAGGAAGACATGATGACTCTCAATCTTACATTGATGTAGACTGTTTCACAGCCATTATTATCAGCTGGAATGAAGGCCAAGAATGCACTGATTTATCACTTGGTGTTCATGCTCCCTTCATTGTGAAGGTGGTGCTAAGGAGCTCTCATTAAGTTTTCTCTCTTGCCTCTCTCCCTTTCTACTTCTCTCTCTTCCTTTCATTTAACAGCTTAGAAAGAAATTAAGTATCTGATTATAACAACTATGTCCATGATTGTTGTATATAGTGTATATAATTTATGTAATTAGTAACCACTGAAGCTATTAAGAAAAGATATTTTCTAATACCATGTTATTATACCAGTGAGGGTTCTGTAAAATATAAATAAGTGGAAGATTATTACCAATTAAATTTTGTTTATATGTTTTAGGATCTCTCATATATATCAGTCATTTTCTTGGGTTCTGACTTTTGAGTTTATTCATTTTCATGATATAAAAAATAGTATAATATCCACAAAAAAAAACAAGACTGGAAGGTGAAAGTATAGTGAAACACTTTAATTAACGTTAGTCTAACCTTGGGGAAAATGAGAAATGTGATTTTTCTCTGTGAGCCACGAAGATGAGACTGAGTTTGGCATCCAGATCCAGAGGCAAACAATTATTATTAATTGTTTCCTAGGAATAGTAAAATTTATTCAAAACTAGGTCTACTTCCACCAGCATCTATGAAACAGGAGCTGATACTGAATTTTGCTGGCACTCATAGTAATAAAAGTCCTGATCCTAAACCCACGGAAATCAATACTGGGATTGATTCAGGTGCTACCTGGCAGCTTGCATCATTGTAAAACTTACGTCAACTACCCCTTTCCCACCAAAAGAAGATTTCTAAGTCATATGATATAAACACTGAGTAGTTTTGCTTGTGTGCAGAGAGGCTTGCTTTTAATGTACAGGAAAATCTATTTTGTAGTTACCAGTAGGATCAAAATGCCTTGGTGGCTTCAGTGGTAAAAATTACTCAGTAAAAGGTAGGAACATTACCACTGCTAGACGGTAGCAGATGATTTAATCATAGAATCATAGAATCACCAGGTTGGAAGAGGCTCACCAGATCATCGACTCCAACCATTCCTATCAAACACTAAACCTTAAATACCTCCAGGGAAGGTGACTCAACCACCTCCCTGGACAGCCTGTTCCAGTGCCCATAGACCCTTTCTGTGAAAATTTTTTTCCTCATGTTCAGACTAAACATCCCCTGGTGGACCTTGATCTCACTGCTGTATAAATATGTTCAGTCATTTGCTGCTAGGGTAAGAAATAATTGTTATTCAAGTTACAGTTTGAACTCATGCATTCAGGTACTTTTTGAAATCTGTTATTCATATCCATTCACATCCTGAGTGTCTACTACTGCATATGGGATCTTACAATTACAGCTGCAAAATCACCATCTGAAACTGAGGAACTATTCACTGCTTAGTAATCGCTATTTCTTCAGAATTCTTAATAAATTCTTTCTTAACTTCTCTAGGAAATATTTGTGAGTCATTGAAGAAAACAGTAAAATCTAAGTTGCATTTTACTTTGTAATAAAACTGCTGCTAGTCACTAGCAATATTAATCCATAATATCCTAATATGCTACATAGAATTAATATTAATCTTCAAGCATTTAAACCATTAAAAATTGCTCAGATTATGTAGTTTTAGTCAGCTGTTCATCTTTAAAGACTGCTTCCAGGAGGGAAATGGTTGTAATCCTAACTGGAACCCTCCAGATAGGGTGACTGAAAAAAATCAGCAGATTAACCCCGAATTAGAGAATAGAATTTACTTTCTGGGAAAGAATATGAAAGTTGAAAAGAGATTTGACTGTCATCATGCTCTGGCAAGAACCTGCGTAAAGTTGCCTAGATGAGGCAAGCAAACCATAACCATGACTGTCATCTTCTGATATAAATGTCATCTTCTAAAATATGTGTTAATATTACTTTACTGTCTAAGCTTTGTTATAAATGATGCTTTGGAGATGAGGCTAAGTATTCTACAGGGAAAGGTACTGGCCCTGTTTTGCTTCTTTAGACAAGAAACTTCTTTAGACAAGAAGCTTTAGAAGCTTCTTTTAGGGCTTCTCTGGGGCTGGAATTACTTTACATGAGCTGTGTTAATATCGGAAGAAAAATAGAAAGGCACATAAAATCTTAATGAATTAAGAAGACTGACTGATGCTCTCTTTTCAAAAATGTACCAAACTAGGTTGTATACAAAAGAGGGACAAGAAAAGTAGGTACGTATGGATATTTGTGTTTACAAACAAGCAAACCCATAGGAAACAGTGTTCACTGAGAACAACTTCTCTCACAGGCATAAGTTACTCCAGTGACTTACACAAAGCAGTTATAGTCATAACAAGAAAGCAAAGAACTTTTTCTTGACATCTCTTTCTTTCATCCTGTCTATTTTAGTAATAAAATACAACTGGCTAGTTTCTGTTCCTGACACCCCTGCAGACTAAGTATGGCAAGACTAAGAACTCCAGACTATAGTAGTTCATCCCAAAAAATGTTTGCTTTAAATTACAGTTGAAGCACACTCTCCAGAAAATAAAACTTGAATTTCACATCCTATTTCAAAATTCTAAGTGCTAAATTGATGACAGCTTTGTAACTTTTAGTTTGAAAATCAAATGAGATTATAAAACTAATGAGAAAACATAATGACTGTAATACATTGTCTCCATTGATGTCATGTCCTCAATCTGATTTTAACCATACCTTAATAACTACCTGGAAGAACCTGACTGGTGTTTCTTTTTCACAAGCAACACTCCCATATTAACCACCAGAAAGATTTTTTTTTCTATTATTCTTAATGACAAATTATATGATTCGACAATAACTAAGTTATTACTTCATGAATATATTCTCATTTCTGCAGTTATTCTAAATAATAGTAGCAGATAACCTATGGAATCCTTCAGTGAGGCCTGCTTCTACTAGCTGGTCCAAATGCACAAATACACAAGGCCACTATTTAATGTCACTCAGTAGGATGGAAAAAACCCCAGAAACAGCTAGTGCTTTTTGTGAAGTTTTAGGACAGTAATTCTGTTTCCTATCATTCATTTCATACTAATGACTAGAATGTAAGACTTAAAAATACGCATAAAGAGAAGGCAAAAAATCACAGAATCACAGAATCACCGGGTTGGAAGAGACCGATCGGATCATCGAGTCCAACCATTCCNGTTGTAGAGAGCAATGAGGTCTCCTCTCAGCCTCCTCTTCTCCAGGATAAACAACCCCAGCTCTCTCAGCCGTTCCTCATAAGGCCTGTTCTCCAGCCCCTTCACCAGTTTTGTTGCTCTTCTCTGGACTCGCTCCAGAGCCTCAACATCCTTCTTATGGTGAGGGGCCCAGAAGTGCACACAGTATTCAAGGAGCAGTCTCACCAGTGCCGAGTACAGAGGGAGAATAACCTCCCGGGACCTATCAACTTCATTGAAGAGAAGCAGGCATATTATGTTGGATTCATCCAAATCCATGGAGGCATATCACCAAGCCAAGGCTGACACAACAGACTTGAAGAAATAAGAGTGCTAAGGATAATTTGAAGAATCTAAGTTAAGAATGAAAACTCATTTGAAAAACACTGGTGAAGAGTATTACCATACCACTAGTTCAGAACATGCCTGCAATATCTAATGTGAATTGCTTTTATTTTGCTGATTTTTTTGTTTTGCTTGAGGAAATTATTAAAACATGACTCTAAGAACATAAACTAAAATTACAGGTATTAGAAACCATTTATTTCCAGGGCATAAAATTTGTATATATAAAGTACGTATGTTACATGCACAAGTTTTATATATATATACACACGCACGTGTTTATATATACGTATACATGTGTGTGTATATATAATGCATACATGTTACATGCACACATTTTATGTATATACACATCTATTTATATATACATATATTTATGTATACATTATATACATGTATAATATTGATACAATATTGTGAAATCTAGAAAATATCTTTTAATGTAAAATCTACAAATACAGACACTGACTGTTTTCATAATGATCTTTTCTTCACAGTTGCTATAGCTGGAAAACCAATGACCTTAAAGCCTGAAATTATAGGATAGCTTAATTCAGAGGACTTTTTTGAAGTTGTCAGCATTATTGTGGTAGCACCTGGTCTCTGCTCTCGTTAGGGTAATGCTGCATAAACAAAGCAAAAAGTACCCAATAGAAGTGGTCTTCAATGTTCTCTAGTGTTTGCTTTGTTGTACATCTGCTCCTCTTCAGGTATCATATTAGATTTTTTTAATTATCACACTTTGTCTAAACACCTCTGCATCACCTTGTTTGTCTGAATGAGACTTTCAAAGCTAATGTACTAAGGACTCCAGTCCTGTAAAGATATCCTTATTTGTTAAATCTAATTACTATGAATTATTATCAATAACTCCATTGACTGACTGTGGAAATCTGCAGAACTGGGACTACGAAATTGCAAGTTTATGAGTAGCTTCAGCTCTGCACTGCAGTACTTCGCCAAGTTATGCATAGTTTTTATAAAGGACTCTAAGCAGCAGTATGTGTAACTTGCAACATAAAACATAATCTTCATTTTGGTATATGTGTTGTAAGATCTTCAGTGTACTAGCAAAGTGCTTGCACAACTAATTTTCTTCTGATATCATAGTTTGGCTGGTGCTCAACAGTAATATAATATAATATAATACAGATTTTCAAAGTAATTTTACAGTGTGTTCTATCATGCACAGTAAATTAAAATATTCCATTAACTAAACAAATTTGTGGTGCCATAAATCAAGGCACACTAAGTAAATCACAGCTAGCAAAAACAGAATTCTAATCCCATCACAGTGATTAAGCAGAGGCTAGAAATAGCATGATTATCATATCTAATGGGCAGGGAAAGACTCTGAAACATACAGTTTGGAGATTCATTTTTTTATCAGCTTTATTTTCTTTTTCTGAATTGCATGCATATTGCTTTTTTACAACTTTCATGATACTTTAAGGCATTCTCAAAATTAAGGAAGACCTTTTTAAGTCTGTATTTTTGCAGATATATTTCAGAGGTGGTAATTGTACAATGCTGAAAACAGATTACAGTGTAATAGAGACTTAATTATGTGGTAGAAATCGAAGTAGATTCTTATTTAAAAAGTTCTATTTACTACGAATGTGTTCTCCCTGTACTCCAGTCAAGACCTTCTTTGTGTTCTACAACAGAAATTTAACACAATAGGCAGATGAGAGAACACATCATATAATAAGTGTATGAAACAAGACAACATCCCATGTGGTACTTTTTGTGTTTGTTTAAATTTACAGAGATGACAGCCTGTTGCACTCAACTGAGCTGCATATTGATGTGACTCACAGAACCATTTTGGGTCATTATACATATATCTCTGTCGAGGCAGTGTTAATAATTAAGAGCTCATCCAAATGAACCAGCCAAGCTGACCATTGCAGTGAGACTAGCCTGCAGTATTCTCATTCATCAAAGTATTTGTAGTGTAATTTAGTTGTGCAAATGGGCTAAACAGGGAGTTCTTGTTATATATTTTCTAATT
>WAAB01024340.1:0-41098 GCA_013389865.1 Piaya cayana
AGCCTGTTCCATTGCCTAACGATGTTTTCAATGAAGAATGTTTTCCTTATGTTGAGCCTGAATCTCCCCTTGTGGAGCTNGGATGCCATTGGCCTTCTTGGTCACCTGGGCACACTGCTGGCTCATGTTCAGTCGGTTGTCAACCAACACTCCCAGGGTTTTCTCCTCCTGGCAGATTTCCAGCCAGGCTTCCCCCAGTCTGTAGCACTACATAGGGTTGTTGTGCCCCAGGTGCAGGACCCGGCATTTGGCCTTGTTGAACCTCATGCCATTGGACTCAGCCCAGTGGTCCAGCCTGTTTAGATCTCTTTGCAGAGCCTCCCTACCCTCCAGCAGCTCAACAATTCCACCCAGCATAGTGTCATCCACAAACTTGCTAAGGCTGACAGTTTCCTAAGCAGAATGCTGTGAGAAGCTGTGTCAAAGGCTTTACTAAAGTCTAAGGAGACTACATCCTCAGCCTATGTTGTCAACTCCTAATACAGCTAGAAGTGCTGTTAAAAACATACTTGTGATATTTTTGCAATTGTTTAGCGACTGCTTTCATTTGTGGCAGCAGTGATAGGACCAGAGAGATGCTGAGACTAATGCACATGGTAAATCAGGAAAATAATCATAATTATTCCTAAGGTTCATTATACTATCTTACTCAGCAGTTCAATTTCTGGATGGAAAGCAGTTTAGTGCAACTGGAAAGATACAGAACGTCTTTTCATTTTAACTCTGCCTCATAAATCAAAGACACTGTAAAATTACAGCAGTAATAAAAATACTAATAATGCACTGGGAATCTCTTTAACCAATTATCCTGTTTCCTGCCTGGCTATTAAGCTACACTCAGAATTCTCAGAGAAAATTCATTTGCATTGTACTGTAAAAGGCAAGTTTAAATGCATTACATGACAGCTAGCATATTAATGTCACTTGTGATCAGCAACATGAATTGCCTGTTTGAGAAATTCATGGACACTCAAGAGAATGATCTGAATTATTCAATGGGGAAAGCTTTTGTCCTATAGGATTCTGCTGAAGTACATAAGTATAAGTTATAACAGTGGCCCATCTTATAACATTGGAATCTTTTGCCATTGCTATTAGTTAGGGTTTAAAAATCTGCAGTCTAAGATCCCAACATCTTCAAATGTTTAGAATGTGAATCCTGGATACAGAAATGAGTCTGGTTTTTTATTTGGTTAGTTTTGTTTAAAAAAATGACAAATTAATCTCCTAGTGAATTTGTATAGAGAAATTGCATAGGCACTCAGGGTGGCTCATCTTTTAGGGTTATTGAAACTTTCAAATATCTAAGTATATACCAATATCATGAGTATTTTTTCCATAACAAACATATTTTTTTGAAAACAGTTCACAGGACTTTATGGGTGATGTGCAGGAAATACTTTGTCAAGCTTAGAAATCCTTCTTCATAAGAATGATCGTAATATTAGGTAACATGATCACATACATCAGAATTCAGAGTCTTAACGACTGTTTCTGAATGCTGTTTCACAACACTCAGAGAAACACCCTTTAAGTTCTCCCTATAATTGCCTCTGTGATAGAAACCTGGCACCACTGAAATCTGAAAGACTTTGAAAATTGATGCTAAGGAATTTGTATGGTAAGTGCCATGTAAGTGATGAATATGACACAAAAGACATTGATTTCACAACTTAATATTTGTCTTTCTACTGGCAGGAAGCCGGAAGACTCATGCTCTCTTCTCATGGCGACTAGATGCGGGCAAAAACTACACTTCACACCTTCTGCATGACACGTCTTTTGTCCCTGAGACACTAAACGTCCTGTCCCCTGTCACTTGGGAGAAGAGGCCAGCTCCCTCCTCTCCACAACTTCCTTTTAGGTAGTTGTAGACAGCAATGAGGTCTCCCCTCAGCCTACTCTTCTCCAAGCTAAACAACCCCACCTCTCTCAGCCATTCCTCATAAGGAATTACCTGAGCAATCCTCAAACTCAGTGTATTTGCTGGAGTTCTCAGTTATTTTTCAGAAATATAATTATCTCCATTGTAAACATTTAGTTAAGTTTACTGCAGCTGAATTTTGAAGCTAATTTCATTCTAGCCCAAAGTAATGTCAGTATAAGATTGACAAAGGGACCACAATTTCTGAGTGACATAATGTTGTAAAGAAATTGATACATCACCCTGTCAGCATGACTGAGAAAATCTGTTGTCATTATTATGCATCCTAATACCTTATCAACAAAGAGCAGTCTCTAAAAAAAAATGTTTATCCAGGTATTAATTTAGATTTATTTTGGCCCATCTTTTCAGTTCTCATGATTAATAACACTATCTTTGAAATCAATGTGAGTTCTGTTCAACTGAAAACTTAATTTCTAACCTCTCAGTAAAGCTTTCCATGTTGTCTGTATTGCGTACCTTTCTGAGAATGTACTCCAGTTGCTTTTTTAATGTCCATACCCAGTCCTCAGGAGGGATCTATGGTTTTGTGTGCATAGAGAGAATGTTTGCTTGGTTTTCTGTGTGTCTGCAAGAAAGTGGAAGACCCAGAAAGCAAGAATCTGCATCAGTTTGTGTTTCTGCAACAGAGAATGCAGAGTCCTGGAAAAAGAAAGAGCCAAATTTCCAAATGCATATAAGTCCAACATATTTCAGGAGAGCTCTTGACAGGCATACCTACGGGACTGAGATCACAATTTTACTCTTGTAATTACAAAAACAGGATCAGGATGACTCTGTTTTGGGAAGTGAGACCAAATGTATGCACAAAAGGACATGATGTTCCTAAATACTTATCCAAATCTTTTTATGTTCCTTTATTATTAACTGGGTGAAACCTTTTTAATCAGTGCATGTTCCAAAAATACATTATTGGCATAGGAGGATATTGAACCCGATCTCAATGACTAATTTGAGAATACTTCTTTTTAAGAAAGCATAGAATAGATTTCTTTTTTCCTTTCAAATATTTTCAGGCTCATGTTAGGTACTTGGCTGACTGTTTTCAGCAAAGTCATGACTTTTTTACCAGTATAGGAGATAGCTGAAAAACCTCTGAACCATTAACTTTTCTTCTTAAAACTCTGTTAGCATGGTGAGGATGGCATACTATCAGTTTATTAATTTTCATATTTTTTGATGCTACCATTCAATCTGTAGCTTGTTAAAATGCTATGTTTCTAATATAGTTGATGAAAGTTTCACCAGCCATTCTACAGAGCTGACCTCTTATTGTACACTCAATTGTAACTGCAGCTACTTTATAAAAATTCATAGACCCTGGTGGATTAAGTCTAATTATTAATTTGCATAGTTTTATGAAACATTTATTGGATTTGCCTTCTTTAGTGTCTTAGCATATTACTGCCAGCAATAGTATAATTTGAAAATAACAACAAGGGACTTGGAGGCTTTATGAGGAATTATAAAACTATTCCCCAGTGGAATATTATAGGAATGTAGATTTTCAGTGTAGTTTTGACATTTTAGATGTATATGCTATGTCATTAATATGTGAAAGCTATCCAATCTATTTCTTCTGTATGAAGCCCTCATACATACAGTTTACTCTGTGATTCTCATTTTGATGATTCTTAAGAGGGGGGGGGGAAAGTCTTTTTCAAGCAATTTAAAGCAGTGCAAAACACTCCCTTAGAAGCACACTCTGTTTTCATACATCTATATTTCTACACGGAAACTCAACATTAGATACAATGCACAGCTCAATACCTAAGAAATTCTGCAATGTTAAATTTTCCCCTTGCTATGAATCTCTGTGATGTTTGTATATTATAAATATCTCTGATTTACTTCCATGTTAAGTATTGCATTGTCCAAAGTGGAAAGAAAATACTAAACCCTGCAAATTCACAATTGCATAATTGAAATTAATTTTGTACAACTGTAAATAAAAATAAAAATAATTGTACTGCTTGCTCATCAGCAGGTTGAAATGTTCCTTAAAGTTTCCTCCTTGCACTGTTGAATGTTTTTGATAGCCCTGGAGTACCACTTCTAATGTTGCACATGACACATAAAGTTACCTCCTTTCCTTAAACATTGTGGAAGAGTATTAGGCAAGGCTTCATGCTTATATAAATAAAAGGACCTGAAGTTCTTGAACATGAACCAGAAAAGCACCATTGCAGCAAAGAAGGACAGTATCCTTCTGGACTGCATTAGGCAGAGCATCAGGTGCAGGGAAGTGAACCTTCTACAGTATGAGACACATGGATGCACTGGAATGAATCTAGCTAGGGACCGCAAAGGTCAGTAAGGGCTTGGAACATGTCTCAAATGAGGAGAGTCTGGGAAAACTGGGACCATTCAGCCTGGAGACAAGAAGAGTCAGATTATATTTCTGCCTACAAAACCTTCCTGTGAAATTGTAGAACAGTGTCAAACTCACCTCATAGATGCATGGAAATAGGATAAAAGAAAAGAGACACAAGCCAGAACACAGAAATGTGACTGGATATCTAAGGTCTTTATTTCAGGTAGACTGTGATCAAAAGGGCTGTTCATAGAGGTTGTGAGCTCTCCACCCTGTGATATTCAAAACTGGATAACCTAAGGACCAGAGTGTCCTCATTCAACTTTGAAGCTGGACCTTTGCCTTGTGAGGTGGATAGACCAGAGGATGAACAGAAGTCCTTCGCAAACTACATTACTCCAAAAAACTGTGATATTACATCTTACAATGGGAGCTAATGAAATAAAATTCCAGTTTTGAGCTATGACTTTATGAACAGTATCGCATCACCTGCACGATGAAAGCTCCTGTTGTAAACATTTCTCAAACTGTCTGCATTGTATCCATGCACTGAAAAAACCCCCAAAAACAAGAAATAAAGAAAATTCATTGCTACCTGGAATTCCTTAGAGTTACAAAGAAAAGGAATAAACAAAAAGATTGTGTGTAAAATTTGGAATTCCTCCTACAATCTCAATCCCTTACCACTGTAACTCCCTTGTGCATTTATAAGGTAAGTTTTTCAAAAGTGGCACAAACTTAGAAACTCAAGTCCCTTTACATGGTACTCATCATGCAGCCAGAGTCTTTTGTAACTCTGTCATTAGCTTCAACTGCATAATTTTTCACAGGATCCCTGACTTTTTCAGTATCCAAGATAGGTGTCATTCATCACATCTGTCAATTTTTTGCATTTTTTACTTTTATCATTATTGTGAATGTTGCACCATAGTTCACATTGCTTAATTTGCTCAGAAAGAATAAAATCCAAAAAAAGAACAGGAAGAATTGCATTAAATTGTACCTGTTGTATGTTATTGCATTTATCGTAATGCGTGTAATCAATTTTGTGCCATAATGAAGGTATTTTATATCTCAGCTTTTATACATTTAAATCCTTACACCTTAAATTTTAGCATGCATAAGTACACATTTATACTTAATGTAAATGTATGTGTAAGCATAAATGTAGCAGCTACACATAAACAAATTTTTACTGGTGTTAAATATTACCGTCTCAAATACCAGTTGTTAGAGCTTTTCTAAGCTGGTGTTCATGCTTTCAGTAGACATCAGCTTCCTCTAAAGTCTGTTAGATTCAGCTTTTGAAAGGGCTGCATTTTGGATTAATTAATATTATACAAGTAATGACAAGTTTTGAAGTGTCTTTTGCAGTAAAAATATATTTTAATATTTACTGCAATGTTACAATGTAATCAGGAGAGCTATTGTTGCTACATTCCAAAGTTCTCAGCAAAGTATGCAAATCTTATTGCTTTCACAGCATGTTCCATTGCACATTTGATTACTTATAGCTGTCTTAATATGTATCATTCATTTGTTTCACACAGGTTTTGTTTACACTGGTGATACCCTTTCGTCTTTTCAATGAGGCAGTTAATATGAACTATCCAAAATGTACCCTAGTTACAAACTGGAATGTCCTTTCCATACCCTCCAAACCACTGTTATTTGCAGAGCAAACATTTTCGTTTTAGAATTCACTATCTGAGGATTTAAACACCTGCAGATCCCCATGAATATTAGGTTGTAACAATATACATAGTGGTTAATATTCTTAATCTCTGTGATTCCAGCAGCTATGAATGTTAGGAACTCATTTGGCATAAACCAACCATAAATTCATCTATCTTTAAGACTACTTTTAAAAGTCACAGGGAAGATTTTAGGAACCCAATGATTCTTCAGGAGGCAAGGATGAATAGAAAATAAGTGAATCAGGATTTGCAGTTCTCGGGTGTTGTACACAGCACATATTATCTTGGCAAACACATAGTGATGCTTTGCTACTCTAAATATTCATCTCTCTTTAGTGTTAAAGGGACATTGTGATAGATTGCAGTAGAGGTCCAAGACTTTCTGTATGCGAGGAGTATAACATTACTCAAATTCAGATAGTTCAGTGGAAGATGATTACACTTGTATAATTCATTTGACAGGAAATAAATGAAACTTTGCAACACTGGAATCCAATAAAATATTTAAATGGTTTTGACTTACTTGTATGCCTAATCTTAGTTATTATTAAATGTTCTCCAGAACACTCTCCTTGTTCTCCAGAACAAGGAATATATTGGAAATCAACCTGTCGTGTAGGTGAGCTCTGTGTCCACTGTAACAGGATTAAGATTTTAAAGGAAAAAAACCACTAAATTAACAGAATTAAGATCAGAATGTACCATAAACAGATTATAAAATTCACAGATTTCGTGGAGTACTTCATAAAGTCTGATTTACTACAAAACAAAACACTCACATATCTTCCATTAATATAAAAAAAAGAGTTGTATTTTTTTGTTTGGGCTTTGTTTTGTTTTGTTAATCTACTGAAGGCCGTAAGGATTATGTCTGATAAAAATTGCCTTAAATAATTCATTTTGGAATGGACCCAAGTGTTCTCTCTGGTATGCCAGATCAGGTCCATTAAGAAGTGGGATGTGACCATCTCCAAATGTACTCTGCTTTACTGATGCAAAAACATTTTACAAAGAGGTAGCTGAATATAAAATAGGCTTTTCTTCTCTTTGATGAGACCTCCAGTAAAAGCTTTATAAAAAAATCAGCTGGGTGTGTGGGATTTTTCATAAGCTATTTCACTCAGATGAGTTTTATTTCTGTGAAGAAGGCAGAAGGGAATCAGTAAGCAGCATATTCTGACTTACTCCAGTATGACATTTTCCTTTTTGCTGCTTAACATGAATATTATACAGTAGCAGACTGCACACCCACAGAATTCTCATCCTCTTTTTAAGCTCTCAAAAGAGAAGTTAATTAGCAGGTCAAACTCCAGACAGTTATCAGATAGTTCTCTTCTCCGATGTAATCCCAGATGCTGGACTTGCTTGCTCCATCCTTCTGCAGACCTTTGGGATCCCAGCCAGTATGAACAATTTTCTACTGGAAATTACCAGCCATGATTTCACTGCCATTGCAGGACTGCAGTCATTCTCATCTGAGGTGAATTTGCAATATAAACCAGTCCAACAGGATCTTGTTCTGTAAGAAACAAAAAAAAAGCAGAGCTGGTAGGAACTTTGTATTAGCTCAGCGCTGATTAAAATGTACCTATGGTGATGTGGACATACTCAGTCTCCCTGGGGGAAGAGTGGAAGTGTAAATTGTCCTTTAGTCCCAGAAGAAATGTTTTTATAGACACTGGTTAACCGGTTTCTATAAACAACACATTGGCCATAGATTGCTAATGATGGGGGGTAAAAAAGTGCTGGCTAAGGAACAGATTAAAGCACATATTAAGAAGTAAGTAGAGATGAGTTAAAATGTTTATCTAATTACTCCAGAAAGGCAACAGAGAACACTTGACAAACTTTTGTACTCAAATAAAACCAGAATAACTAAAAACTATAAAATTCTCTATCTTCCCCTCCATAATGATGAACCACATCCAGGTGGATGTATTTTAACACCTCATACAGGGTATTTAGAACAAATTGCAAAAGGACAGAGCTAATATCCCTTAATGGGAAATTCAAGTGCAACTGATACAGTGTGAAATTTCCCTTGAACCTCTATAGAGATCATTGTTTTCTTGGACACAATGCAGTTTCAGTATGTCAACAATATATTATGTTATTGAAAAAAAATCAGGTTTTAAGACTTTCATTGTACAGATCATGTTTTCAGGTAAAATGAGAATATTTAAATGGACAAGTGCTTTCAATTCAATATGCATTAGAAAATAAAATTAAAGCAAAATAATAATAATAAGTAATCCATAGTCTGCTATTTCACTAAATAGTGAGGGTATATTTAATGATTTCAATGAGCTATCAACTCAGGCAATTTTTCTAAGAGCAGTTACTGTAGTCTGTCAATAGGTATAAGTAAACAATCTGTCTTTAGAGTACAGCTTTTATATTTTCCTCTTACTCCATTACAACAAATTTGGAATTTTTCATATCTTGTTTTTTAACAAGATAGTCTGTTTATCATGAATTTGAATTAAATTGAACAAGTTATTTGAAATACATAGAAATTAATTATATGCCTTCCATTTTTATGTATTTTTGACATAGTGCTGCCTGAATCCAAATTTCAGAAACGGAAATAGCACAATTTTCACTGACTTCTGGAACCTTCAGATCCCACAGTATGACTTAAAAGCTCTTCACACAAAAGATAGAGATGTATTCTTATGTTTGCCACTATTGAAATGTGTAGTTCTATTTTTACCTAAGTAAGGATTTTCATTAATTCTGTCCTTTGCAGAACAGTATACTTTACAACCGTGTGCATATTGCCGAATAGGCATGGAGGTTCAGAGAAATGATTAGAAATATCAGTTTGTGAAGTTCTTAGTCGTGTTTACTTTAGAACACTTCGGGAATTTTCCATGTCTGGATATAAAGCCTTCCAGCATCCAAACCATATTTCCAATGCTACTAAGCAATGTGAGGGTAAAAAAAAATACTTTCGCCTTGCAGACCCTTTGTTTCTCCAAATAAAGTTCTGAAGCATTTGGAGATATATTGTCACTTTGAAATGTTTGCATGAAAGTTTTCAATTCTAGGGGACAGAACAGCTCAACCATTTGACTCTTACTAATGAAAAGCCATTCCATTAAATAAATGACTTTTCATGGTACATATAATTGTGACACATCAATACTATATTTTACTCTCTTTCTAAATGCATGACTCAGCTGGCAGAGTGACTAGACCTGGAGTTTCTTTGACACAATATATAGCATTTCTCTTGATTTATAAAGAAGTACGTGATGAAGATTTCTTAAATATGCCATTTCCTTGGTCATCTTTTTACTGCAAATATATGTAGACTGACCTCGGCAGTAAACTGATGTTATGAGGCTGAGGGAAACTAGGATTAGAGGGTGTGATTTTTATTTAAATTCACCACTCTGCTTTCTAAGACAAGAACAGCATAGGCTGGAACAGTCCCTTAAGAGAACTCCTTTCTCTAGAAGAGCTGTCTTTGTTGAAGACCATGGTGGGCTACGAGGTACCTTGTCTGTCCTCTTCTTCTATTGAAGTGTTATTCCTCTGGTAAAAGTGCTATTCTGCTGGTACCTGCTTTCTCCTGGGATCTGTGTTCTCCAGTAGCCCTACATCCCAGTTACTCATCATTTATGTATTAGATGTCTTACACTAGGTGGTCAGTTCTGCAACAGCAACTGGGGTAACTGGAACTTTCTACATTTGATTTCAGATTCATAGTAGTAAACTGCCTTACAACACCCAAAGGGGTGATGTCTTCATAGAGGTTACAGCACAGCATTATCAAAGACCGAGATTATTATGAAACAATTGTCATTGTAATTATTCTTATGTTCAGTCAGTTTTACTTTTTCTTATGCAGGAGATTCCCAGTATTATCGCAAGTCTGACAGACTTCATTGAAACTAGTAATGCAGAAAGACGATGGTATTTCCTAACATTTAGAAGATCAAGGGTTCCCATTGCATTTTGTACTCTGGATATGTGAAGTTATTTTGCGATTAAGATTCCGCCATCATCATGGAAAACCCTATGTAAGTCACCTGCAGCACTTTGAAGAGGACTTTCAAAAACACAGGTGGTTAGATTTCTACCTTGGGCATTTAGCTGACAAACATCGCAGACCGGACAAATATAGTTTGTTCAGTTTTGAACAGGATAAAAATCAGAGGCTATCTTGCAAAACTCCCATAATATCTTCTCCACCATGCCAGGTTTTTCTATAAAACCACTGATAGGAATCTATAATTGATCATGAAAGGTGTAATTAAGTGCTGTCTTCTAACTCCATTCTTTTCAGAGGTGGCAGAGTGTGAATCTATGTTACTTTTATTGCCACTCATTCATTTCCTGTGCTGAAAGCTGTATCTGGGAGGCTTTCCAGGCAAAGGGCAAGGGCATTCTCAGATGACTTCCACTACAGTTTCTGTGTATACTGGGAAGGGAAGATGTTACACATCTGTAAATGAAGACTTATAATGGAACTTTCACAGTGGACTATTTCACAAAATTAGAGCCTTACAGGTTACAAAGAGCTCATCGATTTTTACAGAAAAATGGCTGTGAATTAAAAAAAAAGGGGGGGTGGGAGGAAAGTAAAAATAAAATAAGATAATATGTCTTTTAAATAAATAATGTAAATCACTTCATTTTTTAAGCTAGATGAATAGACTTTGTGTTTAGAATGTTTTCTTCCACTACAAGATAGATATCTTTGTGTTATAGCTTGGACAAACATAGCTATGAGAACTCAGTTCCCTGAAGATTTATATATCCTTTCTTGGAACGGAAATCCCTATTGCTACAAATGGGCCAGATCCCAAGAAACTGACTATTTTCCTTTTATTTTTTTTCCCTTTAGTAAGCTTAACAGATATGTTAGAGGAGGAAAGAATATATCAGCATTTTTATCAGCATATCAGGAAGTGGGGTGGTGAAGCAGAGTTCAAAACCAGTAATTCTTTACTTGCGTGGTGGCCATTAAAGCAATTCTTTCCTACAAATGCAAGAACTTAACCCCTCTGAAATTATATGTCAGTTGCACAGCTGAGAACAACTAATCAGCTATGCTAAATCACAACAGGGATGGGTGGCTATACAGCTGTGTCAAATTTTATTATAATACAGAAGGCTAAAGCTGCAATTACCACACTTAAAATATTGGCTGTAAAATTAGCAAACTTGTGATTTATTCATTTTCTCCCCTATTATTCATATTTGATGAGAGACACTTGACTTTAAGACTTAAAAAAATTATTTGCTCTGAATGACATTCTGTCAGCTATTTTCTTCTTAATTTAACTGACTTTTTGCTCTCAAGTTCACCACAAATACTGAACTACATTAGGGATCTAGTGCAGAAGAATGCTTTTCCTGGATTATCTCTAGGTTGAAAGCAAGGTTCTAATAGAATTTATGTTTGCAAAAGGACAATAATGTGATATTTTTTGAATAATACTAATTCTGTTGATCCATAATGTGCAAGTAAATATAATCATCAGCAAATGCTTATTTTCTGGTGGTTTTATCTGTCTGTCCCACGCAAAGGGTCATCTGATGACCCACCTAGACGCCAAAATGTCTGCTATTTTTAAAGAGTTTTTATGCCTGGCAAATTAACTCAGAAAAAGAAAGCTATTGAGTTTCTCTTTATGACAGAAAGAGAGCAAGGTATATGAAGACAAAGATTTTGGTTTTCAGCTGAGTGTTGCACAATCTGAAGATTGGATCTGATGCAGGAGGCAAAGAGAGCAATGAGAAAGTTCTCCCTTACAGGCTGACACTCAGGCATCTCTGCTTTTTACTCTGGTTTCTCTGCCTCCTGCTGAACCTCAGACAGGAAAACATCAAGGATTTTCTCTGGCTTTTAGTCTAATTTAGATAGATTGGTTTATAATTTAGGCATCTGTAATTTTTCTTACTCACATATCTTCAGCATTTCTTAGTCTTAATCTTATTTTATTACTGAATCTAACATAGGTAAACTGTGTGTGTAACCATGCAACTCCATCAACTAGATAGACAAAGAATCCAGAAGGTCAGAAATGTCCATCTTCCCTTCATCATTGCCTGGTGCCTATGGTCTTATACAACCATATGAGGTTCTGTCACTCCCTGACCTCTTTCTTAACTCTCCTCTGTTTTCATGAAGGGTGATGTATGGGATTACAGGTTTTGTCTTTCCACTCACTGCCACAAAGGGAAGATTTTAAGTCTACTGCTCTGTCCAACTGGATACAGGGTATAACAGTATGGCCCTTAGTGATTAATAATGGAGCCTGACTATGAAACAGAGTTTGTCTATGTGTGATTTCACATCACAGAATCATAGAATAATAGAATCACCAGATTGGAAGAGACCCCTGGATCATTGAGTCCAACCATTCCCACCAATCTCTAAACCATGCCCCACAGTACCTTGGAAACCTGACATTCCCTTTTTAAGATATATACAGTCATATGTATGTGAGCGGTGGAGGAACATGCGGAGACGATTCAGTGCGAGTGATAATGCATAATTCAACTTTATTGCTTGGATAGCACTTACTTATACAGATTCAGATAATTATGGCTACTAGTTATTTGCTGATTGGCTTAAACTCTAGAGATTACGTTTGCATAGTCCTCCTACTTGTGGTTCATCAGCTATGCTTAATTAGCTATGTTATTTCCTAATTTGGCTTCTTTAGAGTTGTTCAATGCTACTTCCTAATTTGGCTCCCTTAGAGTTAGTTGTTTACCATACTAACTCAGAGACTTCCTGTATCTCTGTCAAGGACATGGTGTCCTTGCAAGTCAGTAATCTAAACTGCGGCCTAGTTCAGCTAACTTCACTAAGGCCCATTACTTACGCTAAGGCCTTCAAAACAGGCTCTGCTCGTACAGCTGCTCGGTAGACTTATGCCCTTTGTCTCTGAGCCATTTCCCAACTTATGTAAATATTCACAAATCTGTTCTGTGAAAAGAGGGAGCTTATTATTATTACCATTCTGACAGTGCTTACTGACTTTTTACTTGTGGCCTTCTTTGCCTTCTGTCACTAAACCCTCATAAACAGATTTTAGTCCAGTGTTTACTAATACCTTCATATCATCTTCTGGACAGAATGTTGTGCAGTTATCAGAACCAAGAATGAGACTGTGGTTGTGATGTGTTGATGATGTTTTCAAGAAAGCACAGATGCTCTGAACACCTTTCTAGAATTCTCAAGTAGTGAAATGCCATTAAAATTTACAAAAATAAATGGAGAAATAGAGCTTAATGTCTTTTTCTAAACAGGTATAGCTTTATACTGGTGATAAGCTCCTGATATGTTCTGGGTAGCAGTATTTCATGTAGGAACGAACATAATCTGAAAACACTAAAATTCATACCTAATTGTCAAAATAAATGGTCTGAAGACACTTGAACAACAACCACAAGACCCACCGAGCCAACAAATAAACAATAAAACCAAAATTTTCTTGCAGTATCAGTTGTTTGGAAAAAAGTTCCTAACAGAAGCAGAAATTTTTTTTAATCCGTTATAAAAATAAGAGGAGTTCCCATGTCTAGTGGGCTTCTTTAATGTATGTTTTATATCCAACAGGTGCAGAAGCATCAATATTTACTTTGTGAATGTGAAGGGAGTAGGGTCTTTTTAATTTATAGAAGAACCCACTAGCTTTTTTAAAAAAAATGATAAAAGGCTGAAATCAATCTTATTTAGTAAAGCCTTGAGGAACAGCAGAAACCATCTATCTTTTCTTTAACTGCTTGTCTGGTAATCACCAAGTAAGAGTCTCTCTTTCACTTTAGATGGAAATGCAGCTGCAATTAGAAAAGGTGCTTCAATCATTTATTGGTGTCCTCAAACTAAGCATGGGAAAACTAGCATAGGTGAAAATAAGAACTGACCCAAAATTGACTATAAGGTCAAGCTAAACTTGAACCAATTACTCTAAGCTTTTTGGAACTTGAGAGGACATATAGAAATAGAGGGAGAAAGAAAGGTAGTTCTTGCTATAGTTCTGAAAAAGCCAGAAAGTCCTGAAAATCATCCAAAAATAACAGTTTTTGTGAAGTTTGCAGCTAGAACCACAGGAAATGTTAAACAAAATATACTGACATGCCCAGTTTCACCTAACTGCAGATCCTGGCTGTCTGGATTGAATGTTACCTGTTTAGTCCTTGTAACACCAAGACAGGGTCCTGAGGGCACTAAGAGGCCTTACTGGCCAGGTTCCCAGCTCATCTCCAGCTCTGCCACAGCCCTGCCCTTTCCAGCCTTCTCAGGGCCATGTCTGACCCATATCTCCATTCCAGGCTTGGCCCACATCCCTACCCACAAAACTGTAGCAGGTATTCTGACACACAGTTCTGGTTGGTACTTAGTGCTTCTTACCAGTTTTCCTTCCCAGTAATTCCCCTAAGGACACATGCTGTCAACCTCTTTGCAAAGAACAACTTTCAGAAATAAATCTGCCCTGCTGCTCCTGATCTGCATCTGGAATAAAGTAATGGCTGAGAGGGAGAAAGACAGGTAGGCTACGGGAAAGGAGGACTTGCATCCACATGGACTGAGGCAGCGTATGGGATGAGGCAGCATGGAGACCTGTTGGGGATAAGCCAACCCGTGCAGTTGTGCAAGCAGTTCCCACCTCAGGCAGCGGTGTCATCAGGGTTGGCTTGGTCAGCATTTGTGAAAGAGGGGGAGTTGTGTCCAAGTAGCACCTTTTCTAGTTGAAAACATGCTACATTCCCCACTTGCTGTTATCCCCAGGAAAAGGCTACACTAGAAAAAAGAAGCCACCATGCAGCAGACTTGAGTTAGCAGTTTATCTGCAGTGGTTAACGGTCCTGGCCAGCAGAAAGTTGATTCATGTGGTAATAGTTTCTTGGCTTTTTTAATGAACTGAATGCATATTTTGCTGTACCTTGTTCACTGTTACAAGCATTTCTTGCTAGAACTTCCTGTTGTTTTTCTCTGAAGTCAGATCGGTGACTTCAAAAGTCCCACTTCCATAGCTTTCTGGCAGACATTCTTTAACTTTTAGTCCTTTCAAAAACCTTTCAACACGAAACCCACCTGTGTCTATTTAATTTACATGTTTGTGTTTTGAGGTGATTAATATCATTATTTTAAACAAAGATCCTCTTGTTTATTTATTTTGTTCCTTTTATTCTCACTCTGATCTTACTTCATGACTAGTCATAGAAGTACAGGCATCAGGATGTAGCTCCTTAGGAAATTATGACTTGTGGCTTTCAGTCATACCCAAGGCTTAGAATGTCAATATGGAATGATGCAGCAAAAGTGGAGACTATGGATGCCTGAACAATAACAGTGTAGGTTGTAGCAAAGTCTGTTGGCTGCCATTTGGATCTACTGTAGCTGGGCACAGAAGAAACCTGGCTCCTTATGGATATGTGTAGTTAAGGAAAACCTGGCTGAGCAGTTTAACTCAAGTAATCTTTCCATTTTCCTTTTATCCTAGTTTGTTATTTATTTTCTGGCAGGCATCAGCACTCCTGGGAAAACATTCCTTGTGTGTAATAAAAATAAGATTACTTTTGTGTAACATTTGATTGCCAATGTCTTCTCAGATTTCAAAGAGCCTTACTTCTGTACCCTTTGCAGAGGAGTGTGTTATTGTTATGCAGTTTTATTTAACTCCATGATTTGTAGTAAATACATTTAGTGTTTTCTTTGTTACAAGAAATAGAATAAGTGCATGTCTTCAAGCTACAACATTTCTCAGTTGCTGGTAAAACCTATGCAGAATGAAAGTCACAATAATAGGTGAAAGGAATCACTCAGTCATGTAGGTTTTTAAACTATGAAAAATCCATGAATGATAAACATTTTTCTCCTGAAATATTCATAAGAAAATATGATACAAAACTGGAATAGTTTTTGATAGCAAACTTTAAATTCATGTAAGAAATTAACTTAAATTTACCTGGGTTAGGAATCATCTGCTTAGTTCTATAATAGAGTTTCAGATAACCAAAAGTGGTAATATGCATAACTATTTTCTTAAATCCATGTCTCAATGAAACAAATAGAACCTCTGTTTTCCATAATAAAGTACAGGCATGTTGCTCATTTATTATTGACTGAGCACATAACTGACAATAAATCTACTGTTTATCATGCATTTATGAGATCCACAGAAAGATCTTAAGAGGAAATAATTAGTGACTATGCAACAAGACTGTGATTAATTTAGGTCAGCTCCTTGAGCTAATTGAGTCTCTTTTGTTTAGCTGAGGATACTTTTTTAAAAAAAAAGTGTAACTGTGTATAGCTCATTAAACTCATAAATATGCATACTACTATAGAGGCTTGAATCCAAGTACGCCAGTCATAGTTTTCCTGTTAAAATATTTGCAGCTTTAAGGGAAGTGTAAGACATTGTATAACAGAGTCAATTGTTCTGGGGTTAGAACAGGTTTGAGAATACAGGTTGCCTGGAATTTTTCAAAATCATTGAGATTGAAAATGTTATTGAGAACATAGTAATTTTGATGTTACATTCTCAGAACTTCAGTCACTGGTGTGAAATGGCTTGGACTGGCCATAATACAAGATCCCATTTTAATCATGAATAACAGATACTAATCTGCATTTGGTCTATTTATGTGAGAGGGGAAAGCTATTTTTTTCTCAATTATGCTTTTCTTTACTCGGAAGAAATCTTAAACCTGGGTGTCTTGGTCTATAAATCCAACTATAGCAATAAAGAAACTGAAGCTCCCAAACCACAGTCTTCAATTCTTTCTTTTTGGGAGGAAATTCACAGCTAAATTATTTTCAAGTCAAACATTTTAGTTGTTTTCTCATGAGAATTGTATCTAATTGAAATACAAATTATTTTGAATCATATTAGAAATGGGTCAGTAGGCTAAGTTTGCAAGTACTGTGGAACAGAAGTATGAGGCTTATATTTATCATGAAAAGCTCTGTTGCTTGGCATTCTGACAAATTCACTCAGCATATTTGGTCATCTTAACCTTTCTGATGAGCTGGACTTAACTTTTAGCATGACACTTGCAATAAATGTTGGAACTCTGCCAAGTTCTGCATGTGCAGAAGGTGTTTTTCAAAATGCTGCAACTATTAGTCAAAAAGCAGATTAACATGACATTAGGAATACAAAACTGGCTAGCAATAATAAAACTGAAGAAAAATAAACATATATCTATCAATTTCTCAGCAATACTGTGATGATTAATAATACTAGCAATGAAAAAATTATTTCAGAGAGAATGTTTCGGAGTAAAGTTCTCTCAGCAGATATAAAGAGTTTACTTAGAAAGTTTACTAGTTTCTGTTCTAAGGTCTCTGTTATTCCTTTGTAGCTGATCTGTAGTACAATGTAGCCCACAAAATATACAGAGAACTTCACCATGGATGGAAGAATCAAAAAATCCACAAACAAATATGCTAATTTTGACACTGCATATCATTCTGAGACAGAATTTTAATACACTCTTGGCAGCTAGGAGGTAATCAGTTGTCAATAGTGATACATTTTAAGCCATGCCATTGGGAAGTTAGCTAGGATTTGCAACTGTAGAGAAAGTGATGGCAACATTAAGGAAATTAATAGTTTAAAAAAGTTATTAAGGGATATCCAAACCTCTTTTTTTTTAAACTACATGGATTTTATCATAATGACTAGCCTTTTTCCTCAAAGAAAGCCTTTTCCCTGAGATATAAATAATTCCCTTATCAAGTGTTAAAACTATATGGGATGGAACAAATCCTAAGAAAATTTCTGACTGATAAGTAGTAACATTCAGGTATTCCCTTTTAGTTTTCAAAAATTACAGCATGCCATACCTTTTATTCTCCTATTTCTTAATTTCATTTCAGCATTGTAAACAAAGAATGCCTTTCCTCATGCACTCCTGTTTCATTATGTAAATGCAAACTAGCTATCTTGTTTCCCTCAAATTAACAGTTTACTCATGGCATTTTATTTAGCTGTCTTAACTGTAGCACAAATAAACAAATACATAAATACACATATAAATAGAAAAGAAATGTGAGAAATTAGTCTATTTGCCATCCCATGACATGGAAACAGAGTGGACCTTATTGTTATATACACCACTTTATTTTCGGGTGCTCATATTCTTTTCCTCACAGTTTTTAATCAGTATTCCAAGCTCAGATCAAACATCACTTCTCTCTGCAGGTAAATTTAGAAAGTGCCCAGACTGAACAGCTGAGTGGGTGGACTAATACAACTGAAAATCATTGCCTGAACTGATCCTGGCATTTTACTTTGCTTCATGATTAAATTCAGAATGAAGACCTTAAAAGCCAGGAAAGCTGTATTTGTGTGGTGGTGGTAAATGTTTGGAGGAAAGAATCTGAAGTGTTATAAGACTAGCTAGTGTGATATGTATGTGAAGTGTGGATCACATTTCAGAGTCTGGTCAAATTTTATATAGGCACAACATACCTTTGAGCTCAATGTTGTACTGAACTACCAGTTCAGTATCAGACCGACCAGAACTACTTGTAAGGTACAGGACTAGTGTTCTCAGAGGACGCTTTGCTGACATATCTATGTGTATATGTAGAGGCAGTAGGTATATGTATCAAAGAATAAGTCTATCACATTAAAGGTAATTTCATTTTTAAAACAACAATAATAATAGTAAAACAACAATAATAATAGTAAAACAACTTAAAAATCCCCATACAAAATCCCACAATAATATTGGGCACAGGGAATCCTTCTTCTATTTATTATTTTAATCTCTGTACTACAGAATTGGGAGTCCTGCTGCTTTTTCTCTCTGCATACTGAATTTTGAATCACGTTCAGCCCTATAGGTAAAGAATTTAACTGAGTGTAGAAGAGCAACCCGAGACACCTTTCAGACCGTAGCCAGAACTGGGTCTTGAAATGCTCTGACCATAAGGCTACTATATGCAAGAGAAAGGCACCACTTACTTTGTTCTAAAGAGAAAAGTTTAGAGGTACGCTTCCTTATCAGGAGGAAAGGCTTAACTGCTTCATCTCAGAGGTAATATATGCTAAGGAATAAAATGGCTGCTTCATGCATTTATAACACCTGAGAGGTACTTGTTATGATTCTTCTTTGCCCTGGGTCCATGGTGGTTCCTGCTGAGCTTTCCAGTTGTACTGAGCATTCATGCTACAGTTCTCTGATCTATATTAAAAAAAAAGTTATCTGTGGCAGCCAATTTCAGTCTACCATTTCATGACCCAGAACTTGGTGACTGGGTAACATAGAGCCTACAGTCTCGACTGAAATCTTTCTGTGATAGGAAAGTCCCTGAACATAAGAAGTACAATAATTCTTTTGACAATCAAGTCTCTAATTTTCTCACTGAATTCGAGGTAAAGGTTCCATGATAGCAAGGAAAGCCTAAACATCCTATAAAACTTGCAGGTTTTATTACAGTTATTATTACTTCCCAGCTGTGTTCATCAACACACCTTCTAAAATTAAATGCAATCTTCTGTCAACACCATGTTATTACTGCTCAAATGGTTCTTGTGGAATATTTTAATACCTTACTGCAGCCATCCTGCCTGCCTCAAAATGTTCAGCTGTGTTTTTCGGACTTGTGTCTGTGTTTAACACAGTTACATCCTCATCAGCATAAAGTATGGTCATATTTTACATAAGATCTGGAACAATCTGTGAATCTTCGAGCAAGTCTTGGCCTTTGGGTTTGGACTCTAATTACAGAAAATTCCGTCAGTGGGAGGGTGTTCATACTTTTCAGTCTATAAAGTCCACTTCTAAGAACTCTTCTTCTGCATCTTCGAAGTTCAGTGTTTTCTGGACCTTTCCATTTGGTATCACATGATGTTTTGTATGAGAATAAACAATGTAGATGATATTTCTGCAAAAAAATTCTACAGATTCAGACTGAAGCAATCTGGTATAAACAGCACTTAGCATTACTCATTTCAGTCTTATTAGTTCCTTGCAGATATATAATATACAGATGGGGCTGACCTACAAAAATAGGCTGGATTTCAGAGTTTTAAGATTTTGGAAGACTGAATTCCATTACTTTTGTTTTGTTTTAGTTATTAATGGTGATAGGAAACATTGAGAAATATAACTGTTCTAAGATTCAATTTTAAAAGAAAATAATTATTTATTCTTGTTATTTTAAGCCCTATTTACATATTTTACTGTTCTCAATTTACTGAAATCACATCTTTACAGGGCAATTCTATTCATGAACAGTCTTGTAGCAGTGAGGCTTTAAGGGGTAAAGGTAACAAAATGGTCACAACCGAAGCGGGTTAGAAGTTTGAACAAAACCTCTAGTTCATTAATGGGCATTTGAACAAGAGCTTAATTTTTGGTCAAAATCCCTGCTTATCCTGCAGAGATACTAATTAAACCCCCTAAAGTTTTTAAGGCATTGAGTAAAGAACACTGTTGTAGGACTTGAAATCCGATGATTTTCAGTTAAATTTTGTGACAGAGATGCCTTAGGAGATACCATACTCAAATGCACAAAATATAGTCATTGTATAAATCACCCACAAAACACATTGAAACCAGTATTTCAATTGTTTAATGAAAGAAAGTATATCTCTATATATTTGGCATATGGGATTCATGTTGAAGAACTGGCAAGATTTCAGTCTGTGGGTCTGAGAACACAATCAAATTGCAACTTTTAATGGGAGTCTTGTTGACAATTCATTAACAGTACGTTTTCTATATACAAAATCAGTTAATGTAGTTTTTAGATAACACATAGGGCAGGATTCAGCATCTCCTTGAATAAAACAGCTACTTTTAATGGACTGCATGAGGTAGGCATTTAAGCTCCCCTTACAGTTTAAGTGGGTTTGCTCTACAGCAGAGTTTAGAGAATTATCAAGTTGGTCAAAGGTAAACATGATTTAGCATACCTGTTTGGTCAAGTTACTTTGCATGGTGCAACTTTGTGTGGGCATACAGCTTTCCTCACTTCAGTTGTGCTCATAAACACGTGCGTCTCAGGCCCTCAACTTCATGCTGAATGCAAACAAAGAGAGTAACATCTCATATCACAACCTCATCCCTTATTCTAAATTTCAGATTCATCACAAGATTTGCTTCATCCTGAGCACTGAATAAGCAGTTTCTGAGGTTAATGTTGAATGTGACTAGAGTGTTTAGAAGTGAGGTACTACCTCATGGACTACCTTTCCATGTCTTCCCATGCAGTTGCTATCAGAAGCATGTTAGAGTAGCAATACACCAATTATCTAGATCATCAAGTTAACCTTTTTATTTCTCCTGTTCTCAGTATCCTGGAAGTCAAAGCATAGAAAGCAATGAGAACAGAATCATGCTATAGAATACAGTGAAAGAAAAGGTGTTTATCTAGGTGGGTGACATGAAGCCAGCATCCTGTAACACTTCTCTTAAGAATAATTTTGTTCTTTGGAATGGATGAGAGAATAAAGTGTAGAGTTATTTTTAACAACCAAAGATAATTTATCTGATAGTTCAATGAAGGATTCTGCTAACTACACTGGAAGACTTGAACATTATTTTATGATCTCAATATTAAGTAAAAGATAGATGTCTTGCTGCATCTAATGGTCACCAAAACCATACCCTGTAGCACAGTCTTACAGATGCTGTTATAGCAAAGGACAGAACTTTTGCTGAGACTATATAAATTCATCTGCAAAATTACATATCCTCAAAACCACTTGTGATTGCAAGACATTTCTGCTTTTACAGATAGAATCAAGAGAATTAAACATTTACTGAATGTATGTCTGGATTACAGCAATTAAACGAACATTGCCACTTTGAAGGGAGTTTAAATGATGCATTAAGAGAATGGTTAGTGAGTATTATACAAAGTAATGCAATCCAAGACACTCTTTGATGGAAGCTGAATTGATCCTGAAATATGCAGTAGATGTTGCAATTTCAAAGATGCCAGAGAGTTACACTTCATGAAGTTTATAGAGCAAATAACTTACATAGTCTCAGAAACAACAGCAAAGACAACTGAAACATTAGGTGCCTCCAGTGAAAAAAACAATCTCCCATTACTAATCATTGGCAGTTCAAGGTCAAATACTGAAGAAACTGCAAGTAACAGACATATTCAAAAAATGTCTATGTCAGTCCAAATAGTAAAACTACAGTCTCATAAGGGCAATTATAAAAGAGTATCTGATGCAGCATCTTGCAAATAATCACTACAAGACTGCATGGGATATTGTAGCATCTCTATTATAATTACTTTAGGAAATAAAACCAGAGAAGAATAATTCTTAAAACAGAGCCTGAGAAGGATTCTGGTTTTGGGTTTTTTTTTCTGTCCTTCTGTTGGGAAGCATAATACAATGAGCTCTTCAAACTCCCTGGCAGGGTGGAGATGGGAAAGTCACAAAGAGTGGTGATGAGTCTGTTGTGTTATGTTAATGAAGAAACTTGAAGTTGGGGGCAGGAGTTTGCAAGCTAGCAACATAGTTTTGGGGTTGGGTGGTGACCAATGAAGAATTGTTACTAGGGAAGAAGTGACCAATCAATGTTTACCTCATGTTTGGCCTGCTTGGTCTATATAAGCAGCGAGTTAACCCATAATAAAGGACTTCATCTGAAATCATATTGATTTGTTGTGAGGTTCATCTTGCTCCCGCCGTCGTTATCCTTTAATAGTAGAATTACAAAGACCTCTCTTAGGTCTCTACAGTACAGAAAAACCTTAGCACTTCTTGAATGTGTACAGAGGAAATTCTTAGTCTTCTGGGTGTTATTCTTCAGAGGTAAGCGATAACTCTAAAAAACATATGTTAAAAATTCTCTCTTTGGTAATACAGTGGTCATTCATTCCCCAGTAAAGAATGCCTAAAAGAAATTCATCTGGACTGGCTGTGTGTACAGACTGCAGGCTCCAGAAATAATTATGAGCCATTTCCCAAAGCCAAAATTAACTCAACTTTTGAGCAGTTGATATCTTTCTGAGATAGTACCCAGAAGCTTAGAACGAATGAATGCAAAATGTTCTAATTGCTTTCACTTCAGGCACAATTTGTTGTCATCTTTGTTGAGTACCTTTGTTTGCACAACAGCCAAACAGAAGGAAAACCTCACCAATTTCATACCCCTGATAGTCTTTTAGCCAAAGTAAACTAAATTGAGGGAACCTGCAGTATTAGCAATAATGACAAGGAAAAAGTTTGTCAGGATATGTGATGATTAGCATTCTGTTGGTTGAGAAATGCATGGTGTGCTTTGCCAGACCAGAAGATACGTGTCTCTTTAGTTACTAGTAGGCATTTCCAAAGGATTATGCTGATATAAGCCTGATGGCAAGTAGGAGACTGGAGATAGTTACGAACAGTACCTTACAGCTTTTTCAGCCTAAATATGCTAATGTTTAGATTTGCATACCTGCTTGGCTTTTGGCATAAGCAATGACTGTTGGCCATTTCCTAGCAAACTTTATCACCCTATTTCCATTTGCATGATTCCTTATCTAGAAAATATTTAGTACATAGGTGAAAGCCCCCTACATATAGACTGTTTTTGCATAGGCCAGGTGTAGTTCTCATGTCCTACTCCCTTGCAGATATTTTTTGGCAATTAAATAATTTAAATATGTGAAAGATACACATGCTAAGAGACCTAATAATGACTGTCTAAGGCAGTTTTCCCTCCCAGTTTGGAGTTGCAGTTCAATACTGTTTCATCCCTTCTTTTACACTGACAGCAAAAAATGTGCTGTGGTTAACATCATATAGAATCATAAAATGGTTAGGGTTGGAAGGGACCTTAAAGATCATCTAGTTCCAACCCCCCTACCATAGGCAGGGACACGTCCTACTAGATCAGGCTGCTCAAGGCCTTGTCCAGCCTGACCTTAAACATTTCCAGGGAGGGGGCATCTATAACTTCCTTGGGCAACATGTTTCTGTCTCACCACCCTTGTTGTGAAGATTTACTTCCTAATGTCTAATCTAGATATTTCCCTTTCAATTTAAAGACATTCCATCTTGTTCTACCGCTATATGCCTTTATAAAAAGTCCCTCCTCAGCTTTCTCTTATACTGTTAGTTCTTTTATTTCAGGTACTGGAAGGCTGCTATATGGTTTCCACAGAGCCTTCATTTCTCCAGGCTGAACAAGCCCAACTCTCTCAGCCTGTCTTTATAGCAGTGGTGTTTCAAACCTCTACTCATCTATGTTGCCCTCCTCTTGACCCATACCAACAGTTCCATATTCTTGTTATGTTAGGGATTCCAGTACTAGACTCAGTACTGTGGGCAAGGTCTCAAAGTGTGGAGTGAAGGGGGAGAATCGCCTCCCTTGACCTGCTGTCCATGCTTCTTTGAATGTAGCCCAGGATACGATTGTCCTTCTGGGCTGCATGCACACATTGCTGGCTAATATCAAGCTTCCTATCAATCAGAACCCCTAAGCCCTTCTCTATATGGCTACTGTCAAACATGTCGTCATCCAGCATGTACTGAAACCATGGATTACCCCAACCCAAGTGTAGAACCTTGCACTTGGCCTTGTTGAACCTCATGATGTTCACATAGGCCCACTTCTCCAGCCTGTCCAGGTCCCTCTGGATGACATTCCATCCTTCTGGTGTGAAAAATGCACCACTCAGCTTGGTACAATCTGCAAACTTGTTGAGGGTGCACTTGATCTCACTCTTTTTATCATCAATGAAAATATTAAACAGCATTGGTCCCAGTACAGACTCTCAAGAGATACTGTTATGGATCTCCATCTGGACACCAGGCTGTTGACCACCCCTCTTTGAATGCAACCGTCCAACCAATTCCTTATCCACTGTGGTTGTATTTAATATACTGCTAAGAAACCAATTACTAGTAAAAGAATCACAATGATTTCCAGAGATATAGCCTACAGATGTAATAGCTCTACGTTCACCAGATATTGGGGTTTATGTCAGACCTCCTAAATCAATGGAAAGGATTTACTCCCAAAGGTTTTGAATCAGGACCTCTGGTGAATATCAATAATTTTAAATATTGTCTTTTGTTATCTAGGACTCTGAAATAATATGGTTTAAAATGAATAGTACATCATGACTGGAAAGGAAAAAACTGCTGGACACAGAACTGATATCTTGGGCTGTGATTCTAGAGGCAGGGTTTCAGAATGTCAGGGCAACACATATGTTTTAATCACCAGCCCTTTCAGTGAGATAGACTATATAATTATGATGATATACTGTGATACTACTTAATAACCATGAACAGGAAGCAGTATATCTCAGAGCACTAGATGTTGTACAAATACAGGACAAATGGAATTTCCTTCCATGTGAGCACTTAAAATTTTAGAATGTAAAGTGGGACAACAAGTTGGCATGGGGGAAAAGAAGGAAATAGAGTGAATATATTGCCCACTTGATAATACCAGTCATATCCGTGGCACTGTGAAAAAGGAAAATTTCTGGGAATGGATTAGCAGGATAGTAGTGAAAAGACTTTGCAGATGATTTTGAAAATTTTTAGCAGTATGAGTTACAACATCATCAAAGCTTGAAGGCAGTTTCTTGCAAACCTTACGAGCCAGTAAGGGAGGGAAGCACTTTCTCTTACAAATGAGGGCCAATAAGTGAACCTAACTCTAGTGAATATAGTAGTTTAAGAATGCTGGAATATTCAGTAACTTTGAGGCTCAAAAAAGCAGTCATTAGCATTTATGTTCTTACACTGCAGTTATATCTATTTGTGAGAAGTCTGAATTGAAAACTTAGAGGTTCTACATGCAGAGCTGATTAAATTCAAATTTATATATTAGTATTGCAGAAGATGGGCACACCACAATATCATGAAAAACAGGATTATTTCACACAAAACTAAACATGAACAAAAATCCTTTCCAACTACAATATGAGCAGGCACGCTGTTAGGATGCCAGCTGGCTTCATCATCTGGAGATATTACTGACTTTAGTGTCTGTTTCTCCACAGACTGACACAATAAACCGAGGCTCCAAAAAGCTAAGGGCTTCTTAACTGCTCATTGACACATAATAGTGGTCTCCAAGTACTCTTTCATATGTCATTATGCTCTATCATGTCAGTGATCCATGGATAATAAGAGCTCCTCATGTAAATCACTGGGGGGGTGTTCTGCTAGCTTGTTAGGTTCTCATATAAATTTAATAACAGATTTATTTTATTTCCCCTTTGAGAAATTAAAATTGCTTGAATTGCTTTAGCTATAGGCACAAAAGTGAAAAGATCTCCTGTGTTTCACGTGTGTATTCCTACCTTTCTGTTCTCTGGCTCCTATCCCTCTGATTCCTCTCTTTAGTTCGGAAGAGAGCATGTTTCACTCTTTTTACCCTCTACTGACATACTGCAGTTTAGCTCACAGTGTTCTTGTTCTTTCCACTAGAATCTTTGGTTATTTCATCTAGTTCTTGCTGACTCTGACCAGCAGGTCTGGTCAAGGGGTCTCATGAGCAGGGCTAAGTCCCCTGCAGATGGGAGTTTTACCACTACTCCACTGCTCTGCTGGCTACAGTCCCTGCAGTCCCCTCTTCCCACTTGGAGGACTTCTCACAGGAGTACTTTTCTTCACACTCAGCAATGATATGAATACACTTCATTACACAGCACTTCACTGTTGCTTACAGCTTTTGAGATTTCCTGCATCTGCTGTGCTATGTTATTTATCCCTGTAGTTTCATGTAGAGGGTTAGTTGGTGCAAGCTCTATAGCTGTATCAGAAAAAAAATCTGTTCTTTTTCTTGTAGTAATACTTGGAATTCTAAATGCCTATATGAGTCTGGATAGGAATACTTGATGCATATCAGAAAGAACATGTCAGGTCCTTCACTATGAACAACTGCCTGTACAGAAATGTTGCACATATAGAAAGATATTGTTCCATTTCATATCCACTTAATCCAGTTGATTACCATTGTAAATTCTGTAGCTTCTGCAAGGACTTCTTTTCAGGATCTTCCACTGATTTTGAAACATTTGACTTTAGATCAGCCAAAATCAAGATTATCTTTGGAGAAAACCTCTTCTGTCACCTTTATAGCAAGTAAAAGCTGCCCCTGCCTCTGACATACCTGGTTTAATTAGGTAAAGTCATCTGACTGTCATCTGTTTCGCAAAGAGTACAGAAATCTGGATGTTTCAAAAAAGCTTTAATGATTCTTTGGTCTTTGCTGAATGATACTTTCATGGAAGTTATAAAAAAATACATAGAGTGGGGATGTAGATGGTCTTTTCCATTACTGAACAATTGAGACTACTTTTTTTCTGAAGAACAGATTTTAAATTTTAAGAAAATGTATGATCAAGCAGATTATATTTTTCCTTTTAACTTAATTTAATTGGAAATAATTGGCATTGGAGGTCTCTAAGATAGTTTAAGTAAAATTAACTTATTTTCTAATATCCTTTCTAAGGGAAAGATTTCTGTTTCATAGAACTGTCAGTATCTATAACTATATTACACCATTAATAGGAATAGTCTTAATAGTCACAATACATAATATAAGCTATATCTCTTCATAGACTATGAGACTGTTGTGACTTGATGACTCACATGATCAGAAAAAACAATGTACTCAGAGAGTTTGTGAGGTTTGATATTGCTGTTAGAATAATTTCCTCTATGTTGGTTCCTGTGTGTGAACTTAAATTCATTTGGTGAGAACAATTCTCAATCTTGACTAAATTATGCTGTTTAAATTGTCATGACACTGTGATAACCCGCTTGATTCTCCTGGAATGTTGTTGGGTGTGTAGCATGAAATCCAACTGTAGATGGAAATGTTGACTAATGACTGGTGTCCAGAGTAAGCCTAATGTTTATAATTCTCCAACGGGCATCCATAAGACATGAATGCATTCAGAGGGAATTCATTCTGTTTTAAATCATGTCTGTAATTTTATAAGTCAGTGACTCCGAAGGTGTTTGTCTTTTAGTATATACAGCCTAGACCAGTAGTTAAGGCTTTCTAAATTTTAGACAGCTACAGTTAGATGAGATGCAACCCATCTTAAATTACTTCCTCTTTTGTTTTAATTTACGTAAAACTGATATATCTCAGGTGACTTCTGGACATTTATATCCTGCCTTTTCAGCTCAAAATCAATGCTTTCTAAACCCACCATATGTTTTCTTACTTGTAGAGTTTCTTTTTTGGGGGGTTTTTTGGGGTGGGTTTTTTTTTAATTTTTCCTTATCTTCCACAGGTCACCTGTAAATATCTACTACTTGAGCTATTAGAGCTAATGAAATTAAAGAGCTTGCTCCCGATTGCAGTCTGATCTCATTAAATCCAAAAACTCAGACTTTCTACTTTGCCCTTTCCCTTACACCAGGGAGATGGGATTTGCAGTTTCCTAGGCAGGTTCTTCAGGAACAATATAACAGTAAAGAAACAGACACACGTTGTGTCCATAGTGAAATCTAATGTGTCACCTGACTCTCATCTGCATTAACTTGGACTAAAGAGAGTCACACCTTACCTACAAACACACCCATTGTTCCAGATATGTATTTCAGTCAAATATTGATAGTGCTCCATTCCTCTGTCATGGCTTTTCAAACACAATCTGCCCAAAGTGTTTTTTCTGTACTAGTATGTTTTGTGCCCTACCTTTAGTGTTTTTCTTTCCAAAACCAGCAAAACACAACCCATATTTTCAAAAATATATCAAAGCATTCATTTTGTGCGAATTCATGGGTTTGGTAAAATGTGAGTTTACCAAATAACCCTACACGCTCTTCTGTTTGTGCATTTTTCAATTGCTGTGCGTCATTCCAAGGAGTAGTTTCTTTGTGCAGAGGTGTAGTGAAGTAGTGTTTTAAAAAACAAAACAGGCAATGATATAATTGACAGCACCTCACTTTATTTCCTTTTCTGTATGTTCATCAGATCATTGTCTGGTTTATATCTATGGTATTCCATTGACTGGAACTATCAAAATGCTAGATTACGATCTGACTTCATAACTCCACAATCTGATGTCAGCAAATGCAAAGTTGTCCCATAAATGTAGAAATACTCATGATCAGAAAATCGTTTTGTCCCACATGTCAGACATTTTGTTTATGAATGAAATTTAAAGTAAATCAGAAGAATACTTTTCAGCTTGACTCATTCACCTATAGTCAATTGTCTGGCTTTCCAACCTTGTCAGAAAAAAGTGAGGAGGCTGTGCTTTAATGAAGGATTAATTTGATTTGAAGTCCTTAACTAGTTCAAATCTTCCCTATTCTTCACCAAGACAAACTTAATCCCACAAAGGAGCTGAATGAGCTTCTAAAGGCTGTCATAAATATTCTGGGCTCACTGCATGCTATTTTTTTTGGAGCCTTACAAGGCAACAGGAACATTTTGTCAAAAGTGTAATTGCATTATGAAAAGAGGGTGAGAGTTTCAGTGTTGTTTTCTTTCCAGATTAAATGGTTGCTAGTAAAACATTGGCTTTTTTACTTCTAAATTTAGTAGTGCTAGTGTTATAGTGATCATCACCCCTTTTGAGACATTTACTTCAAATCTGCCTGTGGATAATCCCAGTTGTCATATATAAATCGTAACAATTATCACCGCTCCTTGTTCAGATGGAGATCATGCTGAAGGCGTTCTAATTCCAAGGGAGAGTTAGATCTGGATTATTGCAACAGTGATAAATGCCAGAGATGCAAAATTTCTTATGACCTATGGTTTTGCCTCCTTTTCTTAAACTAAAACATTTGAAGTCAAGTTTCCCTTGAAAGTGTAATAAGTAATAAACTGTAAGCAGGGAAATACAGAATCATGATTCTTCCTAAAGAAAAAAATCTATTAATTAAAAAATATAATTTGCATATTGATAAATCCTGGGCATAATATCTGCAGAATCACAGTCACAAAACCACTGAAGGTGGAAGGCACTTCTGGAGAACCTCTAGTCTAACCCCTTTCTCAGAGGACAGTCAGCCACAGCAGCCTTTTGCAGTTTTTTTTTTCCTTTTTATTTATTTTCACAGCTTTTTATTTCTCCTGTACATGCAGGACCACTGGCAGTCTGAAGTGTGCTAGGTAACTGGAAAACATTACTACAAGAATATCGCATTACAGCATAAGTCCCCTCTCTTTGCACTTTTCTGCCTGTTTGTGAAGATTTTTTTCCTCTAAAGAGTAATGTCTTGCATGTATTGCAAGCATGTTAGCTATAAATAGCATTTGATACTAGCAAGGTCCAGAGGAGGGCTATAAAGATGATCAGAGGGCTGCAGCACCTCTGCTATGAGGACAGGCTGAGAGAGCTGGGCTTGTTCAGCCTGGAGAAGAGAAGGTTCCAAGGAGATCTTATAGCAACTTTCCAGTACCTAAAGTGGGCTACAAGAAAGCAGGGGAGGAACTGTTTGCAAAGGTTTGTAGTGATAGGACTAGGGGCAATGGGTATAAACTGGAGATGGGCAGATTTATACTAGAGACAAAGAATTTCTTCACCATGAGAGTGGTGAGATCCTGGAATGTGTTGCCTGAGGAAGTTGTGGATGCCCCATCCCTGATGTGTACAAGACCAGGTTGGATGGGGCCTTGAACAGCCTGATCTAGTGGGAGGTGTTCTGCCCATGAAAGGTTGGTTGAAATTAAATTATCTTTACAGTCTCTTCCAATCCATACTATTCTATGATTCCATGCCTATAGAAATTATTATTGATGTAGCTACAAAAAGGAACGATACATTGCTAAAATCTGTGTAGTTATATAGATGTTCAGGAAAATAAAACAAACTTACCTGGAATGCAAATAAATTCCACAAGGAAATATTTAGCTGTATTGAAGAATCTCTATATAGGAAAAATTCTGTCAGAATCTGGGGAAGACAACTACCTGGTAAATGTCTTGTATCTTAAAAAGCATCAATGTCATAAAACATAATTATTTCAAATCAGAGAATCCTTTATCCTGCCAAAACCCTAAACCATAAAATAGACGAGAACTGGCAAACAATTTACAAGCTTATGAGCCAGTACAAAGCCTGGAGGTGTTAAAGGCACGGGTGGACAAGGTGCTGAGGGGCATGGTTTAGTGTTTGATAGGAATGGTTGGACTCGATGATCTGGTGAGTCTCTTCCAATCTGATTGTTCTATAATTCTATGAAAACAATTTGTAGCCACATGAGAGGTGATCACAGCCTTTGAGTTCCAGGTATGATCACTAGTCTAGCCCAATATATGCTTACTCACTTCTGGTACGAAAACTACTTACTCATTTTCATTGATGAAAAACTTATGAAGAGATTTGTAAGCATTTACTTCTAATTACATGGTCAGAAGGAGACAGTCATTACATGATGATGAAACAACTCTAGTTTGTCTACTGCTGTAGGTGCCCCCGTTAACCAGACTTTGTCAGGGATGGGCTTGGGAGGAAGGACACATGTTTATGCTAAAATGTTGCCAAGCTTTTATTTTAAAGACAGGCAGAGCGAGGGTGCAGATATCTTTATGTGAATGTGCAGCCACACAGACAGTAGAAGTTGTCAAGAACTGGTGAGAAAAAATACCCTAAGTAAATCTTCAGATTTAGAAGAGATGATTCTTGGGTTTGTCTAGGGAAATTCAACTGCCTTTCAGAACTAAAAATGAAAACTGATTAGAGGCTGAAGGAAGCAGCTGTCCAGAGCGTAACAGTAAGTGGCAGAAAAAGGAATGACAGTAAATCCATGCCTGTTCACAATATGAGGTCCATACCCCTGGCAGAGCTCAGCTAAGAAGCTACCCTCTTTGCACTGAGCCTGAAGTGCTTCAAAACGCTGACCATCAGCTCACTGCTACTTTTGAAATTTGCTCATGCAGACTAGTCGCTCTTTGGAAATACAGTAGTCATTTTTCTGAAAGAATAACACAGTGCTTAACAAAAACTGTATTTCAGAAGTGATGATGGTACAGTCAATGGTAAATCTTTGCTGACTGATGCCCAAAATTCATAGAGAAAATTTGTTCTCCAAAATCAATTTTTCAGTTTATGTGGATTAGTGCAGTGATTTTGAACTTGATAGAGCTAGGACAAAGTAGACAGCAGAAAATAATAACAAGAGTACAACAATAAAATGGGAATATGAAATATTCTTGGTAGACTTACAGTTACTAAGACAGAAAATCAGATCAGAGTTTGTTTCTTTAAATCAAAAAAGTCTTTCAATAAAGCTGCACCAGGGGATGGTTAGACTGGACACTGGGAAACATTTCTTTACTGAGAAGATAGTCAAAGACTGGAACAGGATTTCTAGAGTGTGCTTGATGCTCCATGCCTGTGAGTGTTTAAGAGCTATTTGGGCAATGCCCTTAACAACATTCAACATGCCTTAACTTTTGGTAAATTTTGAATTGTCCAGGCAGTTAGACTAGATCATCATTATAGATCCCTTCCAACTGAAAGGCAATTCCATTCCATTCTGCTCCACTGTATTGCACTCTACTCTACTATACTCGATTCTCTCTATTCTCTTTTCAATATTTTTATTGTTTTTAGTTTTAATTTATGAACATATTATTGATCTCACAGAGTACAGAATAGTGTCTACGCTAGAAAATTCCATAGGTAAATAAAGTTATTTTGGATACAAAACTATTTTTTAAAAGATTGTTACGCTGTCAATGGAATTATAAAAATTAGGTTTGTTGGTAATCTGTGAATTGTGTATTGCTAGTTGTTGGTCTCTTTTAAGTCTAAAGACCTAAATATCAAAAGAAAATAGGACATTTTCTTTTGAATAGGATATAACTTATTTGACTTTTGTCTCGATTTTAAATGGTACTTTACATTGTGTTTCTTTGGTGTATGTGAACCAGACAACTGTGGAAAAATATGAAAATAAATGACATTCAAAGATCATTTTCTCCCTAATTTCACATGTTTTGTAAAGCAAAACCCAAGTTTTTTATAATAAATGTAATTCTGCCAGCAGACTGATGTAAAATACAGTTGAAATGGTTAGGAAATCCAAGCTTTCAATAATAAACATTAAATTTAACTAGGTCCCTTTACTTATGTTAAGAACATTTGGTTTCATGTGACAGCACATCTAAAAGTTCTCCAAAAGTTTTAAGGAAACTATTTTTTATTTCTTTATCAAAGGCTCATCACTGGAATATTTCTGCCTTTGTAGCAGCATAATCCTAATTTACTTCAGGAAAATCCTTGTTTTCTTAATTCAGTGATTTTTAAGGCAATATACTTAACTTATTGTTTTTCATCTTGCTTTATAGCAGTCACATTGGTCTGGCATTGAATTAGGTACTAATGTTCTTTCTTAACATTAAAACTGTCACTTCAGAAACTGGGGTGATAATGGTATTTATCTTTATCCTATGGGAATTACTAATGGAATGACTTTGCTTGCAAGGATTCCTGCTCTGGAGATACAAATTAATTTCGAATATAGAAAAGCAATATCTTTACAATGGAGGGAAAATATAGGTAAAAACCTCAGTTTGACATCCATTCGATAAGAGGTCCATCTCAGTAAGAAGTATCTGGGGTTTTTTTTCTTTAATTAGAGAAATTTTATCAAACTAAGAAAACGCCACTTCATCTTACTTCTGATATCAGAAGTGAACTTGTGAAGGACTTGTCCTGCTAGGAGACTGAAAATTCATAACTCACTGTCTGAGCATTGATGCAGAGGTTGAGACTGAAATTAAAACTCTTCCTGAAGACAGATTGACATTCAGGGCCAAGTTTATACCATCTCATACAATTGATGGGAAAATTTAACAGGATGGGCTCAGCTGGACAACTTGAAAAATTATTTCATATCCTGAACTCAAATGATTAATAAATATTTGATTCTTCACAATAAATCACAGGCTTATCAGGCAAAAATGAACAGTCATTGCCATGATCTAACACTGCATCAATAAAGAATTTTATATATATACACTGAAGAAAAAGAAGACACAAAAAGACGTAAATGTTGAGCACAACACCAAATCCTTGAAGTGATAGGATAGAGCCGTCTTATTTGCCATGCCCATGAGCTGTATTTTAAAAATAATAGTCTTACACATCCTGATTCTTCATGCAATGTGATGTATGCCTTGTCTTAGTGTAGAACTTAAAAGATAATATGAAAAAATCAAGACGATTTAGGACAATATGCATATTCCCATAATCAGATTTTATCAGCTGCATGAAGTTACATATTTAGTTTTGTAAGAGGAATTTCAATTTCATAAGATTACAGGAACTTTTAAGAAGAATATGGAGGCACATGGAGGCATTAATTTGCTTTATTAGTTATGGTAGCTGCTTTTGTTCATGATCTATAAGGACTGCCTCTGACTCTTTATAAATAAGAAAATTATAACTTTAACATGCAAGGAACACAGGATTAAATTAATAGCAGAGTCTTGTTCTACTCTGCATGGTCCTGTAAAGAGTCTATTGATTTCATTAGGTTGAATGAAATAAATCTCATTTACAAGTATATTTTTTGTCCAAATCTGAAACCAAGACTGTTATCATAAGACTATTGCGTTCTCCTCTACAAGTCCTTTATAAGATATATTTCTGTTGTAACATCTATGAAAGTAAGAATGCAATCTTCTAGAACAAAGAACACTTTTAACAAAGAGAGAAGGAACACAGGTCTGCCTTAGGGAAAAACAGCAACCCATATGCAGGCTGGGGCAACCTTGAGTAAAACACCCATCCCAACAACATCATGGGCAGTGAGTCAGTATTTCAGATTTGTTCCTTTGCTCTTGTTCCAGCAGACAAATAGTCAAGCCCAACTTATGAACTCTGGGTTTCCTATGGGTTGACAGTGATCTACTTGTGTTCTGACATCCCTGTATTTTGTACTACATTAGACAATTTCATATTTTTTCTACGTCCTAAACTAGCTCTGACATAACTAATGCAAGGTCAAGGTGGAGACCTTCCCTAATGGCAGGCAGAGTGCATGTAGCTCCACCCTGCAATTCAAGAGAAAACTTATGCACGCTCTATAATGGGGAGAAACAGCCACAGTCTTACTTTAAACTCTCCTTCTGGATGACTCCATTTGCTTTTTTGAAGTCTATTTATCTTTTGCCAAACCATCTCTGATAATAAATATAAAATATCATTTTCTTTTGGTAGGTAACTGTCTTAACTGCAAAACCATTTTACAGCATATTCAATGGAATCATGAACTCAAAAAAAATAAAGCTTCATGCAGACTTAAGAGTTTGTGTGAATGTGTGTGCACTGCATCTTCAGAATAGCATCAATTTGTTTCCTGTCATCCTTTGTGTTTTTCTGACAGCTAATTTTTATTCTTTTTTAAAGTAAATATGATTGCGTCAGCTCTTGCTAGCCCAAATGAAGACCAAGAATGGTGCTGATGGATTGCGGAAGACAGTAACATGTCCTGAAATGTGAGCCCTGTGTTTGAAATTTGAGTTTCGACTGTGATAAACCCTTCCAGATTCCTTGCCAGTTGCATAACAGGGTAAATCTTGTCATCTTATAGCACCTACTTGTAAAGCTGGAATGAGCAATGTAAATATTCCTGAAAACTCTTCTGTTTATCATACCACTTGACTTGCAAGCAAACACAACTGCATACCTGAAAAAGGATGCACTGCTTTGAATATTTACAATGTACCACAGCAGCAACTGGGAACAGACTACACCAGCTGAGTGGGAGAGAAAACAGTTTGTGGAAAGCTTTTTTACATTTTTAATAAGACTGTAAGTTCTATAAATAAGGGAAGACAATAACTGAAACAATGAAAGAATGAAAAATCACAGAATCCACTTTCTATTGAAGATGACTTGATATTTAATTTTTTTTTTCCCTCAGTGTTCATATCTCTAAACAACAGCTCACCTGTGCTACTAGAAACACACTAGCATGCTGGAAATGGAGTCACAGATGAATGGATTCTTCAGCAACCTATGAATGAAGTAATAAATCTGAATAAGATTTCAGCTTATGAGATTTCTTTGGTCCTTTAGTTGTCATATTAATGGGTCAATAATTTTCCTGCTTTCTTGTAAAACTTTATTACCGTTCCATTTTGGGCACTGTCAAAGTCTAAGAAAACAGTATGATATGGAATTTGAAAGTAAATAATCTTGCTATTTGCTGTCATCTTGTTCTGATATTTAGATGATACCTGTCTTCCCATCACAAAGCAAGAGAACACAAAACTTCTTTGAAAAGTTATCCTGGAAAAGATAATCATGGAAGCATTTTCATATCATTAATTAAGAGAAAAGTCAGTGTTCTAGCTGTGCGGTGTAGTTTTTAGGATTCAGTGAGGACATACAAGGAGACATACATATACGTACTTGAATGAGAAAACTGGGCCCATGTGGGCATCATACCAGTTTTCAAAGCCAGCTCATACTCTCAATAAGTGTGAGTGATAGAGTTAATTTAGTGCTGGACACTGTAGGTATCCTGCACTTGTAAGTACTCTGTCTGAGTGAAAACCGACATAGAGCTGGATCCTGCATGGAATGTTTTAGGTGAATTCTTCTATATGCACCCTCCAAACGACAGACCTGAGACAGATTCTTACTGAATTTCCCAGTATCTGTCAGGTTTTGACTGAGTGGTGATGCGAATCTTAGAAAATCTTAGCAATCTTAAAGAATGCTTAACTTTCCCTCTGTAATGTCTGAGGCACCACATGGTGCTTCTGTCTTCTTTAACCCGTTGAAATATGACTACTATATAGACTACAACTACTTTTTTGTTACTTTAATTTTTACAGAAACATATAACAGCTTTGCTGAAACAAATAGAGAGAAAAGAAAAGTATAAGGAGCCCTAGACAGTGTATTTTCTGCACAAATGAGCACATTCCATTAATTTGTGTGCCTTGGTGATACAGTAAGAAAATTCATAGATCTCACTGTCAGATGTTTTACTTCTTACATCAATGAATTTGATATTTTGCTACTGTTAAGATACACAGAGCATACAGGAAAACTACTAATCTCTTAGGCCACAGAAGAGGAGGTTTTGTTTCATTTTTGTGGTGTATAGATAAAAATATCTATCTGCGTTTCTGGCTGTAGGGTTTTTTAAAGTTTGATTAGAACAGTGGATGAAAGACATGTTAATTTGTATTGGTGTTAGCTGGGGCCAGAATTTGTCCCCATAAGGTTTATGAGGCTTGTTATGTAAACAGAAATATACAAAATTTAAGTTCTTACAACGGGAGAAAACAATACGAGCATGATATGTGATGACAGTTTTGTATCAACTATGAAACCATCCAAAGGTTTGCTTTAGCACTTGTTAGGTAATTTTTTTTTTTTTTTACTGCTGCACTAATTAGGAAATATTTCATCTGACTTATTCAACAGGCCACAAAAGAGGGTGAATAAGCATACAACCAGATGAAGCTACAACACAAGCATGTGGGGAAAACAGTATGCCTTTACAGACATTTGGGATGCTCTACTGTGTGATGTGTAAAGCAAAAACAAGCTAGATCAGAGTTATAAATAATGAAAATGGCATATTTGAGGAAAAGAAATACATATTTTGCCAGAGGAAGAAAGATGGTCAAGGACACCTTCCAGCTAAATGGATGTAGCAAAGCTGAGAGCCCAACTGCAGGCAGCCCAGAGCACTGAGATTGATCCTAGTGTAACTCTTCAGTAGCCACTGACACCTTCTCCAAGGTAATTATCGCTCTGATGCAACTTCAACCTTCCTCTTGGCCTCTTGTGTCTCAAACACTGTTTTCCTTACTTTTTCCTTCATTTCTTTTATATATATAAAAAAAAGAGGGTGTAAGAGGATTTTACCCCTTCTGATATCAAATACATACATGAAGCTAAGACTGTTCAAGGGACATGCAATGGTTAGAGAGTATATAGGGAATAGTACAACTTACTGTCTGACCTTAAAGAGCTTTCAGGAGTGATTCCCTTTGGCCATGCTGCTTTAGGGTCCCAGACCAGTGCTATGCTTGGACAGAGTGATTTACATCTGAAGATCCTGGCCACTTGGCATCTTCAGTACACAGATCATTCCAGTTTAACTATCTTGGAAACTTTTTCTCTTCCTTTTAACTAGACTTCCATGCTGGGTGAAAGTATTCAAGTGTGGGCTTCTTTCTATCAGCTGTTGATTTCTTCTAAGAGGTGTTTGCTGTCTCACTGTAGCTGGTGAGTCCTCAATGTGACGCAGCATACACCTAGATCTGTTCCTAATGATTCCTGCCAGGCATAAGATAACAGACCTTGCCTGCAGAAAGATTCAAAGAAAAGGAGTCAACCCACTTGAGGATTTTAATGACCATACAGTCTATTATTCTTTTGAAATTGCTGAGAATGACCATGACCCTAACTTTTGTGACCATCACACTGTTCTAATCCTTTAAAGACTGACATGAAACCAGTTCAGTGAAAATCTTTTGGCATTCATAACAGCTTTGTGTTTTGAACTTCTGTACCACAGTACCAGATTGACATATTTTTTGATCATTCATGTTACTTGAATGTCTTCTATTGTTTTGACAAGCTTTAGAAATAGAAATGTACATGTTTGAGTGCATTCAAGGTAAATTTAGTTTTTAGGTCTAAACTTCTACAAAGGACAATCAATTCCTCTGCATTGCAAATGACACTTTTTTCACTTTAATTAATTCCCTAAACCAGTCTTTTAATTTCTGAATTCCTGCATTGATCAAATTTTAGTTATTTGATTTAAAGTCATCTTTTTAACCTACTTTGTCCTAAAAGGTTTCCTTTCTTCTTGGATTACAGTATAATTTTGCTTTATTGACATCTTACTTTGCTCCTGAATCTTTAATCAGAATTGCTGTTTATGTTCTCATGTAATCCCGTCTGCCAGGGTGATTGCCCAAAGTTTTCTTGTTTCTGATCTAATTTTTGCACTCATTTTAGTAATTTCCTATTAACTTCTTTTAATTAGCAGTGGAGAGGTAGATGCAAGTGCACGTAAAATGTAATGGACTTTGGTGTGATAATGTAACAATTATTTAAATCTGTTTTACATGTTTACCTTTTATAAAATGCAGACAAAAGAAAATGAGTTGCAGACATGATCTGCATTACCCAATGCACTACTCGGTAAGCCCATTTAAAAAAAAAATAGTTATGGCTATTATTGCATCACTCTGATATATAGAAAGAGATTTCTGTTGAAATTAAAAATATAGACATATTCTGTCTACATAAACTTTATCATAAATATATATTCTCACAAGATGAAGAGCAAGGTCATACTTTTCATAGCTGCAGGACATTCTTCACACTCTATTCATTCATTTCATATACTTGCTGACCTTTATTAGAACTTATCCTCAGTTTTCAGTTTAGAGCAGTAAAATACTTGTCTACGTTTCAGTTTCTGTTTATAGTTATAGTTACAGTTACGTGAATATAGGTAACCTATAGTAAAGGAGATTGCCCTAACTAGGTTCATACACTGATCTCAATAACATTGATAAGATTTGATATAAATCCATTAATTCAGCATCTTTTCATCAATTTTATTCTCTTTTTAATAAAAGAAGTGTCCCTTCCTAACAAAAGAGGTCTTAAAAAACAAAAATGACAACAAAAATTTCTAACATGTTGCCTGAGCACAACATAAGGTGTTCTGAAACTACAAGGCAAAGGAAATGCTTATGATAAAAGTTTTGACATTCTTGCCAAATTCATACTTTGTATTGATTATTGAAGTGTATGGAACCATTTGTCAGAAGTAGATCTTATTTCTCAGAAATTCTGTTTTACAGAGACACAAAAAGCCATGGCTCCTACAGCAATGATATTTCTATCTGTTCATATCTGTAGTCATTGTTCATGATTGTTTACCAAAAAAAGGCAGTTTTCTAAAGACTTCATGATGATGGTGAAGCGCATCTTCTGTGTATGTCCAATTAATATCACAATGCTACTGTGGGAGATGTTGCATGGGTATTTTTAGTTCAGGCTGCTCACATAGAGATCTTTCTATTGCATGCTTTTCGTATGTATGCATGTGTTACTTTATATTTTATAGTAGTACCTAAATATTATTAGTTTCAAAGTACTTTTATTACTTTCTGAATTATTTGCTTATTTTATGAATGCTATTCTTAGAATTTTTACACAGATGATGTCTCAGAGTTCTGCTATTTTCAACTTAACTTCCAACACTTTTTTCTTTTGTCTTTTACTCATATAAAATAATAAATGAGGTCAGTTTTGAGTGAGAATCTGGAATTTCACAAGTAATTGCTTTCTACTCTGACATCTTTCTCATAAACCTTGGCCATTAACTTTCCTAATACATAGTCACCCTTCAATGTTCACGTACAAAATATTTATTTCTTGTTTGATGTAGCATCTCCCATAACACAAAATGTTATACTAAAGCCAGGTAGATAAATGTGGATTCCATTTTTAAATGAAGTTAGTTATCTTAATGAAGAGTATTATGAGGTTAATTTGTGAATGGCATTCTTGGATAAACTGAGGTTTTTTGTTATATTCATATTCATGGTTGGATGGCCATTTTGTTATATTCATGTTCATGGTTGGATGGCGGGGCCCAGAGTGATAAAGATGAAATTTGTATTCTGTCCCCATTGTGGCATGGACTGAGCTGAAATTCACCTTCTATTGTAAAGGAAAAAAATCCTACCAAGGAACATTCCCTTAGACTTCTGAAAGGTACTTTGAGTAAGACAGAGTGTCCCGGAATAAGAATTAAACTTATGAAGTTCATCATTAAAATCAATATTAAATGTTATTGAAAAAATCCCATCTCCTTTTCTTAACTGCTGGAATACCTTTATTTTGTTTTTTGATTTACATGTGAAAATGGGATAGAAATTAAGGAAAAATATAGGCACTGTTAACATTGATGATAAATTCAAGAACTATTTGCAGAAACAGAACTGAAAGAACCCAGCTGTAAATTTAAAAGAATAAATTTTGGATCATCACAGGATTTTGCAAACACATATATACCAAATCAAGATGATAGTGTTAAATATACTAAGTAAACTCATAATCATCAGTAATGTCATTGCCTTTGAAGTAATACAATTTAGGATGTTTACCATTCTTTGAATTTTCTTCTGCTAAAGAATGACCGGGTGATCAGGCCCAGTCAACACGGGCTCACAAAAGGCAGGTCTTGCCAAACTAACCTGATCACC
>WAAB01024340.1:41212-52065 GCA_013389865.1 Piaya cayana
CTGGTTACTCTATGATTCTATGATTCTGTGGCTATTAAAAGGGACAAAGCAAAAGAGGCAGCTTCCTATGAGAGTCCATTCAGAAAAAAATATGGACATCTCTAGTAAGGTTCTTATATGTTTCTTAATTTCTCTGTGTGCAATACCTACATTTTCCAACTCTACATGATCTCAGCCTTCTTTGCTGAAGAACTGGCCACCTTCCTTGAAGTTTATTTTTGTTACCAGAGCCTTTAGTACTCACAGTGACTAGAAGGATGATGCTTCCCTTTGACAGCCTCCTATGGTGCCATATTGTGTGGACCATCTGTATCAGGAGGCAGCTTATTTTGGGTAAAGAAATGGGACTTCCAGGAACTGAGATTACAGATCATCTTGGTATTTTACACTCAGTTTTAAATTTTATGTTCATATGGATATAATTTATATGCATGAAAAAAACATTAAAAGATTTTGGTGTATCTATCTTAAAATTAGCCTAATGTTAGTCAAACAGTATTTTGAATAATGTTTGAAAATAATACTTAGAATATGCTATTTATAGTCTCCCTTGGAGCCAGTATGGTGTAAAACATAATTAAATATTTTCTAAAATATGCAGTAGAGTCTAGGTCAGGTAAATACATAATCAAGGAGTCATTAATGGAGTGCAATTTATTAATATTCCTCCATCAGAGGTATTAAAGCTGACTAATATTATGGCACACACAGAAAATTTGTAGCTAACAAATCAATGACCCTGTAGACTATATTGTCTCCTTTTCAGCCATTACACTGTACTGTATCAGAGCTTCATCAGAGAATTTTTAATTTACCAGTCATCAGCCCAAGTAGTCATTAGTTGGCCCAGGCTGATGATGCATGAGCATGGAAGAAATATAAGATAGAACTCCATCAGGAGATACATCTCCCACATATAGTGCTGTAAAACAGTGGTAGCTCCATTGGAACCTAAAAAGCCTACTCCAAGGGGAAAGTCAAATCAGTTGAGATTTTTAAAAAATCATTTATTATGCTTATTCAATAGTTCATTTTTTAATTGAAACATTTGGATTTTGCCTTTAACCTAGAAAGGGAACTCACTCAGAACTCAGATGATATGGAGGCAAAAAAAGTTAGTAAATTATATATTTTCATGACTTATGTATTTGGATCTGAATTTTCAATCTACAATTGCAGCATTCCTGTGGTGCATTTTACTTAGGACTGTTCATATATATTCCCAGTTCTTCCTCTTTCTAGCCACAGATTTTGTCTGGAAATTTATTGGCTATTTCTCATTAAGGATGACTCTGATTTTCATGAGCTTCAACGAAGCTGCATTCAAGATAATTTTGTCCTAAACAGTTTAATATAGAATAAATGTTCATAATTGAAGTAACAAAGACTCCTTTGAGGACAGTGCAGGACAAATATTACAAACTTTTACAAAGACTGAGCTCAAGCCTTTATCTCTTCAAATTCACGAAGAGACTTACTGTGAGAGGTCACTTGCCTTGACAGCTGTGTGATCTTGAGAATGCACGAGGGGAATGGCTCTGGATATATGATTTTCTAGTAGTCACTTTCTTTCTTTGTAGGTTTTGTTACATTGCAATCCCTTTCAGATTGCCTAAGATTCTTGTTTTCTATTCCTTTCTGAAGCAAGGATTATTATCTGACGTCTTGCTCAGAAATGTAGATAAGAGTTTGTTCCATTTACTTTTGATGTGTTGTAGATGGTATATGTAATCTGTTTTACACATTTATTCTTACTATAGACAGAGCTTAGAACATTGCTAAGAAGCATATTTTACAGCTCAGACTTTCTGTAGTTATGGGTTTTTCAAGAAGTTTTATTGCTGTAGAATAAAGGTATCACAATATTAGTTTAGATTAGGAAAACTAAATACACCTTTTGAGATAGATCAGAGTTAAAAGGAAACAGCACCTCCACTGTTTTCCTTTTCTTGTTTAAATGGAGAAAGAATATCAGTGGTATTGGGCTAGTTATCCTAGAGATTGTTCCCTAAATCGTAAACTAGCAGAAGTGCTTATGTAAATAAATGTGTCAATATGTCTTTCAAACCCATAGAACTTATTTTATTTGAGAAACAAGTTTTAGAGTCATAGAATCACCAGGCTGGAAGAGACCTACCAGATTATTGAGTCCAACCATTCCTATCAAACACTAAACCATGTCCCTCAGGACNATTTTCTATGAGTTCCCATCATTTATACTGTATTCCTGCAACTGAATTTAATTTCTTGCTTCATTTAGATATTTTTCCTGTTATTGTCCTTGGCTGGATGCTGCCTGATGACAAAAGTCACAATACTTCTGTTCTTGACTAGCAGTTTGCCAAAAAGCTTGTGGTACAGCCAAAATTCACTGGTAGTTCTTTATTCTGAAAGAATAAAGCTATCTACCTGAATAATTTTATTCTTTTGATGCTTCACTTATTTTAAAAGTTAAAAATTCCAAGGTCACTGGAATCAGAAGGGTCTATTTTCTACTTTGGATAAGTTCTCATAAAATATTTCAGAGGTCTTGTTGCTAGATTTGTAAGAATCAGGAGACATTGCCTACTGTCAGGTAAACATGCATTTTTTTCAACTCTTTTTCTCTTTCACTGAGTTGACAGCACTTGTGTTAATCTTAGATGCTTGAAAATTTGAGTGTATTCATACATACTAAAGCTTTATCAGTCATTATGGGGAGAAAATCTTTACTCAAATTAAATACCTATAACGGGGCAAAATTCTTGGCACGTGAAGTGCTATTGAATTTCATGGAGCAGCGTCAGTTCACAGCAAAATAGTTAAATTTAGGATATCCAAAGAAAATACTGAAAATATCTATCTGGCTGTCCAGATTTTTAGAACATAGCAGTGAAGCAGAAGTATTGTGTATATACATGAGCATCAGTGTATAATAATAATAAAAAAGAATACTAGAAATTATGATTTTCTGTAAGAATTAAAGTAGACAAAATATGCATACTTGAATCATAAGTTGTGAGGCTATTTCTTTCACTTTTTCAACAGCCTATGGTTTTGTTCAGCGAAAGTAGAAACCAGGAGGACTGGTTTACCTGCAGATGATACAAAACCTGCAGATGATAACTTAGGGGGTTTTTTAAATATACTTATTGTACTTCTAAATAATTGTGCTTTTTGTAGGTATGTCTTTTTATTTGTGTTAAATTGTTATAGATTCAATTTCAGTCCTGGTCACAGATTTCTAATAGAATTCAGTGAAGGACTTTAATTCTTTTCCTTCTGTTTCCTAAACATACACAACATTAGTCTTTTGATTTTACCTCTCTGTTATATCTAGTAGCCTCAGAATGCACGAACTAGATTTCTTTTGAGTTAAAGGGAAGTGGAAGCTGTGCTCCAGAAGTACACCTGATGAACTCTAGATACACACATAAAAATCAGTCAGTCCATAGGACTAGATGAGAATTAATCTAAAGTTAGCAATACTGAAATGTCTCCAGTATTTTTGATGTCCTTTGTGCAAAATGTTTTGCTCTGCATTTCTATCCCCTTTTGGTCCCTTCTCCTAACTGATGTAAAAAAACCCCAAAACCTATTGTGTTTTTCTATTACTCTGTCTCTAGAGTGTAATCTGGTTTGGACAGATATTTTTCTATGCTGCATGAAACATTTAAATGGGGGTCTGAATTAAATTAAAATAACTGTAATGGGAGAATGATGATGATAATAATGAAGAGAAGATAAAGTAAGTTTGAATATTATTTCTCTTCTTTTCAATCAACCCTGATCATAAGGTATAGGCTTCCAATTTAATTTCAAATCTACAGTGCTATTAAACACTCAGGTTTGATCAGCACAGTAGCAAGATTAGTATGAAGAGCACAAAATCCATAATGCTTCTTCCCCTGAATTACTTATAAGAATTTCACTGGTTTTACAAGATTGGAGGAGGAAGGGGAGCACCTGATTCGGGAGCTGGGAGCATCTGTCTATTACAGCATTGGGTTTTTCCTATTCATTGATGCAATATAGCATGATATGTGGTGGCCATCTATCTGGAAGAGTTCAGAGCAAAATAGGCTGTGCTTCTTCACACAGTGCAACCAGGCTGGGAAAGCTGCTATGTCCTGTCTGTACATCTCACCACCCCTGTTTGACCCAACTAACACAATTTCCACAACCCTCAGTTATATACAGAATTTGGGGAACAATCATTCAACCTGTGCAGATGCAAACATATAAACAAAATTTTATTCTTTATATTTAAGCTCTCCATGTCGGCTAACTGTGCTCTCCTGATAAATCTATACTGTCGGGTATATTTTTTCCTGTTAGCAAACTTTGTATAGCACAACTAATAAATTCACTTCCTACAACGTGGCTCATATTTTAAAAGTGTCAAAAATTCTTTCACGGTCATAATTATGCTGTTTGGCAATGTCAGACAAACACAATGTACTCTTTATCCTAAATAGTAGATGAATGGCACGTAATTGTTGTTTTTACCAAGTCAAACTGGCTACTAGAAATTCAGGTAAACTGAAGTTCAGGTTTTATAAGGACTGCTGAACTGAAGAAATGTATCAAATAAACTTTTTCTTTTTTTGACAGGTCTGCTAATCATCTGGGATTTCACTTCACCGTGTAAATTCAATATAGCTGGAATAAAATTCCATAACAGGTTAATTTATTTTTATTTGCCCATGATTAAAGATTTGTTCATAAATAGGTTTGCATTTCAATTGACGTTCTGCTCTTAGTCTACTGCTAAGCTGTGTCAAAGGATGATGAAAAAGGCACCAAGTGACTTGACCTATCACAAGCAACAAGGGCTTTACTGGTTTCCAGCTCTTCGCTGTTCCCTACAAACACAAAAACATTCTTGAGGCCCTTCTCTATCTCCCTCATGACCATCCCCAAATAAAACTGAACTTGTTTAATACACATTCACATACAGTAAACATACTGTGCAGGACTGATCATCTGAAACATGTTGGTTATTTACTAGAATTGAAGTAGAAATGCTGCAAGTTCTTTGTCTTCCACACAACCTTATGACTGATTACTTTATACGAAAATTATTTATTATTTTCACATTACTGTCTTGCTTTTTGTTCGTGGTTGATAGCAGCATAGTGAAAGAAAGAGAAAACATAAGAAAAATTCCTGTAATTTCACTTGTGACAATCTATGTTTGCTTTAGAGTCATTGATATGTTTGGTCCAAACCTTCCTCTGGTACAGATAAAGGTAACTAGATTTACATTAGATGAGAACTTTGAGACTGAGAAGTTACTTTTTAGTAATAAAATTATTTACATGTGCATATACATATACATATGCATATAGTCCATCACTTGCAAACTACTTTTTTACATTTTCTTTTAATGGGATTTTTATCTCTCCTCCAAATGTACTTTCAGCAAGGTTCATAAAAGAAATGTAGTGCATAAGATGGAAAGCATAATACATTATTAATAAAACTTGAAAGCAAAAGCTTAAATGGTAATCTTTAAGTAAACTGTAAATCCTTCCAATATGTCCTGTGAGTTATATAGGCATCCTGTGACAGACAGAGGATACAAATTAGAGAGACATAGAGAGAGAAAAGTCAGCAAAACCTATTATGAATTGAAAACCTATTCTTTGTTTCTTCTTGATTTTTTTTTTGTGCAAAGTGGAAATTATGTTCTCAGCAAATACAGCAAAGAGAGCACAGAGGACTAAATTCTCATTTAAGTCATAGTAGTGCAAATCAGGAACAATCCTGTGAAGCTCAATAAAATAACACTTTTGGAGTGAGATGAAAAGCAATCTCCAAAACTCAGCTCTTGAACTTAGTTGTAACAGCACAGACCCAATACTAGCAACTACTCTGAAGGGAAGGTACATCTGAAGCTTTTAGTTCACGTATTAAAAATATTAGTTCTATAAATACAAACAAAATAGGGGGAATGCTGAACGGTGATATCTAATGTGCCCCCTCCCCTTCCTTCCTCCAGCAGTATTGCAGAATTTCCCGGTATAAATTGTATTTATCCATGACACAAGCTCCAGAGATTCTCAGGTAGAGAGACCACATTACTATGGCAGCTGTCATAGGAGAAGACTTTGAGCTCTGAAGAAACTTCCTGAAAAGAAGAGAAGGATGTTCAAGGACAATGTACAACTCTGATACAGTCATAGCAACTTGCTGAAGGCAATGCATGACTTCCAGGAGCAAAGCTCTGTTTCTCACCTCTCTCAGAGTAATACCCCAAACCCAATGGCTTGTGCTTTAATACCATGAGTTCCCATGTTGTTTTGTTAGGATTAGTTCACTTCACTTGTTGTGCTGCAGCATAATTTTTCAGTTCTGAGTTTATGAGCAAGGAAAAGAGGAAAAAAATGAAGACATTATCTCTTCAGCAGCTGAAATTAAGTTTTTCCACAAAACAAAAGAGCTCCAAACACAATGAAACAAGCCAAAACCCCAGCATGAACAGAACATAAAATCCAAACCCCACTGGAATTTTAAGCCACATTGGAACTGGTTTTTTTTTTCATAGTGTCATAGAATCATCAAATCCCTACTTTGAAAAAGACCTTTGAGATCATCAAGTCCAACTGTACCTGTCTACTACTAAATCATATCCTTAAGCACTTCATCTATCCATTTTTTAAACACCTCCAAGGATTGTGACCCAATCAACTCCCTGAGCAGCCTCTGCCAGTGCTTGATAACACTTTCTGTGAAGAAGTTTTGCCTCATGCCCAATCTGAACCTCCCCTGGCACAGCTTGAGGCCATTCTCTCTCATCCTCTCACATATGACTTGGACAAAGAGACCAACACCCCCCCTATCTACAACGTCCTCTCAGGTAGTTGTAGGCAGTGGTAGTCTCCTCTCATCCTCTTCTCTAGGATATATAACCCCAGTTCCCTTGGCTGCTCCTCATAAGACTTTCCTCCCCTTTCCTGCTCATTTTGTCTCTTTGTCATTCTTCTCAACCAGTAACAGAAATCTTGCATAAGGCCTTATGATCATTTACAAGACTGTGCAAAGAACCATAGGTTTACATGATAAATCCTAACCTTAGTTTTTCAGAATCTACTTTTCTTAATTTAGTGCTGTCCAGGCCAGTAATTAATCTGCTGTGACATGCAGAGCAGTACATAGTTTCCTGACTGCTGACCTTGGAATTCTTTACACAATTCTTGCTAGTATATAAGTTTTCTAAAGTGAGGACAGTAGTTTTCTTCCACTACAGTTGCATACTGACCATCTCTTCAAAGCTTAAAAAAACCCTAACAAATCATCTTTTTTTTTTTTTAAATTTACAAACCTGAAAGTTAGAAATAACAAATAAATCTAAAAATGAAACAAGCATCAACTTGAATTTTTTAATACATATATAGATTTTGAGATGTTAATTCACTGCCAGTTAATATAACCTGTCATAGTTGTTTTCTTAAAACAGTAAGATGTTACTTCTAGTGAAAGAATTTCACTGGAACATTAAATCTACAATTGATAGATAATATTTGTCTTATGTCAGAGCATATACATGGCAACATTGTAAGAAAGATGGTCCATATTTGCTTTTAATGACTATTCTGAAAAACAGTTCTTAGCACTCATATGCAGACTGCCAAAAACATTCAACACTGCATTTGTGCCCCTACCTCCCCCTCCCAAAAAAACCCCAGCAGAAAGCCATGAAGACCATGCTTTTAATCAAGAGTTAAAACATTGTTCAACAACTGTTTTTTTTTCTTGTATCTCTCTTTGAAACTTTTATTTCTGTAAGACAATACTAGGACACAGACTCAAATACCTGGGCAAACACTAGTTAACCCCTTGGCACTGGGCAAGTGCTTCCCAGTTAAATTCAATGTTTGCTAATTAAACAACAGTGGTGCTCTTACTGTCTTAGGGCCAACACTTTACTGGGAGCATCAGTACTGATATCCATTAAATAAAGTCTAAAGATTTTCTCTGTTTGGATTAAAGGGAAAATATAGTAGTAAAATGGTTAACAGGTAATAGATTTAACTAAAATAACTTGTATTGCAGTGGTGATGTATTGCAATCATATCTTTATTCACACTTTTAGCAAAAGATATTTTCTGTGTGTAGGTCTACCTTGAAAGTGAGTGGCCATTAAGCATGTCAGCTAGGGAAGATGGATATTGAGACCTAAGACTGAGGATGAGCGGGGGGCAAGTTCTGGTTTACCCATCCAGGACTCCTCCTAAATGCCTCAGGCTTCAACTGCACTTGTTGACAGGAAGAACAGTGCTGGCTGCAGAATGAGTGCAGGGTAACCCTCCATGGGGACCTGCATGGTACAACACAACAGAATATCTGTCTGCTTGTGGCAATTCAGTTCATCCATGTTCTGTTCCGTTTCCTTACAGGGCCTCCCTAACTCATGTTAAAGGTTCCTTAATGCAGGCAACGTTCCACCTCTTACTCCTCATCCCATGCCTTAACGAGCAGTTCTGGCACAAAATATTTTTGTATACTTTGAACATTTCTGAGACTTCTTGTAATAGAAACATAAACACTTTTATAAATCTATGATTTTTTTCTGTTAAACAGATGGAATTTTTACTCAAAAAATGCAAAATGTAACATTTTAAAGTCAAACCATTGTTGCTACTGTTATTTTCCCAAAATGAAAAATAAAGCAAAATGGAACCTTTCTCATAGCCAGATTGGGGTTTATGACAATTAGGGTAATCATCCCTTTTAAATATATAATTCTGTTCTTATTGTTTGTAACCAGAGCTCTGGTGACTAATTTGGAGTAAAAAGATATAATGTATATATATTCTTATGAGGGATGAGAAAATTACTAAAACTAAGGAAAGTAATTCTTTATTTGACTTGGATGGTAAAATTTACCTAAAGAATGAGGCTTTTAGTCTCTAATTTGGGCTATAATACCCAATGGATAATAACAAATAGCAAAGAAAAGAACCTCCCTCTTTCTAAAACTGGTTATTTAAGAAAGAGAATTGTTTTATTAGAAAACATTTCACTGCAGATTTGTCTGGGAGTATTTTGGATGTTCCTTGTTGAGCTTTGGGAAGTCACCTGGAAGAGGAGGCTGAAAGCTAAGAAACAAGGCAGAAGAGATACTGGGATTTTCTTAATCTATTTTTATTGAGTGAGAAGCAGAAATATTAGCAGAAGCTTTATCAAATAAAGGGAATCTGCTCACTGAGCTGAGAAGGAATAAAGTGTAAACTACAAGAATCCCATGTTTAAGTTTCTTGTCTTTCAGGTGTATGTGAAAGGGTAATGACTTAAGATTATGCTCATAGACTGTATGGATATTTATATTGTGCATTTGCTCACCTATTTTTCATTTTGCTTTGGCCAGTGGGAGTGAGTTTATTTAAGCTAAAACTGAGAAAGGCAACACTAACCTGGGATAAAAACCAGGATGGTAGTTGAAGAATGGGACTAAGGTGCCCGAAATCTCTGACAGTCCAAAGAACCTTCAGCAGTCTAAGTCAGAACTTGAGGAAGGCCCAGAGACTCAATATAGAATATAGATCAGAAATTTACTAATTAATTCTATCTTAATAATCACTGTCACCACCATCAAATACGTGGGAAAATTATAGGAAAACCAGACAGCACTAAGAACAGAACAAGGGCTATTAGCTGTAAGGTAGCATCTATGGTACTAATATGATCAACTACAAAATAGCTCCTAAATATAGTAGCTCCTATGTTATTTTCAAGTAAGTCTCTGCCCAGTGTTTCCACAGTTCACTTTCCCCATATACACCATGCAGAAAATCAACAATTCAGTCTGACTGTGCCAGGGAAGAACCACCTTACAGAATCCTAAGATTAACATCTTTGCCATAAAACAGCTGTCTCATGGGTTTTTTTTCATCCTTGATGAATCAAATTCACATAAAATTATCATTGAAATGCAAATCTGCAGTGTTAAATGATATCGCCAAGATCAAGCTTGTGACAAATATTGGTTGAGCTTTGGGCAAAATCCCTCTTTCCTGACTCCTACATATGACACTATTTGTACTGCTTTTTAAACTAGTGTAGTTTGCACAAAAGCCAGCTCATCCCTCCCCAAACAGCTGATGAATGACTGTAAGTAAAATACTATAAACTACAGTTTACAGCACAACTGTATCTTCTCTTAACTGGCCTAGACTATGGATTTTTTGAAACATTGCATTTCCTGTCTCTATTTGTTTCATTAATGATTAAAAGCCTCACTTTCTTCTCACTTTCCCACAAAAGTGTTTTTATCTTGTTTCTGAACTGATGAATGAAGGTGAGATTTTACTGAACTGATTGATGTAACATATAAAAATTACAGATTTGAATAAATCTGGATATCCATGTACCTCTGGAAATAACATTTTACAGAAAATATTTGTAACAAATTTTTAAACAAATTTGTGATATTGGAGATATTGAAGAGACTTTTTCTTGGTTATCTGATTTATTCTTTCATTTTCTCCTGTAATAAGAATACAGAATCACAGAATCACAGAATCACAGAATCACAGAATCAATCAAAGAATCGCTAGGTTGGAAAAGACCCACAGGACGATTGAGTTGAACCATTCCTATCAAACACTAAACCATGCCCCCCCTCCTGCATCCACCCATCTTTTAAACACCTCCAGGGAAGGTGACTCAACCACCTCCCTGGGCAGCCTCTTCCAATGCCCAACGACCCTTCCCATGGAAATTTTCTTTCTGATGTCCAGCCTGAACGTCCCCTGGTGGAGCTTGAGGGCTTTCCCCCTTGTCCTGTCCCCTGTCACTTGGGAGAAGAGGACAGCTCCCTCCTCTCCACAACCTCCTTTCAAGTAGTTATAGAGAGTAATAAGGTCTCC
>WAAB01024340.1:52937-68300 GCA_013389865.1 Piaya cayana
TCTCCTCTAACTCCTGGGTGTGTACACACAGGGAACATCTTTCCTTATTATTAAAGTCTGAAGCAAAGAAGGCATTAAGTACCTCAGCCTTGTCCTCATCCTTTGTCACAGTTTTTCTATTTGCATCCAATAGGGACTGGTCCCTACATTCTCCCTGGTCCTCCTTCTATTGTTAATGTATTTATAGAAAGATATTTTATTATCTTTCACTGATTTGTCCCATCTGAACTCTAGTTGGGCTTTAGCCTCCTGATTTTTCCTGTGCACAATCTCACTTCCTCTCTTTAGTCCTCCCAAGATGCCTGTCCCTTCTTCCATAGGTCATAGACATTCTTTTTCTTTTTGATGTCCCTCAAGATCACCTTGCTCAACCAAGAAATACATTCAGATATGTTGACTTCTAGAAAGATTTTTCCTGTAAATTTTGACATTTCTCCTTTGTTGCCTGGGATCAAACCCTAGTATTTTATGCTATGAGTTCACTGATGTCTGCTGCTTTGAGGAATGAAATATAACTCTTCTGTAGATTCTAAGTTAAATACACACTATTTTGCATAACGGATTAATATGCTTTTTGGCTCAAGCTGTCACATTCTGTTCTGCATATATTATGATATTCTTATAAATTTGATTTAAGGACATAGTTTAGTTCTCTTCTTGAAAGTAAAGTAATAGACACATTATGGATGAAGAAGGAAAGTACTATATCTGTAGTTACAGATCTAGTAGATTTTTAGTGAGTTACCTGTACACTGTTAGAAAACTACAGAGATCTAAAAGAGTAGTAACAGCAGTTTTAAAAAATAAAATTAATAGTAATTCAGGACAAAGTTAGAAAAAGACACCTTCTATATCTGATAGAGAACATTTCATTCTTTTTTTTTATTTTTTTCAATGATCATCTGTTACATTTCTTTTGCCAGAATTCACCAGCTGCATTTCTAGAAAAAAGTATATTTTCTGTATGTTTTTTGAACTTGAGAACTGGGATATTAAAATATCTAAGCAATGATGCAACACAGCATATGTAGCCCTAAATAGAGCTTTCATTGATATATAGTCTAAAGGACCTTTGTCTTCCATTCTTTTCTCTCAGATAAGCTGAAAGAGAGTGCCTTCCAGGGCATATTTGAATCTCCTGAAAAGACTGCAACCAGATAGTGTCAGATTAAGCTTCCTTAATTTTTCTTTTCATGTTCTTAATTTTTCTTTTCAAGTTTCAAGCAAGTGAAGTAATATGAAAATAATTATCTGAGAATAAAACCAGAAGAAAAGCATTCAGAGGAGGTCTCTGAAATAGGACATATACAGTATAAATTATTATCCTGTTTTAATATTGAAGGAAAAGTAGACTAATGGTTTTATTCACTCACTTAGTAAATTTGTTATTATGTAGTTCAATAAAAATAAATTTTGTACTGAAAGAAAGCATGTTTCAAGAGAAGAAAATTTTAGGAAAGTTGTATTTTAATAAAAATATGATAACTGAAAAGCTATTGTTTCATCTTTTGAATGCCTGTGGTTTGAATTATGTATCAAAAGCAATGTCTAGAATAGATTATCTCTCTTACTTCCCTGCCTTCAAGTTTTTTTCTGAGCATTTTAGATTTTTCCTGAAATTTGCAACTAATAATCTTCAGTGAAACCACAAGTCCTTTGTCAGTTCTGTGCAGATGGCATTTATCAGCTTTTGTAAACTCAAAGGAAGTCACTGGACAAACCAAAAGTCTCAGAACTCTCCCTGGCTTTTTCGTTCTACTGTGTGCCAATTTAAATATGCTAGATCATTCTTATAATATATTTTTAAAATTATCTGCTGCTTCTATAAAGAAGGCTTAATAGTTCTTCAAATATATGAACATTTCTGCAAAACGTAATTTCTTCCTGAATTAGATTCTCACTTCATTATTCTCTAATCCTTAGGACCCAGAATTAGATACATTTCCTTGCAAAATACAGTGTGCTATTGCTTCCTGAACATATCTTTAGTATAGTGTGATTTGGTTTTTGTTTTTGTTTTCTTTTTTAATTAATTGAAACCTTTATTTTATTTTTGTGTTACTTCTTAAAGCTTAAATATTTTTGGATGATTTCAGAGATAACATGCTGAGTTTTTAAAAAAATATTTAGAAAAAAGAGGTTTTTTTAAAAATGCTTAGAAAAATACATATATTCTAAGTTATGAACCATTGTAACATGAAAACTGTAGTTGTAAATTAAGGCTTTTAACAGCTTTGCACTTCTCAGATTGCCATCTAATGTGATTTAGAGTGTTAAACCATGTCATAGTGGATAACAAGACATAAGAGATTCAGCTCGTCATTTCTGTGTTCATATTCAGGTTTCCTTAAAGTGCAACCTTCTGACTGGTGAAACAGCTGCTGCCTTTTTATCTATATCCTGCTTTAAAGATATCTTACCTACCTTCCATTTACAAACAGAAAATGTTTGGTACAGAACTGCATTGAATATGAACAGTGTTATTGAATATTCCCATTTTAACAACATACATTTGGAACAGTGTTTACAAACCTACTTTAAACTTAGACATCATTGTTGTCATGTCGAGATAGTCATAATCCACCTTGTCAGCCTGCAGTACATTTGTTATTAAGCCCTGCATGGATATTACAGCTCAGTTTTCCCATTCAGCATCCTAAGTACATTGTATGAAATTACCATAATGTACCCAAGAAGAAAGCCATGTGACACAATAAGCTGTTTTGTTGCTTTATTTGTTAATGGCTTGTTTTCCACATGCAAACTTTATCCATTATGAAGATCCTGCTTAAATCTTTTGAAAGCCACAGCTACAGACCCAGATCTACTACCCGTCTGATTTTGGTAGGAAGCCACAAACTTTTGCAAAAAATATGCCACCCTACTGTTCTGTCTCGTGATTTAATGGTTCTCTGGATGAATGACTCTTGTGTCTGCAGACAAATCCGATTGTTCACACAAAGTGAATCTGTCCCAAATGCGTTGGACTCCTTGCATGTGTTGCAATTGATCTAAATATATGGAGTTGTTTATTGAATTTGTTGTTCATGCCTAAAACAAAAATCAGAGACAGAACACAGAACGCAATGATATTTTTTACATTTGGATCTGCCAAAATTAAGCAGTCTGCAAAACATCCCAGTATGACATGTTCAAATCTCATCGACCTTTGTCTGATGGTAGATGAAACTATAAATTATTAAATGAAACTCATGTAGTCCATGAAGACTACATAGTATATTAATGTCATTGAAGTTGATTTAAATATTAAATTAATATATCCTAATGGAATAAGGACTTTTTTTTTTTTTTTTTGATCAGCAACTTTGAATTTTCTTGCAAGGGCAGTCTGATCAATCTAGTTTTTACCTAGAAGAGAATCAGCTTTCTTGGAGGGAAACTTAAGGTCAGATCCATTAGTTTACTGGTTTTTGGGGAAGCACAAAACTTTTCTTTCGGTCAACTATTCTGCCTTTGATTGCACAAGGAGTAAGTGTTCTATCATTACTATGACTTGCAATACAGTTTGTGAGATCAACAGGAGTTAAGCATGAGCAATCTGTTATCTCTAGTGGCTAAGGATAATGTATAAACGAAATTAATTCTCCCAGCATTTTATGACAATGCTTTACAGATCTAAAGATAAATGCAGAACTGTTTATACAGTCCAAAATAGCATAAGTTAGTTATCAACTATAATTATGAGTTTACCTGTAAACTAATATAAAAGTTCTACTTGCTAATTGTAGTGCATTCTACTTCAAAATAAATGCTTATTTCAGGCAAATGTAATAGAGATTATAGAATTTTAACTGGTTGAAAGGAAAGCTTAACTTTGTTGTTCAATGATTTAGATAAAGTGTGGTTTTCTTTTTTGTTGTAAACAATGCGAAGCTAATGCTTATAATAAAGTTAGTGGGTAAATTGGTTGGAATTACTAGCAACAACCAGATCCTATTAGAAAAAATGCTTCTAGAATTAATACAGTATTTTTTTCCTCTCTTCCTTTTTCTTCTTCCTAAAACTAAAGGGCAGAAGGTAAATTGACAAATTGTTTACAGTGATTTGCAACAAAACCCCATTTTTCAGCTTTTGCACTCTGACAACATTGAAGATCAAATGGCTAAGGAGTCCTGCCAAACTAAGGTGTTGTCAAGCCTGTTCCTGTATTGCTCCAATAAGGACAAAAATAATGGAAGTGACCACAGACTGTGTTACAGAAGGCTGTATCCATTCCCCTTAATTAGTTATTAAGTGTGACTTAAATGAGGATAAAATAACCAACAACCCTCCTGAATCCCAATTAAGTACCAGTGAATGTCCCTAGATGCATTATGGTTCCAAAAGATAGACTCAGTTATGACCCACAGATACTTTACATCATAGGCAAAATATGAACTCAAAACTCTACACACAAGTGAATTACAACAAGAATCTGGAATAAATTTGGAAAATAAATCCCAGACATTTTTATCCTGCCATATTCCTTGAGATGCTGGGTAAGCAGGTGAAAATGCTTGTGTGTGTTTTAAAGCCTCAAGCATTGACATAAAATCCCTTGCATTTTCACAGCCAAAGAATGCACAGAAAAATGCCCTGATGAAGTAATTTTGCCATTGGCTTTGAGGGGAGAAAATTTTTTGTCCTCTGCTTCATTGAACATGTGTGTTTAATCATGTAGTGATGAGATTACATCACGGAACTATCCTTTTATGGCAAATTCTCAGCCACGGGCTCATACTGAATAGACAGCCTAAAGTTCTAGGCTTCTGAAAAATTCAACATTTCCAATTTTAATTTGCTTTATTTTAGGAGCAATGAAGTAAATCACTGCTGCTTTCACTGTAGACACTTATATGATCCTGCTTTTCCTGAACATTTGTGAGATAAAGATACAGTGGAAGACATACTAGGGTTAAGAAATCAACAGCATTTTGCATCTTGCTTAAAGTATTCACTGGTGGTAGTCAATTTCATAGATTCCTGTGAGTAAAAACTCTTCTAACTTGAAAGAGTTAAATTTTCAAATTTGAGTGAACTCCATGACCTGATGATTTTTTTCCCCAGATATAATTTTTGAAAATGAACCTTTCTGAGAAGGTAATATGTTGCTTAGCAGATGAATGTTGTGTTTTCAAGTGCACAATTCTGGTTTATGCCTACTGTAAGCGTTAAAAAAGTAGCAAGAAAGGAGAGACATCCATAGCAACTGAACTTCTACTAGTTCCCAAATTATTCTGAAATGTTAAATAGATTTATTGTACTTTAGGTGACTGGAAGTCCATGTTTATCAGTGTCTGTATACTATGCTAGATTCTATTAAGTCATTGGGAAATTTGATCACCTCTTTCAGATGTTGCAAAAATGAAAATTCTGCTCTTGAGGCTCTCTTATCCAGTTTTTCTTCAACAAAATAATAATAAACATGCAAAAGGCTAGCTGTGTAGCAGAAACATTGAGATACAAAGCATATTGAATCAGTTCAGCTGAGTTAATTCAAATGAAGGTTAATGATTAAACTGTGAAGGGACTTTTGACTACCATACATGACAGGAAGTTTTTTACTCTCAGATATACTATTGTTGCTGGAAAAAAAATCTTTGTCTTTCTAAGAATAACCTCAATTACCTATTCTCCATGCCTATTACTTATGAACATTACTTGAGAAAATAGTTTTAAATATATGTAGTACAGATCACTAATCCTCTCCATTCTGAGATTTAAAGACAATTACATCATTAACTTAAAAGGAAGATTCAAAGTCTCCATTCAACAAGTTCTGTGGATTTATATAACAACAAAGAAAGCTGATTCTCCTTTCATTAAGTATGTACATGCATTTATTCATTGACTTAACTAAAATAAAATAGAAAAAATTAATACAATAGCTACTTAGATTACTGTGCTGAATGTGGTTATGGACAGTTTGAAAATTTTAAAGATAACAGTTGGGAGATGGTAGAAATTAATTTAAAAGGAATTTGTATATTGGAAGTCCAAAGTGTTTCATGTGGAAAATAGAACCTTTCAGCAAGGTCAGAAGTCCAAAACACAAGGTCTTCTAGAACTAAGTACTCTCTAAGTGAGCCTGTTAACAGCTGAAAAAATAAAAATATTCTAGCTAATTTCAGGAAGAGAGAAAAATGTTCTTGATTATTGTTTTTGGCTAACTAACTTGTTATTTAAAATTTAAAGATGGATACATATAAACCTATTTATTTCATTTGTTGGTTGTGTTTCATAATCTCCCTTTCATATTATTTCTTAGGGATAGAGGGAAGCTATCAAGAAAATTTGAAATAACTCATGGTAAAATATAGGAGCCCAAGCTGTTGCATTGATAAAAAGCATTATATTATGGGGTTTTTTTAATGTATGTTGTCCAGATGTCCTTGAATTTAATATATTAAAGCAAACACTCTTGAGGTTCTAAATAATTTATGGAAGCATCATTGTATAATTTTGTATTTGGTGACTTATTGAATCATTTTTTATTAATACAGGGTTTTTAATTAAATATTTAAAACTTCACTACAATATACAACTACTTTAGGAAAAAATTCTTGCAATCAATATGTCTGGAATATTATATCAATAATCATAGCACATTGTGCTGCTAATTCATAGTCACAAACATGTGTGTCCTTATTTCAATGAAATTTCAATGAAATGTAACTTCGGTGGCAGAAACTGAAAGAGGATGTGAGAACTGGTGGGTGCATATAAAGAATTTGGAATCTGAGCATATACCTCTGAAAGAAAATCCTGCTCTACTTTACACCTTTACTATGTAAGTTCTTTTGTCTGTTCTCATACAGTGAAACTGTCTATAGTAGGTGCAAATTCCTCTGTTCAGTTATCAAAAAAAAACTTAGATTATACAAGGATGCTCTCATAACACTACGAGTAATGAATCATTAGAAAGCCAATTACAAAAAAACCCTAAATAGTTACTTATTTACTAGAATTATCTAGCATGTATTGAATGTAAAAAATTTGACAACCTGTTAGGTTCACTCAGGATAATTTTGCTTTTTAGCCTTGTTAATTCACTTTAAACGTCATGACAATGTTAAATTTAAAGATTGTGCAGCTCCAAATCTAAAGGTCACACAGGTGCCTGAACTTCCATTTCTAAAATATTCTGCAAGAAAACACAGTGGTTGTATGCTATACATTATTTAACCACAATGTCTGTTGGTTTGGCTACATGTTATAATGAAGCTAGTGTGGATTTTCTCAAGAACGCTTAGCAACAACAACAAAAAAAATCCCTTTTTGTACAGAGGTTTGCTTAGGACTGTGGTTTCCATGGAAACTCCTAGAAATAGCAATTTCATTCCAACCTTTGCAAACCCAGTATGAGCTTTTATTTTTCATCAGGACTTTTTTCTTTAATAAACTCTTACACTCAAACTAGTTAGAAAACTGAAGTCATGTTGATGTGGATTATTAATAATTTATTAAAATAATCTCTTTATTTTCAAACTGAAATGAAAAATGATTCTATCGTTGCCCTTGTAGTGTAAAAGAATGTGAAGTAACACAATACAAAAGAATATTTTAACTAACTCTGACTGTAAAAAGCTATTATTGAAAGAGCTTTGTACTGTATTTTAACTCACTATTTGATAAGATATGAGTCACACAGAAAAATTATACTTTTAACTCCCAGAGCTATTAAAATAGCTGCAGCTGGGAGGTGTAACTCCATCATGAATGAATGAGATACAGAAAAAAAAGTATCCTCTGCAAGGAAGCTTCTCAATGAAAATGCCGGTAAACAAGTGCTAGAAAAAAGGAAACAGATGCTAAGTGATAAGAATGTGCCTGTTCTGACAAGGAACACTACCAGTATGCACATGTGATGTGTTGAATGTGTGTGTCTGGAGGGGGAACTTATTCAGCTGCTTCCTTGCTATACTCCACAGTGAATCAGTAAAACAAGATTTTGCTTTTCATCTAGGAAATGACACTTTGATTGTGTCTTATAAAGGAAATGTCCCCTTTGTTCTCTTATGTAAATTCCTATTTAGGAATTCATGATGGCTGGGGTGCAGCCAGGATTTGGAGAAATTATTCTCAAGGCTCAGTAGAAGGGTATTATAACAAAAAATAAACAAGCAATCACCAAGTATGGAGATAGTACTAGTTCAGTTAGCTTTCTGGGCTAGCCAGGTGTTTGGGACTATTCACAAAAAGGTCCTGCTGAAAATCTAGTATCTGGAAGCCACAGATAGTTTCATGAAGCTACCTAATCTTGAAATAACAGCATTCCTACCTGTATCTTAGAGTAAGCATGGAGTTAATTGTAAAATAAATAAATGTAAAAATGTGAAATATTTCCAACAAAAGTTACTGTAAAGATGCAAAATTATATTTCTATGCATAAAGTTGTCCTTCCCTTGACATGACAATTCTGAAATTGTGATCATTGTTTAATGGCTGGCATTGATCTATACCAGTGAGCTAAAACTGTGAGAAGTCTTTGCTAACAACAAATGTTAGAATAAAGCAATCAAGGAAATTCTTTCTATTACTCTCTGCAGGCTAGAGAGAACATATTACATTTAATGTAGTCTGAGTTATGACAAATGGCAAAATAATTTCCTATTATGTTATCCTATGCAAATCATGAAGTAGTGAATAAGAGAAGTTCTATTGATATTAATCAGACTGATACTACCTTTAACCAGATAGAAAATTGGGTACTTTTTTAATGGGCAATTTTAACTTTGTTGTGACTGATAGGATAGAAACTGGATAAGATGGGAAGCACCTGTGTAGCATATCCTATTGTTTAACATACAAGGACATAACTTAAGTTTTCATTTAACATATAGGATCTTACCACAGAAGACAAGTCTTATATTGATTTTCCGTTTTTCTGGATAGAAAACATATTGGAAACAGGATCTTATTTTGATAGAACAGAGGAGGTACTGCTTTTGAATAACAAAACATTAACATTTTTCATTTCAGCAACTGTTAATATCTTTCTTACAGAATTCTTCTGATGTTGATTATCCCATGCACCATCCTCCTCTTTGATACCTCTTAGAAAAAAGCTTTACTAAGGGTATTATATTGATGATAAAATTCTGGCAAAATTGGACATTAATCTCCTTGAATACTTTGATCTGTGATTATCTATTGGCATCATTCAGTGAATGCAGCAGTTTCACAGGCAACAAACAATTCAAGAGCAGCTGGACATGAATTTGATGGTTTGTAAAGATTATGTGAATGGTTCATTCTGTAATCTCAGAAATGTATATGTGCAGAGTGTCTGCAAAAAAAGTCATTGCCTGTCAACTATGAACACATTTGTAATGTTTTATTTTACAAAGAAAACAAGAAATCTTGGATGGTGTGCAAATGTCGTATACAATTTTTTCTGCAACCAGTAGTGAATTAATTCCTGGATTTTTCTCTTTCCTTAGATCATGCACAGCCCTAATACTTTGAATCTGTGTTATGCCTTCTTAACAGATCTTGGAATATCAAGTTATTGACTAGGATTCTTTAAATACAGAGAACCTCTCTTATCAGATCCCAGGAGTGCTGCGTAGTCTCTAAAGCAAATGGTACCAACTGATTTCCACCCTTTGTGTTGAGTTTAACCCTAAGACGAAGATTATTGTTTAGTTCATTCTTGGGTTTCCTTGTCAGAGGGTGCAAAGTGAAAACAACAAAAAAAAACAACACAAAGAAACAGCAGTCCAGAAATAGATGTAAATACTGAGAACCATGAAGGAAAGCACTGCAAAGTCAGATACAAACTTTTATTGTTTCAAAAGATATAAATGGATCTCTGACTCCCTTACCAACTGATTGCCTGACTCATTCAAGCTTCTACACAGAACATTATAATTTGCAGATAGTAAAGACCATCACTGAGTCAATGTTTGGGGTTTTTTTTCCTTTGGCTGTAAAACAACTATTCTGCGGTTAGGATTAAGCTGTCATGTAACTCCACAGTTAAATATCCTTGAATCTTAGCTTCAATCAATACAACTCATATTCTTCTGAGGCTTGGGAGTGGAGATCAGTTGCTGCAATCATGATATTCTGAGAAAGACTCATTTAGAATCTATGACTGTTTTTCTTTTTTTGCCTTTTACCTCTTCTTGAGCAATACGACTCTATCAATAGCAACACATCTGCAGTAAAGTGAGACTAGTATCTCTCATTCAAACACACATGGATATAATTTGCTTAGGATGACCCAAAATTTCAGCCTTTTTTCTTTTGTGATGTTGCCCTGTACAGCTATATGTTGGGAATTTTTTTTGTCATTTTTTTACTTGATCAAAGAAAGAACTTTACCTGCAGTTCTGTAATAAAGTTTGAGCCCCTGAGGTACAAATTCAATCTCTTGTGTTAACAGGGCTATGGAGAAAAGACTACAAGGAAAATAACATCTGTTGAACAGTTCTTGGACAGGGTTCATTTTGGAATGAAGTGTTAAAGTTCTCCCTCAATATTGTTCTCAAGGAAAAGACCAAACAGTGACTTTATCTCAGAATTAAATATTAAAGCAGCATTGAACTTCAAGACCCACAGCTAATTGACTTCTTCACTTGCACCAATATTCAACATTAACAAGGGTGCAGATCATTTTGCAGTCATCTCCAGTCAGAAGGAGTGGGAATAAGAATCTCTTTTAATCTCTTTTCTACAAGCATTCTATGAGTAGCAATATAGAATTGCTTGCAGAGAAAGAAGAACGTGCCTTAAAGACCCTTGAGGAGCAGTGAAGGCAATATTTCCAAGTTCTCAGCACTACTTCTGCCTTCAGCAGTGATTTAATTGCATGGGGGGGAGAAATAGAAAATGTGGTAAGGAGACACTCCTTGGCCTGGTGTTTCAGATTGACTCACTACAGATATGCTTTATAGATACCTTCAAGGTGCGACAATCTATGGTATATGCTTTCTTACAGAAATGTAACTAAACTGAATAAAAGAGTTCTCACAGAGAGCTGCAACAAGGACTTAATCCTATTTTAAAGTCAGAATTGAGTTTTACCTTTAAACTTTTGGCTGAGAGAGGGACTGATAAGAAATGTATTCTACTTTGAAAATAAAGCTAATGCCCACTACACAGCCAAATTTTGTCATTGCATAAAATGTCACTACATGATGTGATAAAAGGTTTAAAAGCTCTGAAATAAAATACATTTTCATGTGTTTTTTTAACTTCTGAATCCTGCAAAGAGATGATGACAGAAAAATTAACATGCCAAACCTTCAGAAAAAGACATCAGAAGTTCCTTTTACTAACATTATACTGTATTAATATTAGACATCACTCATTTTTCAGTAAATAATCGATCTGTTACATTTTAACTTAAGTGATGTTTAAGTTGGATGCAGATTAAGTTGGATAGTAAAGCAGCATTTAATATAAACAAGTCTCCTTTCTGTGGAGGAAAAATGTTTTATACAGACAAGGAATCCTTGATATGAAGATGTTTCCATTCCCACTGTTAGTATTCCCGCAGCATGGAAGTACTATAAGTAATTAATTCAACTATTATATTGTTTCACACATTTGAATTGTTTTATATTTTGACAAAAAGAAAGTGACTCCATTTGAAAGTCCTCCTGAGATATGAACTCAATCTTAAAAAAGAAAAAAAGGAAAAAGAAAGCAAATATTTGTAATGGTATCCGACCATTCCTTTAAAACATTTTTTTTTTTAGTGATAGTGAAATTCAGTGTTTTATCTGCTTCACCTAAAATTGCCCTAGTTTGAGGTTAGCACAGTTAGACATAGAAAGATGAGATTTCTCTCTCACTGAAAGTGAGCTTCAGTTTCCCCATGATAGCTTTGAAAGAGAATGTTTTAATGAGGGGCTTGTAATAACCCGATGAACAGAGGGACTTGGAAAAACCATTCTCCCTGATATGTTTCAGGTGAAATGACAAGAAGAAAGAAACAGACATGGCAACATGACATACCTTCTGAGTCTTTGGTGCATTGTTTGCAAACCTTATGCTTACTTTGATAAGAAAAAATAATTAAGATAACAGATTCAGTACTAAAGGAATTTTGAACTTCTCTATTTATATTAACTTCTAATGCAGAGCCAGTAAATCTCTCTTGCACTTGAGGTTAATTTAGATTGGTAGCTTTGGAGGAACAGTTCAGTAGTCATCTATAGAGTATCAATTTAGGTAGGAGAAATTTAGATAAGACATACAATTATCTTAAAGTCTGATTTCAGAACCTGTTCTGGGAGAAGAGATGCTGCTAACACATCACTATCCCATAATGTCAGATTGGTGTCTGTTATTAATTCTTCTCAAGGTGCATTTGTCATATATTATAGTTATCTTTCATTGATGGATATGATTAGCAAGTTGAGCACTTGCTCCAAGATTAATGCTACAGACGTGGAAGAAGGATAGGAAAAGGGCTGATCATGTAGAAAGGCTGAGCATTCTGGAAAGGAATATAAATGTAGCAGGACCTTTCTAATCTTTCTGTTAAAAGATATGATATCCCTGTATTTAACTGAAAGGGACTTTTTTCAGTAATAAATAAAATCTTCCATTGGAACTTTGCTATGAGCTTGTGCTTTCTGCAGCTTGGGTTTCAAATTACAAACTACAAATCACAAATGTCTTTTTCATCAGCCATCAAATGTTGTTTCCTATGTCCAGGCTAGGCTGTAACATGACAAATGGGCTTTGTTCAGACAGATTACTCAAATTTCCTAAATTTCTGGAAACATGAGAGTTTTCCTTCCCCTGAACAGCCTTGTGGACATTGCCCCAGCTGAAGGCAATCAATACCACTATACACACTGCTATTTATACAGTCTGTTTTCCAAATGTATGAGAAAATAACTTTTAGGCCAAACATCTATGGAATTCAAGACTCCTCTTCTCAGTCCCTGCACTGACCAAGTGATGAACAATGTGAACTATTTCTTTCAAATATGAAAGCTGCATATGTCATTATTGGACAATCAACTGGGGTGGTAGAGAAATCCTTTAATATTACAACTTTTAAAAAACAGATTTTGGAGCTAGAAAAAAAACATAAAAGCTAATCCTTTGTGTTCATCTCTTCCAATCTGGACAAGATAAGGTAGGAAGTGTTACAGCTTTTTGACAGGGATTAATTTAATGAGATAACTGTAATGATATCTATTATAAACAGATGAAGGCAGCTTGACAGCTGTATGCTTGCTTAATAATTTTGTAGGGACAGAGAGAAAGCTATCTAGTATTTTACAACAAATAATATATTGTATTTCCTTGGAATTTTTTTCATTGTATCTTAAATGGAACTTGTAATAAATATATCCAAGGAGTTCCTAGTTACAGTACATAGTTTACCATCCTTAGATTATAGGCTAGAGTACCTTCTTATCCATTCTATCCTCTTCTGGAAATATCCCTATGACATGTAAAGATAAAGTCTATAGGCTCTCTTTAAAGGAAATTTAAAATGAGCATCCTTTCTTTTTTTTCCTTGATGTCAAGAATATATCAGGTACTCTAGTAGCACCATGGATTATACTTTTATATCAATACATCTATTAGACATCGTTTAAAGAATTAGGAGGAAGAGGCAGATAAGCTCTAGACAAGAGCTGTGTATTCATACACCACTTTTAAACATTCCTCTTTAGGGTATAGATCATGATACCCACATATTCATATACATATAGGCATGTGTGAATGAGGTGCTGAGGGACATGGTTTAGTGTTTGATAGGAATGGTTGGACTCGATCATCTGGTGTGTCTCTTCCAACCTGGTTATTCTATGATTCTGTATATGGAGCTCTCTGAAAACCCCTGTTCAATGCCATCTATAGTCTCTGAATTCATCACTGATGTGACCAAAAGCCGTATTAACTTCTAAAGTTTACCTTCATTTCACCTTACAGTCCCTAAAAAAAATCAGCACTACTTCTTTCTTACAACAAGGAAAATGTAAGGGATTATGATCACCTAGAGACCTAGAAAATCTCTTACAAAGAACAACCTCTGAGAACATGCTGTTAGCCATCGCTGAAAAATATTCATACATATTTGAATTGTATTAATTGCGGATAAGAAGGAAAACACTAAAATGATGTCATTACTGTCTTTTCTGTACAAAAGTGAGGTTTAGGTCTAGAAATTTCAATCTGGCTTTGAGTTACAGTCTGCACCACTGGAAGATGCCACCTTGTATGACAAGGAGCCTCTGAAGCACTTGTACATTGCTGCATGCCACACAGGGAACAAACACGGGATACTGGAGGTCTGCATGCAGTTGCAGTGCTATGATCTCCTAGGGATTGCAGATGTTTGGTGAGATATCTCACAAAAATGGGGCATTGGTGTGGATAGATATTGGATCTTTAGAATGTAGAGTCTCTTCCCTGTTATATGACAGACTAGCTTCTCCTCACCTAAGTTGATTTCCTCTTGGACTACCTGCTAAGCCTCTGTCCAATTCCACCTTCAACAGCACAGCAAACTGGGATGTTCCAATTCTAAAAATTCTTTGGATAAATATTACATGTTCTGGAGACCCTTGGGTTTTACCTCTAATCACAGGGGATCTATAGGACATACTAATACTGAAGGATTTGTACTAGTGGTTATCTGAGGTCATTGTGTATGATCTTAGATAACTGAAAATAAATGAAAAGTGAGGAAAATATGTCAGAGTATTAAATCCAATCAGTGTGTCATGGTATTGTTATTTCCTGAGTATTTCAGTAGCTGTGAAAAAGACCACTACATAGTTGATTTGTAAGTGTCCATGCACTTAGGCATCTCCCCAGAAACTCTTCTTTGGTTATGTTCTTTCCCAAATATATTCTGGCCCTCTTTTCTAGATACACTTACTGTAACATGCTAAAGACCATGCATGGCTAAACAGATATTCCCTATATGTATATGTTCACCTCTGGTAAATCCCTGAGATTCCTTTCTTCTCTTTTTAATACACAGTTTAGAGCATCAAAGAATCATAGACTGAAATTGCCCTCTTGTTCCCTGGGATTTGATATATTTTACACATTTACGTACTAATTTAATATTCTTATTGTGCCTGTTTCAGCTAGCAAGTAGCTAGAGTAACGACGACTTTTATAATTATTTTATCATTTACTTGATGGGAAAGTAAAAAAGGAACAGTTCTCCATGTATAAAACTGAAGTCAGAAAATATTTTTTATAAGTATTACTGAAAAGTATCATAGAATCATCAGGTTGGAAGAGACCCATCGGATCATCAAGTCCAACCATTCCTATCAAACACTAAACCATGCCCCTCAGGACCTCGTCTACTCGTACCTTAAACACCTCCGGGGAAGGCAAATCAACCACCTCCCTGGGCAGCATATTCCA
>WAAB01024340.1:68797-100958 GCA_013389865.1 Piaya cayana
ACTTGTCACTGGCCTCCAGCTGGATGTAACACTATTTACTACCACTCTCTGGGCCCAACCATCCAACCAGTTTTCTACCCAGGAGAGTGTGCACCTTTTCTTTATTCCCATCACTACTACTGCTGTGGACTTGATCTGGATTTTTTTTGCTGGTTTTATAAATGTTACGGAGAATATGATTAGGGAATTACTCTATATTTCCAAATTCATAAAGCTACAACACAATCATAAAAACCAATTCATAGTGAGTTCAATGACCAAAGGAAATACTTTTTCTGTACCATGCCAACTCTGAATAAGTAGGATCATCTTATGAAGCTAGAGTAAAAACATTAACTGAAGAACTGATGTGCTACTCTTTGCACTGTTTAACTGGGGTTCTTCTCCAGCTTTAGGTTGTCTCACAGGTAGCGCACAGACAATTGTTGCATTCTCTGCAGGGAACTGACTTTTACATGCTCTGTGTTCCATATGTGGGATAATTGATGACATCCTAGCAGAGGAATTAAGAGAATTACAGCTTTGTACTAGACCTTCAGACCCAAAGAAAATACTCCAGGCTATGTTATTTACTAGTGTAGATACAGTAAAGGGGTAGCGATGGCACTGATAGCTGCTTCTTATCCTGCTTCTACCTCAGTTTAAGACTAAATCTGGGACTTTTCTGACAGATTCTTTAAAAAACATAGGAGTTTTTTTAAATACTGAAAATACCGTTCCTTAAAGGCCGTGTAGATGATACTCTGAAGTTTGATCCTAATTATCCTCTAGTATGTCTTAGCAAGGATTTATGTTTTGAAACGTTCTGCCTGCTCCACTTAAAGGAAGGCAGTAAATACCCTCCATTTTGTATTATAGAGCACTACTGTGCTGAGCTTCTTTAGTATCACATGCCACAAACATTTTGGACCAAGCTAACACAAGAGTAGTTGTCTTAGTGTCATATGGGACTACTTGGGGACATAAGCCCAAATGTTATGTAATAGGAATGTGACCAAGCTACTCATGAGGCTAAAAGCAGGCAAGACAAACCACAACACTTTGCTTCAAGTATCACTTTATGACCATAATTTTATTTAGTAATTACAACATATTCAGAGAAAACAGATATTGCAAACACCAGAGTAAATATGTGTTCAAGAAGTAATAGATAAATTCAAAAGTATGAGAAAAGCAATAGTTCAGATACAACTTTCATTCTGGAATCCCTTAAACAGGTAACTGTTGAAAGAGGGAAAATATTGCATAAGAAGGAACACACCATGAAAACGTTGCAGATCCATTTGTTTGGGTTTTTCTGTTGTTTTTGGGTTTTATGCTATAATCATTTAGGACACAGAATTGCTACTCTGCAGAACAAGATGTATTTCTTCTGCTTTAGTCTTGGTGCCTCACATTCTAAGAATCACAATTTATTTCCCTGGAGAAACTTTATTGTGACCTGTTACTGTGGTCTTTCCTCGTGCCACGTTTGCATTACTCTGTGGAGAAAAGATATTCTGTTTTGAAATACCAAGAATTCTTTTCACACTAATTTAGAACATTTATGATATCTCAAATCTTAACTCAAGCAATACCGTCTTTTGAAAAAAACAGCACAAAAGCCTTAAGATTGGAAGCAGAATTCCGCATTCCACTGATTAGTCTGTTAAGAGTTCAGTTCTACAAAATCTCTATATAGGCTGTCTCTGTTAATCTTGTAGTTTTGGCTCCTTAATTTAAGCTTGGCTTAGTGGATGTAGTTCTTCAGTCCAAACATTGGTGTGCTGACAGAAACAAACAAGTAAACAAACAAGTAAACACCCAAACCCTGACTTGTCACACAAGTTTTCAAAAGGAAGTATGAGCTTAGGCGTCAGATGCAGAGTGAGGTTGGAAAAGGACTTTAACAATGTGCTCAGTGTTTTTCAGTCATAATATTGGTTAATTATCTTGTTATTGATATTTCATAATGGAATTTTTGCTGAACTTAATATTGAATTTGATAGATCCTCTACTGAAATGACATTCTCATGGAATAGTTGAGATTGGCAGGAACCTCTACAGATTACCTGGTACAACACACTTCGTCAAGAAGAGAAGTCTAGAGCAGGTTGCCTGGGACCATGTCCAGATGTCTTTTAAATATTTCCAAGGATGCAGACCACACAACATCCTTGGGAAGCATGCCCTAGCATTTGGTCACCTTCACAATAAAAAAAGTGTTTAATTATGTTCAATTGTAACCTCCTGTGTTTCAGTTTGTGTTCATGTCTCTTCTCCAGGCCAACTGTCCAGAATTTTGTTCTCTCTTCGTTACAGCCTCCCTTCATATATTTATACAAATTGGTAAGCTCTTCCCTGAGCCTTCTCTTCATTTAGCTTTTCCTCATATAAGAGAAGTTCCAATTCCTTGATCACGTTATCAACTCTTTGCTGGCTTCTCTCCAGTAGCTCCATATCACTCTGATGCTGGGAACACATATTTGTATACTTCCTTTCCATGTCTGTGTTTTACTATGAGCTCTGTGTTGATCCACACAGGCCCCCTGATACTTCTGCCTCACTTCCTACTCATTGGGGTAGACTTGGAGGAGGTTATCCTTGAATATTAATCAGATTTCTTGGACCCCTTTTCTCTGCAGGGTCAAAGGGTCATGTTTATTTCACGGTCACATTTATTTTATCCAACATTTATTTCATCCATGTTTATTTAACAAATCAGATGGTCCATGTTTATTTCATGAGGACGATCATGTTAATGTATCTGTCTTCCATAATCTCAAACTGACTTTCTATGTTATAATAGTAGCTTTTGATTGCTTTTCTGATAAACAGGTAATTAAGCAATAAAGGAGGATAAAGTCTATATAAAAGTTACATTTTATTAAATAACACTCTTCCTTCTGTTATTCACACTGTATACACATTTTAAAGACGAGATCAGCAATTCAGAGAGAACTAATTAGTAGTTTAATATCACATGAAATTCAATAGAGAGACATTAAAATTATACCACTGTACGTGAGATCAGAATTCATCTTTTGGTATTTGTCAAAAAGAGCAACTCAACTGGCAGTTTCTCTAATGCAAAGATAAAAAGACTTCATTGCAGTCCATGATTTAAATACAGAAACAGTGCATGGGGGAAGGTCATCACAATTAAAGGCATAATGTAAAAATGAAACTGTAAGCAAGTATTTGTGCTTCTCTGTATCAAGATTTATGTGACTGACTCTTAACTAAAGACCTAAGGTTTTATTTGATGGCTTGGGCAGACATGCTATTAGATATCAGCTGAACAGGGTAGAAGTAGCAGTACTTCATGTGTATGTAATGATGCTTTGACTTTTCATCCTTCTGTTATGATTAGTTAAAGCAAAAAGAAGTTTAAAATACAGAAATTCCAGATATTATTTAAACTAACAGCTGTATATTAGTTTATGATGGCAAAATGGAAAAAAACCTAAGTCTTTTCTCTAACATATGTCCACATAATCACATGTGAATATTATCTGAATGTACACATGAATGAGGAACTTTGGCATTTCAGCAAACATGTTTTTTATTGCTACCCCCTAGGGTTTTTTTGGATACAAGATAGCTGCAGAATACATAATTTTATTCTGGTTTTATTCTTCTTTGAATATCTCTCAATGTAGAAGTGATGGTTACCTGTACTTTGTAATTAATGTAAGGCTGGATGACGAGGTCATCTCTTTGCCAAAACTGTGAGACTGCTAACTTGCAAGTACTGCTGCCTATATGCTATAAACCAAAACCCATCAAAGTGGATTGTATTGCTAGATAAACTGGCACATTCCACAAGTATTCAAGGCCTTTCTGTATTGCTTACCTCTTTACCCACATTGGCAAGGAAAGAATCTCTCTTTTCAAAATCAAGATTGCCTTTTTGACTATGTTGATGGCACTGGATAATGAAAATATAGTGGATAAATTAATAAAATCATATTGTGGTAACATTTTTCCTCTTTTTTGTCTGCCGGGATGTTGACTTTACTTGTAAGGAACATGACTATGAGACATGATACATACCCTCTCATGATTCTTCCTTGGTTATGATAGAAGACAGACACTAACATCTCCAGTCTACACCTGTTGTAATGTAATGAGGCCCTCACAAATGAGATGGCTTGGGACAAATGGATTATTTTTCTTCCTTTTTTCATATATAAGTAACTTCTTTCAGCTCAGTAACCAGGCTTCTGGGGTTTTACATTTTATATTCTCCATTTGGTTTCTGAGGCTTCTATTTTCTTCTAGCATATTCCAAGGCTAATAAGATAACAGTTCCCAGAGATGTAATGAGCAAACTTCTCAGCTTTGCATTTGTTGAACTGCAGTTGGGAATGCTTAACAGAATATTAAACTGGAGACTTATTATTCTACTATATCATCTCCACTCTTCAGATGAGACACACACAGACAAAAAAAAGCATATCAATGTGTCAACTGAACTGTGGGTGGATAAGCATAGAAAGATAGTGTGCAGATAAAATCTAAATCCATCAATCAAATAAAATTAAAACCATAGTCAGCACCTTGTGTCATAATCTCTGTGAAGAGATAATCAAACTATTTGCTTCAGGTAGAAAGGAGGCAAGTGTGCTTAAACAATCTCGTGTTATTGATCCAGTGCAATTCTGTAAACAGCCCCTGCAATGTAATCTCTACAGCTTGATAGATTGCAGTAGTAGATATATTTGGGCCAGTGAGATTACCTTCCACATCACTTAAATACTAGAAATAAAAAAATAAAGTGACCACATACTTTAAAGTTGGAAAACCACAGACCAAAAAAAGCAGAAATGTTACATATATGATTTCCATCAGAGGAGTATCTGGATATGTCACTGTTTTTTATGTAGCAAGCTCACTCACTTGAGTTGAATAGTGCTATACAGATGTAGGAACTAAGGCTCAAAGATCCTCATCAGGCCATGCGAACTTGCAGTATGTCTGCACTGAAATTTGGACTGACTTGCTCAAAGGCCAGGGTATATGGACAACTCTTCTTTGAGTCGCACCATACTAAAAGGAATGAGAAAGTTATAAGACACTATGGTGAATTCTGATCATTTTATGATAAGATTAGCAAGTAAATATCCTTAATTTCATGTCCAAGTCAAAACATCAGTAAACTGAGCTGACTAGAAATTCAGCAGCTAACAACCTGTATAGACACTCTTACGTCTCTAGGTTAAAATATGAATTGCAAGTAGGTTGTGAAAAAATGATGCCACACACAGTTCTACTAAGTTACCCTGCTATATGAATAGTGTAATTTGACTTGGATAACTTTCTGGAGAGCTCTGCTGCTTTATATAAGATGAAGAATTGGCTTTTCAAATTCAGTGACTTTATATTTTATTTATTCACTGACTTAATTTATATCACCAAGTTCATAGCATCACTGGACTTTTCAAGTTTAAACTCTTTAATGAAAGATACTCATTTTCATTTGCATTTTCAGCCATGGGGAACAGCAGTTAAAGATTTTCCTGATTGTAGTTACTTTACATAGGCATTTATTGTGTGTGCCGTTATCATGAACTGGGATAAAGGGATAAAATATATATATTTTTTGCTTATGATTATAAGGGAAAGAGTACTTGAAGTCAGCTCTTTGTTTCAGCTTCATAACTAACTGGACTTTAGTCTTCATCTGCACAGAACCTGACTCCTCATGTTTTCTTTTTTACCGCTCCTTATTTTAGCGACAGATGGGACTGAAGTTCAGATGACCCCCTTTTAAATTAGATGAGTGTTGTGCTTGCTTTGAGTTGTCTAAAACAAAAGCAAAAATCCTTATGGATAATATCAGCATTGATATCATTGAAATCAGTGATATTTTAGCTATGACAGAAAAGCATTGAGTTTGTAAACACTGACACAGATGAATCTGAAAAAGAAGCAAGACATTAAATAATTTTATAACAGCCCAACAACCTTCATGCAATTCCTGAAACTATTACCATGTTATTCAAATCCCAAATCTTTCCACTTTCCTATTTTGTATTTCTAATATTTGATTATAAAGAGATGCACATTTTTGGACAAAGAGGAATAGGACTTTTAAGTCAAAGAGTTTCATTAATACTATCTGTATGTGTCAGACTCATTATCACATTTATACCATCTTGTAGGCTGCCTCCCCATGAGTCTAATCAGAGGGATAAGAAAACTGTGCAGTGACTCCACAGCAGGTACTAGACCCAGATCCTCTTGGGTTAAGCAACCAAATCCTGTGACTAAAATAAAGAGGAAGAAAACTGTTGGAGGTGTGAGACAGATGTTAGAGGATGTACTCCGTGGAAGGTGAGGCAGAGTGTGGAATTTGTCTTCTGTGCAGAAAGCCTTGGAGTCAGGCACAGGAGGCTGCTGTGCAGCTGCCTGCAGATGCAGATCTTTTCTGATGCATGTGGCGGTTTCAGACCCTGGAGATGCAGAAAATCATGAAAGAAGCTGTTGGGAGGTGATAGGCTTCCTGATATTATTTTTTTGTTTTGCCATTTGCAGTCCTGCTGATACTGAGGAATTGTTTAAACCCTTATGCTGTATTTCACAACAAGCTCATGAGGAAAGATTCCTTGCAATGAGCATTCTGGAGACCAACACGGAAGCTTTCTATTGATTTTAAATAATTTTTATGCTGTCATTTTACTTATGGTTCTTCTGTGCAGTTCCAAGCTGCTTCTATTTCTGCCTCTTCTTCATATTGGCATTTATCAAACCAACTTAATTTAAAGTTTGAACAATAAACAATTTTCGCTGTAAAGATATATTTCTCTTCTATGCAATATACAACACAAAACCCCTCAAGAATAACCCTATAGCTCAAGAACTAAGAGTGGGAGGGGAGAGACAATGAAATAATTATAGAATATGCTCTAATCTGACACAGCGAGACAAGGCTCAGCTCTACCAATTTAGTCAGTATGAGTGGACAGGTGTTCAAATATAGTTTTCTTACCTTTGGTTGAAAAATGTCAGTGTGCAAGAGTTAATGATGAGTTATCATCAAGTTTGTTGTGAAACTGAAGAAATCCATGATGGAAACTTGTTAGTTATTGACTGAAGTTTACAGTGAAGACATCCCAAAGATGACGTAGGTGCTAAAAGGAACATGCTTATGTCAGTGGAAGATGGAGATTCTAAACATCTTTTTAGAAAATACTCCACAGAATTGCTTTGAGCACTGGCAGCATTCTATGCAGCTGTGTCAGGTAACAATTTTAAAAGTGATTGTAGCTTCTTAATTTGTTAAATAAAATGTTACAGGCACAGTCTTGACTTTTTTGTGTGTCAGACCTCGTATTTGGCAGAATAACTGAGGATGGCTTTATATGATAAACAAAGAGAATACTCTAAGGTCATGTCCTTGAGGAAAAAACTAAAGTGTTCTCCTGGATTTCACTATCAGATAGACGAGAATCAAGTGATCTGACAGATCAGTTTAGGCCTTGAAAATGCAGCAGTCAGAACGGAGAGAGTAAAAGACTGTACATGAAATATTTGTGTGGGAGGTTTCACAGTAACATTGATGGCTCAGAGTCTGATCATTGATTCTCTTACAAACATGCCAAAAGGTTTTGCAGAATAAGACTTTTTTTTTCTGTCTTAGACAATAGTTTTCTCTAGGCATTAATCAACAATGTCTTCCATATTCAGATCTCTCACAAAATGTACGCTCAAACAAATTAGGAAAGATTGTTACAGAATTTTGATTTCTTACAATTACAAATGCAATTATTCCTGCTTGAGTTTGGACTTTTTGTCAATACAGATGCTTGGAAGTCATATAAAAATTGGAAAATACCTATGTAATTGAATCAGGCCATGCTGTCAGTTTTTAAGTAGAAATTTCTAGCATTTTTGGCAGTGAGGAATGCTTAAATACTGCTCATGACAGCAAAAGTAAGTAACACTAATGAATTACAAAAGCTGCCAGATAACATTTTTTGGGGGGCAGTAAAATGGGGTAAAGTTTATTTTCAGGATTTATAAGACTAACTCTGAAATATCTGCCAGAATACAGGAGTGGATAGACCATTTCACTGATCCCACTTAACATTTTTTTTTCACTCTTCCGAGTATATTTTAGCTGGCCTGTGGCATACTATAGTTTCTTTAACTAGAATAGTCTTACCTAATGTGCTAACTCTCGCAAAATACTAAATTGTATAAAAATAGCCTTACCTTGAATTGCTGAGTGCAAGGTTATATAAATTGTTAAACGTGGCATAATTATTCTACCACAGGACCACCAACAGTCACATGTGCTTCATATAAGTAAATGGCAAGATATAAATTCACTGTGTTAAGAAAATGTCTCTAATGAGCTCTTAAATTTTTTATACCTGAAACAAAAATGTGCATTGCGCATCAGTTAAGAAAAAACTGTAAAACCTGATATCAACCAAGTCTTCAGAAGAAAGGAAAAGATGAGACCATGTGAAATAATTGGCTAATTCCCTGACAAGCTTCAATACTCAATTATGAAGTGGGAGAAAGAAGTCCCCCTCCCCTCAAACTTATCCTATTACAACAGCCCATAGAGAATAGTAACTTGGTCATACAACCTTACAAGGAGTTTGCCTTCAGGAGATTCATAATTTAATAGAGAGTAAGGGAGAAGATATGTATGAAAAATCAGAAAAAGCACAAAGGATGTGATGATTCAACAAAACTAAACACACATCTTTGCCTATTTACAGTAGAACTATGTTCTTTATTTAATCACAATCTGCACAGCTAGCTAACATATGGGCTGGGGTTAAGGGGGCATCTACTGACTAATTTGATATATTGCACATTTTTCCTATCTTCTCAATACATATGATGTAGAAAATTATTTGAAAATTAACGAGGAAAGAACTGACCCTTTTGGTTTTCTTGCAAAGCATGCAGTTCACTGCACCTGGTACAGGGGAAGAAAAATGGAAAATAATTGCAAAATTCATAAGGGCACTTTTTCAAACAGATGATTGGAATGGAAAACTATTAATCAATTGTATTTAGTTGCAGAATACACTAGTGTTATAGGAAAACAAGAGAAACAAAAGACTTGGAAATATGGGAAAGTCTTCTAAGCATATGTCTGAGTCATATTGACCAGCGCCACTGTACTGAACTTCAGGTTGTGGAAACTGATTTCTTTTGTCAACCTGCAGAAGCCCAGTTTAGCACCAAAATGAATGGGAATTTTGTGATGGATTTAGAATTAAAGTGTTGTAAAGAAAAGATTCAGAAGAATTCCACATATACAAACATTTTGAATAACAAAAAATTGCAAAAACCTTTATTTTCAAATCTCCCATTTTCTGACAAATAGTAGAGTGTAGGTAAGTTTCCAGCAATACTGAGTTATGACACTGAAATGCAATTTAATCTGGTGAAATTTGTTCATTTTCTATGTGCTAGCCTTGGAATGACAAGTGATGATTAAATTACACACAGAAAATATGAGTAAAGGGTTATTCTTTTGAATGAGATCCCTCTGCTCTTTTTAATATTTTGTACGTCTATGTGTAAGTAATGCCATAAAGCAGAATTTAACCTGATTTACATGTACAATAGAAAGAAGAAATAGAGATAAAAAGGAGTTATATTCTGCTACTCTGTTAATGTACTTTGAAAATAGAACTATTCCTAATATTTTGTGTAGCCTGAATTCTAAAATAACACATGCAATGAATGAAAAGTATAATTTCCTACTTATACATTACTAATCAGCATTCAAAGGTTAACAAATAGAACACATTATGACTATGCCACCTATGACAAATTCCAAGGCATGTATAACTGCTAGTATCCACACATAATCCTTCTACTTTTGCTAATATATTACATTTCTTAGAGAGAAGTATTCTATAAATTTTGTCATCAAGTTTTCAATCTGATTGCCATCTCACTATTTCTTTCATAGTTTTTTTTATAGTTCAGGAATTTTAAAGTTTTTTCATTAAGTATTTTAGAGCTACCCTAAATAATTCCTGTTTCACTTCAACATTTAAATATTTATAGGCTATTTTTATATGCACCTGCATCTTGTGGCTGAAATAAATAAGGAAAGAATATATAGGATTTTTGTTATGATTGCAGTTGTCATAAATGTAGATGGACCTGCAGTCAGCCTGATGTAAACTGAGATTCAATATACACAATATAAATTAATGTCTGACTGTTGTACTGATGTGAATTAAAGCTAGATAGAAAATAAAATTTTGTTTTAATATATGCAATATACTTAATGTTTCAAAAGCTTTTGATTCTCCACTTTTGCTTGAAATTTTGCTTGCAGTGTTACCACAAGGAAAGAAATAACAGTGTATTGATTTTGGCTTGGATAAAGTTAATTTTCTGCATAGTAGCTTGTATGGGACTATGTTTTGGATTGTTACTGAAAACAGGCATATTTTAGCTGTTGCTGAGCAGTGCTTACACAGCATCAAGGCCTTCTCTGCTTCTCACACTGCCTTGCCAGGGAGTAGGCTGGGGTGTACAAGAGGCTGGGACTCATACCATATCGTATGACATGATTGATAACAAAACCTGCGGGAGGAAAAAGGAAAGGAGCCCTGATTTCCTTAATATGGCTGAATACTTACTTACCAACCAAAGCTGTGAATTAATTCTTTATTTTGTTCTGCTTGCATATACAGCTTTTACTTTATCTTTTAAGCCGTCTTTATTTCACTCCATGAGTTTTCTCACTTTCTTCCTTCTGATTCTCTCCTTTGACCCATTGGGGAAGAGTAAGCAAGTGGCTGCCAAGCAAGGTTAATCTGCAACAAGGAAACTAACCTTTGGGCAATTATTGGCATGGAGGATCCAGATTAACATTGTTGCTCCAAGTCAGACTCAAGAAGAAAAAAATCTTGATTTTCTATGCTTCAACACTCATTTTCTGTCCAACTATACGTTTTTAGTGTGATGGCTTGTTGGTTTAATTTTTTTTTAATTACTTTTGAATTTTATTACCTGCTAGGTAAAATATATTTTAAAAACATTTCTGATTACTTGAAAAATTCTTCCCCAAATTTAGTTCTTCTTCTGGGGAATCATAAACCTGTATATTGAGCCTTCTATTGAAGACAACAGTATTTTCCGAGGATCTGTTGTGGTCTGCTAATGGATACACCTGACACTCACCACTTTTGTCAGCATTGGTCAATTTAACAACAGTGAAAGCATAAACATCTGCCACAAAATACTGTGAGTGGCAACACATGTCGAAGAGTTGATAAATGTGGAAGAAATCTTATAGGACCATAATGGTAATTTTTTCATGATCAAGTCACTTTGTTAAGTTAAAATCTTTGAGTCTGGATGATAGTTCTTGAAATTCACTTTACTTTTATTAGGGCAGGCTTTTTAGCACAGGTTGTCCAAAGCAAGTAAACTGGTGAATGTAATACTGCCAATCACTAGCAAAATAAAACACAAAACAAGTGACCTTTGTATTTTTTGTTGAAGCATCAGTTCAAATAGAAACACTGGGGAAACGTGCAAGAATAGCTGTCAATCATAAGTCGTAAGGACTCCAATCCCATCTTCCTTTTGCTTCCAAGATGCTCGTGGGTCACATAATTCCACCCAAACTCATAGCAGACACCTTTAACAGGACAAAAGACCAAGAAAAACAGACTGCAAGAACTGCTTTCAGTGACTGAGAATGAACACAAAAATATGTCTGGCAACATTCCAGAAATGCTTGTGTTTAAATCGAACTGGAGGAAAGCCAAAAAAAGAAAATGTGGCAGCTTTGCTCTGAATGCAAACAGTATCACACACCGTTCATCATAATGTGGTAAAAGACAAAGTCATACTCAAGGGAGCAAAGACATCAACCAATTGCACAAATACAATGATTCTGTCCAGTTTCCCTAGCAAAAAGTAGACAGCAGAAACTACTGTTTTGACTGTGTATGAGATTTTTGCAACAACAAACAACAGAATCTTTCTTCCTAGGATTATATTGCAGTTATTTCTTAACACAGTTCTGTCCTATAAACTGTCCACCTGCCCCAACATTAAGAAATGCAGTTAGGCCAGCTTGTCAGCGCTGAACATTTCACCTGATCACCTGAATTCAGATTGTTTCCTTGCTCAACACTTTAAAAATGGATTAACTGTTCTTCTAATACCCAGCTCTGATAAAACTATTACTGACAAATACTCAGAAAAATCACATACTACCTTTCTATCTGTTTTTTAATATGAGTGACTACAGTCATGCATTTCTGATAAAAACTGCTCTCTTCATCCAGGTTCAAGGTGCCATTCTTACTGGAATCAGCAGAAACTGAACCCAAACAACTGAGGGCATAACTGCCCAAAATTGCCTTAGTCTCAGGTTGAACCAGACTCACCTACCATTTATGTTACACAGTCAGGTGACCTAGCACTGCAATCAGAAATCTATTGATCAGCCACAATGCAGGTTTCACTTCGTATTACTAAAATGAACAACCCCTGCAATAAAGTGCTTTTTTGATGAATTTCAGCATTTTCTCTACAGTAGGAATCCTGAACTTTAAGATGAGGAGCTTAGGCATGAAGATGTCAAATTACCTGTGGGAATTAACTGTCCTTCAGATTTTCAAAACCCTTTTTTTGGTACTGAGTTGTACTGAATATAGATCTCAGTTTACAGAACTGACAGCTGTTTAGAAAATACCAATATTAGGTTACTTTTCTGCCAATATTTCTTGCATAAGATGCATCACACCTAAGTAACATTCACGCAGTACCTGTTTGTTGCTTTTCAGTCCTCTACAGTAAACCACTTTGTGGAGATCATCCTAGTTTCCTTTTATTTATTTGTTTGTTTATTTCTAAACTAGAAGTTTTTGCCAAGCATTTTTACATGGTCAGCGGTAGTTGAGATGAATCTCTTGGTGGCTGTATTTCCCTTCAAGGAAACAAAAAAACTTTCTCTAACTTTTTCTTCCTTTTGTGGCTTTAGAATTTCAGATCAACAATGCACAGCCTCTAACTTTGAAACTATGTGATACTGTAACAGGACATAGGACATATTTAATATGTGTATCTCATACTGTAAAACAATTAGGAAAAAATATAATTTGGGGAGGGAGGGGAAATCTGAACCAAAATGAATAAAAATGAGAAAAAGAAGTCTTGAGGTTCAAGGCAGTCATTTTTAAAGTGCCATTGTTCTGTGCATGTTGCAATGCGCTGCATTTCTTGTAGAATTCTTTGTCACAAATTTTAATGTGGAGGTGCTGCACGTTGTTATTTCCTTCTACATTGTAAGTTTGTTCTATGGTGATCTAGTAGTTACCTAGGAAACAGTTTGGGAGTAAGTATTAGTGATTGTGTAGGGATTTTTGGTTTTGAGGTGGATATTTTTCACATTTTGAGGTTGAAAATTTATATTGCTAAATGCTGAAAAAATCACGGGATTACTTCTAGTCTATCTTATTCATTTAGCTATGTCATGGCGTACCCAGGCTGACAAGTAATAAGATAGTAAGATTTTTTAAAGACTCTGAATGAACTGTATAATTATGCATGGATATTGAGCTGCTTCTTATCAACACTCTGATGATGACACTGATTTATTCTTGCCATGAATATTTATAATATCACAAACTTCCTTACAAATTTGGCTGATCTATTAATAAAAAACTTGGATTCCTTTTATAAACACACTCAGGTGAAAAGAGATTTCTTATATTCAGCTCTCCATCTGTGTCACATATTCTGATGAATTTATCATGTCTATTTAGGGCACAATGAGCAAGAACTTCTCAAATAAATTTACACATTATCATTAGCTATGTAGTTTAATACAGAAATTATTCCCACTGTACTTGATTCAGGTAAACTACATACACTGTCACAGATTATTTATATAATAGATATTAAAGGAAAGAGTGTAGGCATCATAGCTGTGCTTGCTTTTAAAAAGTTAACAACTTATTAATTCATAAAAATTTTGCAAGAAAAGAAACAGCAGACCTGTCAGCATTAGGAAAAGTAAAGCATGAAATCCTATTATTTATTGTAGTAATTTTAGTGCTTAACAGTGGCCAAATTCATGAAAACACTGCCTTTACAAAATTTCTTTCTTGCACTTGGCTATATACTTTCACAAACTCAAAATCTACAGTCAGGTTGGTTAATGTGTCTGTAATACATTAATAATTCAGGCTAAATAGCACAGTTGTTATCATTTAAATATACCCCATTCCTGTAAGAGTTTCCAAAAAATGCTGGTGAAACAAAGCAGAAAAAGTGTATTGCCATATCTTTAAAAACACATACATAACTTTTACTTTTTCACTGCCTAAGAACATAACTGTGTAAAATATGTGTTAAAAATATATATATAATCCAAACTTCCTAATCACTGTTTGGAATTTCAGACATTGCAAGTAATAACTACTGTGCATGTGGAAACTCACCCCAAAATACTGAAAATATTTGTTGACATTTTCTACTTATCCTTTTTAAAATTTTTTATTTTGAAATTTGAGAGATTTCACACTGTGGCTGTTGTTCTGATTTTATTTATGCTTTTCACCATTGTGTTCGCTTTCCATAAATTTCAATAATAAGATTTGAACAAATATTTCGAGGTGTGATATGGTACTTTTTAATTTTCTTAAAACATTCTTAAGGTAATTAAAATGGTTTTAGACTCCTGTGTTGAAATATTTTGACTTATTGAAAACTATAAGTCTAGGGACTGCATGTGTATTTTTGTCTGTAAATCTCAGGTGAGATATAAAGCAATCTTGTATTATGAAAAGAAAATCAGTTCAGTGTTTATCTAAGTGATGATAATTTCAAACATCACTCATGAGCAAACCCTACATTTTCTTTTTCTTAGAAAATAAATTTACAGAGATCTAATGACACACATAACTTTCTGAATACAATCTTTGGTATAAATTTGATAAGAAGTGAAACTGCAGGATGCCTATTTTATTACTACTTAGTATATTTTGTTTTAATTTAACAAGATTCTCCAAGGATTCTGTTATACTTTTGATTATAATATCTGCTTTTTTTTTACCCCTAGATGTCCACAATACAGGACTGTGAATCATCTTCTTTAATATCTGCTGATAAATTTTGTTCACAAGAAATACCTGTTACATTTTTTCTAGAATAAACTGTTGCTGCCATTTTATCTTTTATGCCTCCATTGCCCTTTAAAATGCCAAGAAAATTAAATGAAAAAAAATCTAAGAAAAATATAGTGACAATGTAATATTATGAGGTGGAATATGAAGCATATAAAGTCAAGGAAAGAAATGACTGTTCTTCTTAGTACAGCATTACCTTGGTCTTATTCCATATTCATCTCTTCCTCTTAGAAATAAACTGTGGTGTTTTAGCATTTATTATCTGACGTCATCATAATAGATATGCAGGACACTGCACATATGAAATACTTTTGTGATTTTTCTTTTTTTTTCTTTTTATTTTCTGATTTAAAGAGTGGAGTCCTTTTGCATTTACAGTTGTTTACATATGCTGGGCATGTGCATCACACCCACTAAGAAAATCAGCTATGTATGGTGTGGACTGGTGGTTGATTTCCTTTGAGTTAAAAGGAAATCAGGAGTACAGTGTTTATCATTCCAGTGGAAAGAAACTGAGTTCCTTCTAAAAGTTTTTGCTTGCTCCAGCAGTCCAACAGTAGCAGGGCTGGACAAGACACTCTGTGTCCCCACTCTCACCAGCACACTCTTCCAGAAGGATGGAGACACAGAGTCAGAGATACTGTTTGCATGTCATGTGAGATCTCTCAAATTGCACTTTTCCCTGGCCAGATAACCCTGGCACAGATTCTGTTCAATGTACTGTCAAGCCAGCAAATCTATCCCTATGATTAAAGCCACTAAGGCAGAAAGAGTGTTGTGTCTATTAGAATTAAGAGGGGAAAAAAGTAAAATGAGGACTTGAGGACTTAATTTCATTAATCAGATAATTCTGGAAATATTTCCATTTTTATTTTAACTGAAAGACAGTATATCATTTCCACTTTTCCATTCAGCCCCTCTCCCATCTTTTTCTCACTTCCCCTTCCTGTTTCATACAGATAAATGAATATGAAACTAAAGGCAAAAAGGGTAAGTACTGGGATCATCTGAATTTAATTTAGCTGCTGCTTGCTTTGCAGAGAAGAATAATGTTTTTGTACATTAAATTAAATTATTGGGATTTGGGGCTTGTTTTACAGTGGTCTGTCTTTTAGTAGAAAAATAACTTGATTATTTAGCACATGTAAACACATTTTTAAAACAATAACTGAAATCCGCCCTTTCTAATAATGATATGCATGTGAAAATAACTTTTCCCCCTACATTTTTGTTACTAGTCAACAAAATTATTCAGAAAATAACACTAACTACAATTAGAAATACCACACTTGACATTTTAGTTCATTGTCATCGGCTTCTACAAACATAATAATGGATTGAATCGCCTTTACTACAGAGTTATTCTTTCCAGTTTGTTTTCCTGTTAACAATATATTTAACAATGTAAAAAAGGCTATAGACTACAACATTATGAGCTGTGATATAAGGAAGAAATTGCTCAGGTGTGTGAGTGGAAAATAACATATGAGTTCACTGCAGTATCTCTGTAATTCAGCTTTGCAAAAGGCATTGTAACTGAAAAGAATATGCTTTCTTCTTTTTATACTCAGCACAAAATAGCAAGAAATCAACAGCTGCATCTGCTGAAAATCAGATCATATCAAATACACCACCCCTTCAAACGTCTTCAGAGAAGACAGATTTTATAGACATGCACAGTTCTGGGAAGAAGACAGTTCCTAATCTCATTGTATCTTACACTGGACTTTTAACAGCAGTATTGAAAAGTGACATTAAATGCTGTGGACTTCATACACCTGATGTTACATACTCCCTGAAATCTCTTTGAGTATAGACTGTTTTCTTGTTACCTTGTTAGGAATCTTATCTGGTTAGCATGGTGAGAAATAAAAAGGCTGTTCCCTAAAGTCTCTAGATTACCACCTCTTAAAGTTTTCCTTTTACTGCAATGATTGAAAGGACATGTGTAGTGACATATCAGAAATATCTCATCCTTTCTGATAGACATAAAAAGCATAGATATATTATCTTAAAGATCTTTCAGACTTGCTGATTCTACCTCCTGATAACTTTAGTTCCTTGACTATACTCATTTTCTTGCTCTAACAATTTATAAAATTTCTAGAATTTCTATAACATTTTTCATGAGTTACCAATGTTATCCATGTTCTATTCTGCTGTAATATTTTCATCAAATTCTCAATTTCTTTTTTTCAATCAAATTTATTTGATTGAAATTCGACATGAGCCCACAGTGTGTACTCACAGCCCAGAAGACCAACTGTATCCTGGGCTGCATCCAAAGAAGTGTGGCCAGCAGGTTGAGGGAAGCGATTCTGCCCCTCTGTTCCTCTCTTGTGAGACCTTACTGTCTCCAGTTCTGGAATCTTCAACAGAAGAAGGATATGGAGCTGTTGGAATGGGTCCAGAGGAGAGCTACAAAGATGATCCAGGGGCTGGAGTGCCTTCTACGTAAGGACAGGCTGATAGAGTCGGGGTTGTTCAGTCTGGAGAAGAGAAGGCTCCAAGGAGATCTTACAGCGACCTTCCAGTACCTGAGAGAAGCCTACAAGAAAGCTGGAGAGGGCCTATTCATAAAAGCTTGTGGTGATAGGACAAGGGGAAACAGATATAAACTGGAGAAGGACAGACTTAGATGAGACGTTAGGAAGAATATCTTCAGCGTGAGAGTGGTAAGACATTGGCCCAGTTGCTAAGGGCAGTTGTGGCTGCCCCATCCCTGGAGGTGTTCAAGACCAGCTTGGATGGGGCCTTGGGTAACCTGATCTAGTGGGATGTCCCTGCCCATGGCAGGGGGTTTGGAACCAGATAATCTTTAGGGTCTCTTCCCTAATTATTTTATGATCCTATGATTCTAAACTTAGAAGGATTTAAGAATGCCACTATCGGTAGTCCAAAATATACATCTAGCCCTGCTTAATGTCAGCAAACATAGTGTGATATTCACTCATAATTTTATCCTTGAACATAATAACCTATGGTCTACAAATGTGGAGATTTTCAAGACCTATCTCTACAAAGTTCTAAGGAAACTCATCTGAATTCTACATTGACTCAATTTTGAGCACCTCCTGGAGCTCCTGTCACCCCAATGTCTTTGTGGTACTGTGATTTCCTGAGTAAGAACAGTACCCCACAACTTGTCTCTGTGTTTTTTCCCTACGTTCTGAATTTAAAAAAAGAAAAAGAAATCACTGAAGAACTACAGAGCTTGCTGTATCATCAGGTTTCCTAGTCCTCCAAATTCCTCTGTAATCATAGTTCCACACTCTATTATGCTTTGAGTAGTGCTCAAAAAATATTTAGTGTAATTAATCAGAATGATTCTGTGATTTGTAAGGGCCAATGTTAAGTGTTTTCCTCCTTCTTTTATCATTACTAGAAGACTTTCAGGATGTCTGTCTCTCCTTTGTTCCAGATTCAGGAAAAACATAGAAGTATATACCTACTTTTTTATTTTCCATTACTTCATTTGTTCTGATAAAGTGTCTCTCAAATGACTTTCATTTGCCTGCTCATTAATTTGAGATTTTTCTTATACTTATCTTGTATTTCCTTAAGCTTTCATCATGTACATTTTACAAGAATAAATACTGTATTAAGTTACACAACTTCCTGTAGGAAGCAAAAAAAATTTTGAATATTTTGTTTAGGCTACTGTTCTAAGATCAAGTAAAAAAAATATCTGGTATCATAAGAAATCAGGACCATATTATTTAGGGACATTAGCTTGTGTCTTTAACTGGGTTTTTTTGTTCGCTTGAGGTTTCCCATCCATGTCACCCATTATTTACATTCTATAAGAGAACTACAGTAACCAAGATCACATTTACTGTATGACTCAGTAAGGATGTCTCATGCTATATCAATATTATTTTACTATGAGTTTCTCCTCTGACCAGCAGCACACTGGTTCTGCAAATGCTCAGGTTATTCAGTAGGAGATGGCAAACAGGTCTTGTTCTGCAAGCAGTTTCATGCATTACAGAGGGTTCTTAATATGCTGTTAGCAGAGTAAGTTTTATGTCTCAATTACTTTTAAAAAGGTAAACTAACATTCCAAAGGCACATTTTTCCCCATCTTCTTGTTTCCTTTTCTACTAAGAGCAACCAGATGTAGCAAACTGTGCCTTAAAACTCTTCAGAATTTTTTCTTCTGCTGAGTAAGACCCACACAGGAAATGGCTCCAAGTACTGTAACACCATGGGTGATTCATCTCCATAGGAAATATTAGAGAGAATGTATCTTTCTTTGTGAAGCGAATTGCATTCATTGATGACATTTGGCCTTTGTTCTTATTTTGTTATTTATCAGAACTTCATAGACAACTTGTAATAATAGCTCACAATCCATAATATTATACATCTAAAAAATAGATTAGCTTTATCCTCTCACTTTTTTTAATACACTTTGCTGTCATAAATCTTTCATATTTCTTAAAAAAAATAGAAGGAACACCCCATTAAATTTCTTTGAAACAGAAAAAGGCTGCGGTACTATGTCTGCAATTCCATCCATAACACTGTCTACTGCCTCAACAAGGTAGAAGTCCTTGCTCCACTGGAAGCTATAAATCCACTCTGGATACCGGTTAAAGGCTCTTTTCTTTCAGGAGGCAAATTTATTTGGTGACTGAATTGTTTATTTGTAGCTACATTGCTGCAAGCTGATTCTGCATATTTCTAGTTGTTCCTATCCACATTATTTTCTAACTGGTGATTTCTATTTTCATTTCTAAGTTCACAGTTCATTTGCAGTTTATCCCCCAGAGATTATTTTCTTGAGCAGGCATTTTGTAAAAGTACAGAGAATGGATTAACCTCAGCTGTCCACTGTACTCAGGGTTGTGTATTCTCAAAGAAGCACTTTATAGTCATGGACCCTTCTTTCATGTCAATTAGCTCTAGTATTCTGGTTTCTGTGCTTACTCCATAGTTTGTAGTCCTCTCCAAATGACAAATGTGACACGTGTTTGGCGTCTGTGTTTTCTGGTGGGTTTTGTGCGTGTTGGTTTTTTTCTGTACAGTACTTTAATAGTATTTACTTTTCAGATATGCCAGATTCCTTCACTAGTCACTTGAGACACAGCACAAGAATGAATTACTCTGAACTGTCTTTCTGTCTCCTGACAGGTCTGCTTGAAAAGCAGCTTGCCTCAAGCTGAATTCATTGTTATTTCACTTATCTCCAAGTCAGCAAGAGACAGTTTTACAAATCTCTAACATAAGGCATGAAATGGAATTCAACAGCAACACTGATTTTCTGCTTTTTATTTGGCTCTGGCCAAATGAATGGAGGCTGATAGACTGCTAATAAAGAGAGGACATTTGGGGGTGTTTTCTTGAGCTCTTAACTTTCTCAAAATCAGTCACTCTGTAAGACAAACAATAATCTAATAGAGAACCAGTTCTTCCTGTTCTATCTTACCCTGTATCTCCCTGAAAATACAACTTCTGGGGTGAAAAACTATGAAATTTGATATTTGCTGGTGTGTGTGAATTTTTTTAGTCTTATGACTCTAATACATTACTGTTAATAAATGATATTTATATAAATATGCAATTAATTAAAGGTCATTTTAAAATGCCATTTTTGTGAGGCAAAATGCTCCCCTGTATTTTTTGTGGCACAGGAATTATCTGAAACACATTTTCCTATTTAATAGTGTTATGGAAAATAATCAGCTTCAACTTATGGACTGGAATATCGCTTCACTGAAAGGATTGTGAAACACTGAAACAAGCTGCCCAGGGAAGTGTGGATTCATCATCCCAGATGTATTTGAAAGGCATGTAGATGTGGCACTTGGGGATGTAGTTTAGTGGTGAACTTGGCAGTGTTTGGTTTACAATTAGACTAAATGATTTCAAAGGTCTTTTCCAATCAAATTTATCCTGTGAGTTCATGAAAAGAAACCAGATTTTTAAAGGATACAACTATATTAGTATTCTACACATGCAAGAACTCAAATGACACTATAACCATCTCATTGGGATGGTCCTCGCTGCTGGTTACCTGCCGCCCCAAGCAAGCAGCAAATCCAAGTCAGTATCTGCATTAAGTACCAGGACCACTGGCCCATTCTCTTACAGTGATTTGGGTGTGGTCACTCCTAGACCTCTCAAGGAATTGTGTTTAACTTTACAAAGGTGAGGTCTACTATTTACACTTGGACCTAGACAAGGCAATTTATCTCTGTTTTCTGTAGTAACAATGCAGTCAGAGTCACAGAGCTTTCAGACCCTGCTTGTTATGAACACATCCCCAGACACTCAGAACAGTACTACCCTTTGAGTCAGTTTATTGGCTTTTCTTTGGCTCTTGCACCTTGCTAAAGCAGCACTAAATACCACTTTTTTTCATGGAAAGAGTCCCCTTCCTTCCCACTGCTACCTGCCCCTTCAACTGAAGGTTACCTACTGAAGAAATAATAGTGGCAATGATATGAGATGCTAGGTCTGCCCCAATTCATGAACAGCTTTCAAGATTGTGTCTGCATCAGCACATAAAAATGGGCTAGAAGTTATTCTGGGGCCCGGAAGGTGCACATCCATAGGGCTCATCATCCTTTCCTCCCAGGCTATCTGGCTTTGCTGATGTTGGAAACATTCTTGGGTCCTTGAAGCATGTTGTCATTGAACAACAAGTTCAGAGATCAGATCCATGTTAGTGTGCTAACAGAATAACACATGCCAGCATACACATCTGTTGAATTAGATCTGTAGTCTTCAAAGACATTGTTACCTTGATAACATGACTACTAAAAACTGTCTTCAAATTGTTGCAGCTCATTCCCCTACTTGAGAACTCTAAAACTTCATCATAGACCAAATCTTGCTCAGACTATTTTAAAAGCACATGGCGTGTACTGAAATGTTGTGGATAACTTCATTCAGAAGCTGCCATTGACCTCGACCTTTATGTGGGATACAAAAAGCCTGAGAATAAATCTCAATTCAGAGTCAGGAATGCTTGTCATTTATCAGAGAAAAAATGAAGAGAACTCACATTAAAACCATGGAGTTCTTCCTGCAAAGCAGGGGTTATAAATTAGCAACATTATCTGAGGCAAAAATGCTAAGCTTAAGACTGATTGAAACTGTGATAATTTCTAGCATTGTAAGAGAACAAGAATTTGATTTCTGAGTTGTAGTACTAGATTCTTAATGTAATTTCAAAATTACTAATGAACAGTAAGTTTTTTCAACTATATTCTTTTTAGTTTCATCAACAAGACCAGATCAAGTGAAACCTACAATTGTAGGGATTTTTAATCAAATGTGATTATCTTATTAATGATGCAATGCTGAGCTATGACAGTCATTGAGAATGGATTCCTAATAGGCATCTCAGAGCCACTTGGACTGTGTCATAGACAAACAGAATTTCATGTGCTTGTACTCCTCTTCTCTGATTCTAACACCTCCCTTTCTTTAGCCCTACTAAATGAATTGGGCTTATTCCATTTAAGCCAACTAAAAGCTCTTCGTGACTGTTGTAACCAGCAAATGCAAATGTTAGAGTGCAGCAGTGTTACACATCATGTTTTCTTCTAGCACCAGCAAATTTTGGAGTAGCAAATGTAATTTTAAAAACTGTAAGATATTATATTAACCACTGTTTTGGTCAGATATTTAGGAAACAAATTAATTTGCGGTTAAGCAGTCAATAATCTATAATCAAACAGCTTGAAATTGAACTACAAGAATTGAAACTTGCTTTGTGCTTAGGATGTTAGAGATAATATCCATCACTCTCCTTCTCAGATGACTTCTAAACTAAACAAGAACAGTTTTTCACATGCAGCACTTTTAAAATATCATGGAGAGACAGAGAGACAAAGAGAATGGACAGGGCAGGGAGAAGAAAAATTGTCTAAAAGTAACTGACTATAGAAGCTCCCTCCTCCCAAATAACAGAATAACAGAGAACTTAGTGGCAAAAACTGAAGTGTCATAAATCAGTGCCTTTTGTGGCACATCCAGTCATAGTCTCTGAACACCAACAGCTTATACTAGTTCTACAGCGGTGGTCAGGAAAGAGGATTGGGAAACAGCACCAGGGAAAGTGGAAGAGAAATGTTTTATAGAACTATAGGTGTTGTGAGAGGACTTGTCTCCTTATATTCTCTAAATATTCTTATCAGGCTCAAGATCGTAGAGCTACTCTGGTAAAACAGAAGGAAGGGTGTATAATAACAAAGCTTCTTCATTTTAAATGCTGAACAGCTCTCACTACACATAGAGATAAGGAGAGGGACTACAGTTCTCTTACTGCTCTCCAAGAAGTCTCCATACTTCTGCTAAGGACACAAAGCCACCAAGAATGCATCCATAAGTGCTGTGTTGTAGCAAATTTGTTATATGTGTCATAGAATCATCAGGTTGGAAGAGACCCACCGGATCATCAAGTTCAACCATTCCCACCAGTCTCTAAACCATACCCCTCAGTACCACATCCACACGTGTCTTAAACATCTCCAGGGAAGGCGAGTCAACCACCTTCCTGGGCAGACTGTTCCAGTGCCTAATGACCCTTTCAATGAAGAATTTTTTCCTTATGTCGAGCCTGAACCNATATCAGACATATATGCACTACTCCAAGAAGAAATTACCTGATTACAATTAAATTTATAGTGATACACACACACACACACACACACACATATATATAAAATATGTAATACGCCATTACACCAACAGAAACTTGACTGAAGTTTATGGACACAAATTGTACCTAGTCATAATGTCTGGAGTTGCAATATGTACTAATATTGACTACAACACTAGATACAGAGCTACATAATCAACAAGATTTCACATGAATCCTGGTATTAGTATCTGTTGGCAAAGATGAATATTGACATCTACAGAAATATATGTCTATCAATTAGTATGAATAATCCCATAAATTTCACTGACCCATTTTGAAAATTTAAAGTTTGCTTAAATTATGAAAAATGAAGTGCTTTTGTGTAAATCATTCTGAAAATAACCTTGACAATATTTTATTACTTTTTATGTATTATAAAGTGAACAGGTTCTGTCCAATCTACAATTTATTGTAAGTAATTAAAGTGTGTTGATATGCAAATGTCACTATTTTTTCTTTGCAAGAATGTGAATAGTTTTGACTCACTATTCACTGCTAACTCTTGCAGTCAATTTTCTAGAAAGACACTGATGTAATTACTATTTTTCTTTTCAGTTCTTGCTCAGCACAACTAAAAACTCCTTGACTTAAGAAAGGATGTGGAGGTATGCAATAATATTCAACCTTCAATGTCTTAACCTTATCAATCTTAAACATCTTAAACATGTTAAAATAAATTCTACTTTATGAATGCATTTTTAAAAGCCAAATCACACTGTTTGAATTGCAGTTGTTTCAAAAGCAGAACAGGTCCATATTACCTTAAACTCATGACAGGGCTTATCTTGCATATCTCAATGGCATGTGAATTGAATTATCTTTCTGAAAATTCCTCCTACTTCTTGCTCCACAGGCCAGAAAGGAATGCAGCTGAGCAACCACGAATTCCATTTTTCTTCCTAGAGATTGTGCATGTAAAACACTATAATATCAACTCAAATCTAACATAAGAAATCTTTTTCTTTTAATCTTATTGGCCATTTCAAGATTGTGCAATACAAACAAACTGTATCAAACAGATTATGCAATTGAGAAGTTCTTTTCCCAAGGTCTCAGTTAAAGCAGAAGGAAATGCCAATCTTGTCTCACATTTTAAGGCATTTTGATTATTCAAACTTGTCAGACTTTCTTTTTTGTTTATCTTGTTAGGGAATATACGCTTAGTGGATAGAGCGCTACATCCAAACATTGGTGAAACACAGTTTAACCTTTGAGACCATATTAAACCCCCAAATAAGCAGCTATATGTTCCAAAACTCTCCCACCCATGATGGAAAATCAGTGAGCATTACAAGTAATTTTGTGCAATATGTTAGAACAACAACATCACTGCTAAAGCATATTGAAGGTTAATTTCAGTTTAACAGTATAATCCTTGAAAAGCCTTCACTTATTACCTAGAGTTCTGGAGAAAAGGGTCAATGAGGCTGTTCATGGAGCAGAAGCTGATGCAAGCAGAAAGACACTCTTATCAGCACCTAAGTATAAAATAACCACTGACTGCAGCTTGTCCGTACGTGATTCATGGCAGGAATTCAGCAGGCGATTGATAATGGGAGTACACCAGCAATGTAAGCAGACTACGTATAAAAAGAATGTAAACAATTCAGCATTCCTCCCTGCACTTACCACCATGGAAACGATAACAGCTACTTCTCTGCTGACATATTTTGCAGCTCAGCATTGCCTCTCCTGTGCATATAGGTGCTGAATTTTCTACAGATCCTCTCCAAATCCTCTGTCCTTCCAGCTGGGGAAAAGAAGCATAATGTCACCCTCACCTCCCTGGCACACCAGATAATGATAATGCTTGAACCTATTGATCTTCCAGAAGTTCTCACTAGTGGCAGAGCTGGTCAGCCACATAGGCCTAAATATCTTCAGAGCTTTGCATTCTTGCAAGCAATCTCAAAAACAGATTAAAGCTCTCTGTTCCACCTAAAGTGTTAATGTAAGCAAATCAAAATAAGATGCCGAGACAGAAATGTGGAAGTAGCTCCTTACAGACAGCTCCCTTTCTATCCTGTTGTCTAGGTCCTCCTGCCAGCCTTGAGAATACAGGAGAGTATTCAGGGACAAACTTCCAAGACTGCAGATAGGGAGTGCTATCAATACTGCTGCCTATTGAATAAAATCAGAATTTCAGTAGAAAGGATACTAGGGAAGATAATTGCTATAATTCCTGTATGTTATTACAAAGATAAAGATGAGTAGGAATATGTTAAGTGGTGACTTGGGCCCTCCTTTTATATTCAAAGAACTATAACTGTTAAAGCTTCTGTTTATGAGTGCAGATTGATGATTCCAAATGTTTGCACATTTATTTTGGCACTTTGGAAGAAATTAAAATGCCAGTGATAACAAGTGTATTTTTAAGAGTCAGATCTGCATTCCATGTCCCTTTGCCTCCTGTTACTGAAAACTACACTGAAAAATTACTGTAAACCCTTAAAGGGCATGGACCCCTGAACCACCATCATATTCTGAATTAATACAACTCCTGAACCATTGTAATATTCTAAATTAATACTGATGCTTTAATTCCACTTATTTTGCCAAATGACACTGTTGTTTCGATATAGTTGCTTATCTAAAATTCTTGTACATTTATTTCAGACAAGCTCTGAATACATCAGGTGATCATCTTATATGACAATGTTCAGAAGACTAAGATACTCCATAACTGCTTTCCAAGTTGTTGTATAGAGATTCCCTGCATTCCCTTATTTAGCAAGTTACTCTGCAAAGCATTTGACTACTTTATTTCTTTGACCATTTTTTCTAAAAAATTTGAATTTATTCATGTTCATTATTCCTTCTGCATACGGATGATAATACTTACATACGTGAAGTCAAAAAAAAAAGACCAAAAAATAAAGCCTGGAGAAGACAATCCTTCAATTTGTGTTTGCTCATTTGGAAAAGTGTGACTACATTCTTAAGCCTTATCTTTTCTACTTTTGTATAAGTAAAGAGAATATGATTCACACTGAAGTGAGAGAAGAAGGAATTATAGAATATATCTGCAGAAGCATGTATTGCTCACCCAGAAGTTCTAAACAGAAGTCAAGGCTCCAATAGATGAGATATAACTGTGCTATGCAGTTTCTCACTGGGAAACACCTAGGTCTGAGAGGATACAAAAGTGGTGACAAGATATCAAATTTTAAGTATTATTTCAGGGAATATCTGGAGAAACATTAATCTGTAATTCCTATACAGATAAACAGTTTGTAGTAAAGAGTACAATTTGCATGATATGCATGAAATATTAGGGGTGAGCAACCATGGATTTTCTATAGGTTAATTATGCCTAAACAAATATACTACACCTCTTTGATGAGATCAGATGTGATGTGGATAAGGGAGGTGCAGACTAGATATCAGAGAGAATTTTTTCACAGAAAGAGTCATCGGGCACTGGAACAAGCTGCCCAGGGAGGTGGTTGAGTCACTGTCCCTGGAGGTGTTTAAAAGATGGGTAGGTGAGGTGCTCAGGGACATTGGCAAGTACATCTGGTGATGGAAAGGATGATACTGGCATTGATGGGTTAGGTAATCCTAGGAGCAGTCAATTGGGAATGAACACTATTCCCTTTATGAAAGCTGAGGGATTAACAGCCCAGCTGAAGTGCATTTACACCAATGCACACAACACAGGCAATAAGCAGGAGGAGTTGGAAGTTAATGTAGAGCGAGGAGACTACAATGTAGTTGCCATCATAGAAATGTGGTGGGATGACTCGTATAACTGGAGTGCAGTTATGGTGGGATATAAACTCTTCAGGCAGGACAGAAAGGGTAGGAGATGTTAGAGAGTGTTTGATATCCCTGAGCTTGACTGTGGTGATGATGCCATTGAGCGCCTATGGGTAAAAATCAGAGAGGCCCACAAGAAGGCAGATGTTGTGACGGGAGTTATAGACCACCCAGGCAAGAAGAAGAAGCTGATTAGCTCTTCTATAAACATCTGGGAGTAGTTTCAAGATTGTTAGCTCTTTTCCTTGTGGGAGACTTCAGTCTTATGGATGTCTGCTGGAAGTAAAATACAGCAGAAAGGAAGAATCACAGAATCACAGAATCACAGAATCACCGGGTTGGAAGAGACCCACTGGATCATCGAGTCCAACCACTCCCACAAAACACTAAACCATGTCCCTCAGGACCCCGTCCACCCGTAACTTAAACACCTCCAGGGAAGGCGAATCAACCACCTCCCTGGGCAGCATATTCCAGTGCCTAATGACCCTTTCCGTAAAAAACTTCTTCCTAATCTCCAACCTAAACCTCCCCTGGCGGAGCTTGAGGCCATAAGAAGTTTAGGAGGTACTTGGAGTGTGTGAGACAACTTCCTTACACAACTGGTGAATGAGCAGACAAAGGAAGGTGCCCTCCTGGACCTGCTATTTGTGAACAGGGAAGGCCTTGTGGGGACTGTGACAGTTAGAGGACACCTGGGGCTAAGGCTTCAGTAAAGACTTTGACAGTTTCTCACAGCATTCTGCTTAGGAAACTGTCAACCTCTGGCCTGGACAGGTAAACGCTCTCCCGATGGAAAACTTGTTGCATGGCCAGGCCTAGAGAGTGGTTGTAAATGGCATTTACTCCAGCTGGAGACCAGTGACAAGTGGTGTGCCCAAGGGCTCAGTGCTGGGTCCAGCCCTCTTCAATGTCTTCATCAATGACCTGGATAAGGGCATTGAGTGCTCCCTTAGCAAATTTGCACATGACACTGAGCTGTGTTGAAGTGTCGATCTTCTGGAGGGTAGGGAGGCTCTGCAAAGGGATTTAAACAGGCTGGATCGCTGGGCAGAGACCCATGGTACGAGGTTTAACACGGCCAAATGCCAGTTCCTGCACTTAGGGCACAACAATCCCATGCAGAGCTACAGACTAGGAGAAGTCTGGCTGGAAAGCTGCCAGGAGGAGAGGGACGTGGGGGTGTTGGTCGACAGCTGACTGAACATTAGCCAGCAGTGTACCCAGGTGGCCAAGAAGGTCAATGGCATCCTGGCTTGTATCAGAAATGGTGTGACCAGACGGTGCAGGAAGGTTACTCTCCCTCTGTACTCGGCACTGGTGAGACTGCTTCTTAAATCCTGTGTTCAGTTCTGGGCCCCTCACCACAAGAAGGATGTTGAGGCTCTGGAGAGAGTCCAGAGAAGAGCGACAAAGCTGGTGAAGGGGCTGGAGAACAAGTCTTACAAGGAGCAGCTGAGACTGCTGGGGTTGTTTAGCCTGGAGAAGAGGAGGCTTAGGGGAGACCTTATTGCTCTCTATAACTACCTGAAAAGAGGTTTTAGAGAGGAGACAGCTGGGCTTTTCTCCCAAGTGACAGGAGACAGGACAAGAGGAAATGGCCTCAAGCTCCACCAGGGTAGGTTCAAAAATTTTTCTCAGAAAGGGTCATTGGGCACTCAACTTCCATGGAGGTGTTTAAAATATGTGTGGATGAGGTGCTGAGGGGCATGGTTTAGCGGCTGATAAGAATGATTGGACTCGATGATCGAAGCATTTTTTTCCAGTCTGGTGATTCTACTACTCTATGACTTGGTTTATAATATCATAGAATCATAGAATAATCAGGTTGGAAGAGACCCACCGGCTCACCAAGTCCAACCATTCCTATCAAACACTAAACAATGTCCCTCAGGACCTCGTCTACTCGTACCTTAAACACCTCCAGGGAAGGCAAATCAACCACCTCCCTGAGCAGCATATTCCAATGCCTAATGACCCTTTCTCTGAGAAACTTCCTCCTAATCTCTAGCCTAAATCTCCCCTGGCGGAGCTTGAGACATGAACCTCCAAAATGCATTTGGAGATTTAACTTACTGAAACTTTTTCTGGGTGAAAAATCAAATGATCGTTAATAAGATGCTTACAAGATAAACATGTGTTTATGTAATGGAAAACAAAAGGCATAATACCTTTTCAATATTCCCAATGGAGTGAAGTAATCAAGAGCATACTTCAGTGATCCATGTTATTACCTTAACCATAAATTATCTGGAAAGGTGCATAGCTCAAGTGACAAAATCTGACAAGAAATCATTGAAGTTGCACAAACTTGTAAGAAATGGACAGTGAATATGTAGCAACACTTTAGAAGAACCTAGCTGAGTCCTAGCTGCAATGAATACCTGTTAAAACAAGGTTAATGTAGTTAAATATAAAGTAATATCTCTAAAAGTTCCTCATTTTAGCTACCAGTAATGGTTTACCAGTACTAGTTTAGAGTGGGCTTTGGTACCAAATTCTGGGGAAATTGTTGTCTCAGGGCTATGTGTGGTCAAAAACCAAAGAAAATGTTAAGCAGTGTTAGAAGGGACTAAAGAACAAACCAGAAAACAGTATTTTGATAGTATAATCTGATGTCTATTTTTATTTTGCAAAATCAAGGAAAAATGGTACTTCAACATTTCCTTGAAAGGCATGAAAAATAATAGCATCGATATCTCTGTGAAGTCAGCTTCTTATGTTAAGATCATTTCAAAGGTCACTAAGTCCTAAGGTGTTATGATAAGTGCTGATAGTCCTTGCTAATCAAAATAAACTCCTACACAATGGGGCTTCTTTTTAGAAACACTTGTTTGCAGTCTTTGAGGAAATGAGTTTTGCCGCTAATGGTAAGTTCTCAAGTTGGTCCCCAATTATATACAAATGGAAGTTCAGTTTTATTTCTCAGTTTGTTTTGTGTGTTTATGTGTGCTTGTTTTTTGATTTTTTTTTCCTTCCCCCTCCCCTACTTTTTCTTGTCTGGATGTGACACAGTAGGAGATGCAGCAATTGGAGGTGTTGAAACCAGTGTACTGCAAAATAATTGCAGCTGCATTAGCACCAGAAATGTTTTAAGACCAATTAATAAGGTAATTCGCTAAAAGCTCCATTATCTCTTTAAAAGAGCTTTACAGGCTTATGTCATGCAGCTCATAAATAACACAGATCTAAAAGGAAATCCCTTTGTAAATTGTTCTTCAGACTTTGTAAGAGTAGATGCCAGTCATGGAGCTATTGAAACATAAGTTTATGTGTGGAATAAAAGCACCACAGAATGAATCATGATCTCATTTTGGAAATTACTGTGGGTGGATATGGAGGACTTTGGCCAGACTGGTTGTGTTACAGACTCACAAGGGAACTGAGGAGATTAAAGTTAAACAAGGGGGTGTCAAACATAGCTCACTGGTGATTTAAGGATTATGTTAAAGTTATACACATTGGTCAGAAAGCAACATAGGTAAATGATGAAAACCAGAAGGAATGCGAGCAGATTAATGATCCGTTCTTTAGTAGCAGCCAGTTAAGAAAATATGTAATGTATTAAATTGACTGGATTACAAGTCAAGAAGCAGGAATCCAGCCTGGTGAAACCGTACCCACAGAGTGAGTTGTGAGGCATCCTTGCAAGAGTAAGTGAGAGTGTGAGGGATTAGGGTTCTGTAAAAAACAAGCTTCATTGATTGCATCAGGATTTAATATCAAGCTTAATTTCCTTATCATATTTTTGTATGGTTATATGTTAAGGCCCAAAGTAACTCTCCTTGCATCTGAGAGAGCTGGAGGAACTGGAAGGAAATTTCTGCTGTGTTGTGTTCATTTGGTATTTTGTCTCAGTATAACCTGAGTCTTAAACAATTTTGTGAACTGCTATCTGGTGATATCTTAATTACTAGTAGTGATCAAGAAGGAATAACAAGAGCTAACCAAAGGAAACAATCTGCAATCCATCTTGTTTAACACACTTTCTCACAGTGCCCATGCCAGCTAGACAAGAAATCTTATCAAGAACAGCTGCAGGATAATCAGATGCAAAAAACCTGATCAGTAATATGTAACATGTTGTGATGGGGTATTGCAGCATCTTTTTTTTTCTCCTCAAATTCCTGATGTGAAATTATAACTTGAATTTTCTTTAGGTGTTACAATATTCTAGAATATCACAATTCAGATGCCAGAGAAAAAGACAGAGGACCTTTCTCACTTCTGCTCACCCATATCAGTGAAATATACAATATCCCATGTACTAGAAATAAATGGAAATATTTAGGAGGTTCTTTCACCAATATGTGCATTGTATGTGGTAGTCAATCTGTCTTCAGTGACTAAATGACACTATAGTTCTGTTTTCACTTTCTGTTCTTTGGGATTGCTCCCAGGAGGGAAGCAGGGCAATGATTTTATGTAAGGAAAGAAAATGGACAAAATATCACTAAAATTGTATTAATTCAACTGCGTGGTTACTGTCCCCAGGTTTGCAGTGGTTCTGGTTTAGCCTTTGGGTGTCAGGCTTTCATTTCTTACTACTAAGTACTTCCTGAATTTCTGGGGTTTTATTTCTTCTACATCTGTTAACATTTCACTTGTGTCTTTTTTCTTTTTTTTT
>WAAB01024340.1:100966-177438 GCA_013389865.1 Piaya cayana
TTTTTCCCCATTTTGCTGCCCTTATCCCTCTGTGTCATGCTCTAGAATGTGTGTTGAAGATGAATTTTCACTGAAGAAATCCCAACAGGAATATTAGGTAGCAGCATCACTTTCATCTTGTTGTTCCTTCAACAGACAGCCCCAGCTCTGTTTTGCTAATTTTGACAGAGAAAGTGTTTCAAATAGAATTACTGAAAGGCATCTGGTCTCATTTTAGTCAGTGCATCCTTGAATGATACCATGGGAAGAGATTGTGTTTGTCTTATAGAAATTACTGAGACAACTTTCTCTGCAGAGGAAGAAACAAAAGAGCAGAAAACCTTTAATGTTTCTCATAATACTTTTTCTTCTTTATGTTAGTAGGCACCATTAATGCCAGAAAGTCTTTGAAGAAGCTCTCTCTTAACGCATATCATCTTGTTCACAACATAAAGAGCAGTACTGGTAGAGCTGGTGATGTTAATCATACATAAACTCTGTCAAGTTGAAATAGATCTACAGAACCTGAAGGAACATCAGCTGTAAGTGTATCTGCAGATGGCTTTTTCTAATAGAAAGCTTTTCATCTTAAATGCAGGCTTGAAATTTCAGCAGGTTTGACATAGTACAGACCACTGTCAAAATATTTAACAAAAAATTAAATCCTTGTAAGCAGTTTTTGATGGAAGGAGGTGTTTTACCCATATAAGCATAAGTAACCATTAAATACGTGATTAAAAATATCTGTAATAAATTAGCTGTTAGATAGTATAGGTTCATTATCATTGTACTAGATGTCTCAACCTTTTTTTTTAGTGTTTTAAATTATGTAAGTAACAACAGATGTAGATAAATTGCAAGATTGTTTTTTAACATAGCATTGCATAACAAAATTATTTTAATCTTCTGATTTTAGATGATCTGTGATAGATCTGTTAGCTTTGCACTGTAACTTATTTCTTTAACTAAGAGCTAATGATGATGTAGTGGGAAGTGAAACTATACATAAATTTGTACTGAAATACTCATAATAAACTTCCAGGCATTAACAAGGATTACGTGTTTGCCTAAATACCAAATAACAATACAGAATTAGGAGACTTGGCTTCTATTCCTTTTGCTAGAAAGGATTCAAACCTTCATGACTCCTGAGAGATGTGTGAAGCTGTGTACTTGAGACAGTATTTCTGCCATCACTTCTGCTATAGTATTCCGTTTTATATTTCATAAATATTCATCAAGGCATTAATGTTGCTATATAGCTTTATAATTAAGACAGTAATCCTAGTTCCTATGTCACCTGGTATTTCAGCATGAAGGCTCTCATCAGTTTTGATTCAAATCCCTGTTTAAAATCAGATGGTCTTCTAAATTACTAAACCATAGAGACAGTCTATTTTGCCTCAATGAATATTTCATTACATCCAAAGTAAAGAGGTGGAAAGTAGAATTTCCTGAGAAGCTGGAAATTATCATGGTGACTGAAGAGCCAGGAAAGCAGTTGTGAATCTTCCAGGGTATCCAGGCTCCTGAAACCACGTGAGCCCATCTGTTGACCTGTAAATTTGAAAATCCAGGAAACCTTCAGACAAGCTGTAAAAGAGAAAGACTTCAAATGTCTTTGTCCTCTCACCTGTTCATTTATCCATTATTAAGGTGTTAAAGAACTCAGCAGGTACTGTACCTTGGCACATAATGAGAGGATTTTGAAACATTTTTGGCACAGGCAAATCCATCAAAACTCTTTCTGTCTACTAGAAAAAAATCAGTGTGATCTCTGAAAAAAAATTTTACATCCATAGATTCAGATAAAGCAAAATTGTGCATATTTTCCACACAGTTAAATGTTTACTTTACAGGCTTAATTGCTTAATTCACTGTATGAAGTGTAGCCAGGCAGTTAAACGACACATATTGAAGGAGAGGTCTCCATAGAGGAACATGACAGACAATGCCACTGGCTTCTAATACATGTGTGCTTTAGTGAATATCATGTTTCTGATATTTGAGTAAACTGGGGTGTCAGGATCTTATTGCTTTGAGTGGGAGGATGAGATGATCCTATCCGTGTGCCAAGTTCCTGTAACTCATCTCTTTCCATTCTCTGTGGAGTGGCATTCCCCTAATCTGGCTGCCAAAAACTGGTTTCTATTTTGCAGTCCCAAGAAGGGTGTGAAGTCTCACTTACCTATTACCTGCTTCATAAGCTAATTGTTGAAAAATGTTTTTCTGATTTACACTTGGTTTGAAGTGGTGGTCAGCTATTTATTGAACATATATAAAATTATATGTGTTCCCTTTCTGGGTTAAGTGCAGATGGCTCATCCACCTAGGTAAAGACTGGTAATTAATGTCTTGGGTAGGATAGGTGACACATCATGATTCTGAGACTAATAAACTCTTCTTTCTCAGTCTCTTGCTCTTTCCTTACTCCAGCACACCCTCCCTGTCCCTTTCCCCATTCCCTTTGTGGGCATACTTCCAAGTGTCTACAAAACCTGGGTCCTCAGCCATGTGTGACAGGCACTGCTTGCTCTTTTTCTTTCAGAAGGATGGAGATGCAAGACAAAGTGAGTCCTAACAGTAGTACAAACCTGCTTGAAAAGGTGTGTTAGTATATTAAACTGCATTGTTTCTGTGTTACTGGCACTTAGGTTAATATAATATTCACACATAACACTTCTCAACTTTGGAAAAAGCAACATGTATTGCAAGTTGTGTCTGGAACAAGCAGGTATAATCCCGGGAAGGTAAATATAATACAGTTGCTAACACTGATTTCTTTTGCATTATATCAAACTCCTTGTTGTAGCAACGGCCTTATGCTGTTTTTTTCCATTATGCTTAACCAGCAGATGACTCAGCCTACAGACCAAGATAATGTAGTACAATTATAGCATTCAGAATGGTTTATGTGTGACTACTCTAAGCTTGTCTTCACTCTGCTTATTGGCTACCAGCAAACTAAGCTAAATGCAAGTTAACAAATTCCTAAAAATACTCCAGGGATGAATCATCCCTTTCAAAAGGGTTCTGGAGAATGTTTACCACTGTGATGGTAAGTCATGGGGTAGTAGGGAAGCCAATTTCTGTTACAGAAAAAGGCAAGTTTGAGTCAGCCAAATGCTACGTTACAGACTCTGAATGTTTTTGGCTTTATAAGTTAATGTCCTCAAACTTGGGCAGCTAAAGGAAATTGTTAAAGCAAAAAATTTCCCAAAGTATCCACTTGTCTTTCAAGCCTGATTTCTGTTGCTTTCCTTAGGAATTCGGGTATTAAGATTTTTCTGATTTTTAGAAGAGTTACTCCTAAATCCTGGTGAGTCATCATTTTCAGAAAAAAAACCTGCACAGTCTGTTTACTTGGAATTTACATGCTTTACATACTGATATTTAAAAAATTAATAATAAAACCAGGAAAAATAGGTGAAATTGAACTCTGCCTTGTAATAAACACCTAATAAAACATAATAGATTTACTTATTTCTCCGGAAGTACTTAATTGAGGTTTATCTCCAGTAATACTACTTGACCCTCTGATTTAATCTGATTGAAGATTATTTACTGTAAATTAAAGACCAAAGAAATAACCTAAAGCTTAATTTATGGAGATCTTTCTGTTTTCTAAATAATCATTCCACCTTTACAGCTTAACCTCTGGTAAATGGCATAGGCAGGCACACTCCACTGTGATTTAAGGAGTTGTCTCCAGTCCTACTGAACAATGCTCTTCTGATTGAAGTTGCCACCCCCTGTAGGTGGCTGCACTTCCATTGTATTTTGAGCACCCTGCTCACCCACCTAATTAAGACACATGGATTGCGCTCATTAGATGTATTTAGAAGCACCTTTAGATATTTCAGTCTTTCAGGTAGAAAAATAAAGTCCTGAAGTATCACTCAATAAACAGATAACAGATTTTGGAGAAATATTTTGAAAGGTTGACTTAAAATCATGGCAGATCTTAGATATTTGAATATTGACCAGTTACAAAATATGGCTACACACTTCAGATAAATATGGAAAGACCAGGATAAAAATATTTCCTAGAAATCCTCAGTCAAACAATTGAATATATGTGTGACATATCACAGACCTCTGTTTATGACACACTCCTCTCTGTTCATGTTTTGCCTGCTATCTAATCAGCAGCAAAGGGAAAGAAAGGTACACATTTGCTTTGGTAAATTTGAATTAGGTTTCTGACTAATTAGATAAATTAAAAAGATGTAAAAAGTAGTATTTTGAAAATAGAGGCAGTGTGAATGAGATTACAGTCTGTCATCTTCTTTGCTGTTATTACTGCTACCAAACAAGTTTAAAGTTTCTCACAGGTTACCAATAAGATGGGTCACATGAGAGGAGACGGATTCACATCTTCATCTCTGTAGACCAGATATCCTGGATCCTCTACATGAGAACTGCTAAGCATTCAGAGAAAGGTGCTTTATTTTATTTCACTATGAATTAAAAACCTTTCTTCTTAATTGTATTTGAAATTTAATATTTCTCTGTTCTTTGACTTACACCTCTCACAATTATGCTTTGATAACAAAGCTGATATTTGCACTGAAATTCTGTTATAAATCTTTTATGTAGTACCCTATGAAAATTCTTACCACTTACGCATCTCTTGTCAGAAGGAAAAGTGTTACCTAAGATTTGCTGCAGCCATGTTTGTAGAGGTGGATCTGGAGAATTGCGTGATGGAAAGCTTTTCTGTGAAAAGCAAATGAGGATATCTTCAGGTAATCACCTGTGTTTGAGACTTTTAAAAATACACCAGAAATGTTTGTGATAGCAAAACCTCCCACTTGATCCCTGTGGAGATCTGGAGGGAAAACTGCTGCTCTGAAGTGGTGTGTTATGTCACCATGGATGCTCAGCTGAAGTCTATTGCAAAACCTTTGTTTCTAGGCTGACGTGAACTGAAAGCTCTTCACTCCTGCACTTTGTCAGATGATCCATTCGCCGTGCTTCGAAGACAGCACTTTGAAAGATGTGCTGTAATGCAGCTTCTCAAAGTGAGATGCAAAATAAATGAGCCTTCAGGCAGGATGCTTCTTAACAGCCTTCTGGGAGCTGTTTATCAAAGCCCAGCTCTGCCTCACATCCATCCTCGCCATCATTTGTCTGCAGAGATGTCAGAACACTCACTGAAACCATTGGAGAGTTGCAAACCTACCATACAGGCCAAATGCATGAGGGGCCAGGAGATAAGGATTTGAAAACTTTATACTTCCATGTTTTCCCTCTGACTTTTTTACAATGAGACAAAGGTGGCTGGCAGGCTGTGAAGACCTCTCACAGGCTGTAGAAAACCTTGATCTTGTTAGCTGGTTCATAATTATAGAACAATTGCAGAATAATTTTGCAAATACTCTAACTAGAGTTAAAAATTATTGAGATAGGTTATTCACAGTTTTATAATAATTTTGCTTTCTGTTTTTCTTCTTTCTCACAAGTAAGTAATGCTCTTAGAAGAGTATCCAAAAATATATTCCAGAATAAAATTATACACATAGAAAGAGTTAGTCCTTCAGGAAAGTGCTTGAAGAATTTAAAATACAAATAACTGTCTTAAGTGTGTATGGCATTGTCAGTTGCATACTTTTTTTCTATAATTAGAGCTTCATGAAAAACTGTTCTTTTCTGTTTGCTGGCAGCTTTACATAGAGACCAAATCAATGAACGCACAGCCATCAAAGGACATTTAGTATTGATTAAAACAAAAAAAAATCCAGTTTTAAAAAATTTCAATTAACTATTTATCTTTCTTCTGAATTTGTTACAAGAACAACTGGCAAAGATATGAATTTATGATATATTTTGGTAGAGTTGTACATATATTTTTCACATGCAAATTTATGCCTGGAAAGTTTTCTACAAATTGCAAATTAAAACCTGTTTAACAAATGCAAACAGAATATCAGAATCCAGTTCTGTATCAATTTCATGAATACCTTGTACATGACACAAAACTTCCTGGTTTGTGTCTTTTTTCCCTACTTATTTTTAATATCTTTTCTTAACTTTCTTATTTTTCTTTTTTTTTCTTTAGCTTCCACCGATACATAGCTTATTTCACAACACTTCAGATAGTCATGTGCTAACAGTGAAAACAGATCATAGAATTATAGAATAGTTAGAGTTGGAAGGGACCCTAAAGATCACCTAGTTCCAACTCCCCTGCCATGGGCAGGGAAATTCATATATTCAAAATAAAAGGGGAACAACTGCCTTCTGAGACTTAATATTTCTAGGTTTGATATGATTGGCACTATTATAGTCTAGATTAGTTTATATTTTTGATACTCTTCAAGAATTAGTCACTCTGTTGACCTCCTAGGACTGGGAATAGCTCAGCAAACAAACTGAAGAGAGAAACTTGCTCAAGCTGTTAGGCTAAGTAAACACTAGACAGAAATCACTAGCGTAGGCTCATACATATACACTGTCAAGGTGTCATCTTGATAAAGTCTAATTTTTCACTACAGCCACATGTTTTATACTGTCAGAAGGTTTTAGAAATGAAATACATGTATTTCATTGTTAGAATTAAAAAGAAAGCTACAAAACCCTTCTCTGCACCCTTTTTTCAACAAGGTATTAAGCAAAAATGGGGTTAACACAGAAAGAGAAAACATGCATGGAAAGGTCAGTGTGACAGGTTTAAAGAAGTGTAGATGATGACTCAGTAAAGCTAACATCAATGACGATTTTAAACAGAGGCTTTGCTGTCTCTCCAGTAAGTATCAAAAACACTGGGGTCTTGACAGGAAATAAGCAAATGCATAAAGTTCATGAGTTCTTAAATTCATCATTCTTCACAGTAACAGGAAAGTTCATCCCCTTAACTAAAATTGCCTTGTTGTATTGCTGTGGGTGGAATAGGAGTGTGAATTAGGAGTGTGCTAAAGCCTTGGTTTCAGATGAGGATTATGACAGCAAGGGGAGATGGTTCATGCTCCCAGTAGATCCTGATGGCCATGGAAGTCTGACCACTGGCAGTGGGTTTAATAGAAACATTTGATACACACCTGCCTATACTGCTCAGAAGTAAATAAAAATTCAGTCTCTTGCAGGAATTTTATATCTGGCAGTGTCTTGGTTTTGATTACACTGGAAATGTAATATGCATATCCTTTTCTACAGAAAGGAGGAAAAAATCAGGTTGCTGCATTAGACACCTGTGTATCAGATTGATATAGTGGCTGGGGTTCTGATACAGATATGCTAGAGTTCCAGGTAGCTCTATATGATCCCATTGCACATTAAGAAACATGTTAGGAGAAACTAAACCCCAAACTCACCAAAGAAACATAATTTTACATACAGTGTATTTTCATGTTCTGTCTTGGATGAGGAATGGAAAATCAACCTGCAACTGTTTTCCACCCACCTGGAACCAATAGCTGCATTTCTTTCATGTGTTGCAGAAAAATTTTGTCAGATATCCCAGAAGTCCACTGTGAGCTAGTATAATAACAAGTCTTTGTATATAAGGGAAGAAAAAAGAAATGAAGGGAACAGGGAAATTGAGAGAAAGTGTGAACACCTCAGAAAATAGAGAAATACTGCAGAAACTTCTCTGTCAAACCAAACAAAATAGTTTAAAGAAACCAAGCTTCCATCTGATAACTTGTGATTTTTAATTGCTTGATAGGGAAGGTATTCCTGGAGGAATTTCTGCTTCAAGAGTAATTACCAGCAATGTTTTGACTGCTGATGCCTTTGGGCAGCAATTTTCTTCTGTTTAGTTTTTAGATACTGTGATGTCAATCAGATTTGTGGCTGTATTCATAGGCAGTTTTATCACCTAAGCCAAGGGAAATAAATGCTAAAAGGCATGTCCTCCCATCCGTGTTTAAAGCAGAGTCATTTAACCAGCTGCACTTCTAAGGACAGGAGACAAAAAGTGTTAAATAGAGAGATGAGAAATTTATTCAGTATGAAAACAATAAGGAACATATTTCTCCCCTTTTCCTTTGCACAGTTTTATTTAGAGACATTGATAGTTGTAGAATTACTATCATATTTCTTTGCACAGCATTAAAAAATCATAGAATCATAGAATAACCAGGTTGGAAGAGACCCACCAGATCATTAAGTCCAACCATTCCTATCAAACACTAAACTATGCCCCTTAGCACCTTGTCTACCTGTCCTTTAAACACCTCCAGGGAAGGTGAATCAACCACCTCCCTGGGCAGCCTGTTCCATTGCCTAATGACCCTTTCAATGAAGAATTTTTTCCTTATGTTGAGCCTGAACCTCCCCTCGTGGAGCTTGAGGCCATTCCCTCTTATCCTGTCCCCTGTCACTTGCGAGAAGAAGCCAGCTCCCTCCTCTCCACAATCTCCCTTCAGGTAGTTGTAGAGAGCAATTAGGTCTCCCTTCAACCTCCTCCAAGCTAAACAACCCCAGCTCTCTCAGCCGTTCCTCATAAGTGTAAATTATCCTTTATGAAGTTCAGCACAGTCTCCAGCCCTCCCTCCTTCCTTCTATGGATCTGTCCTGCAGCTTATCAAAATTAACTGCATTTTCCACAAGACTGTTGTAGCCAAGAAAAATTTAAGTAGATAGAAAATCTGTGTGCTGGGATTTTGCTGGAGGTGGTGGGAAAATTGTCATTTGTTTCTTTTTTCTTTGCCAGCTTCATGCAGTCTGTCTTCATGTGTATAAGAATCATAACTGAACCTTAAGTTATTATTACTAGACTTTAATAGTATATAGTATGTTTTGGTTTTTTGATTGGTTAAATCTCTTAGAATTAGTATTGCAAATACTAATTTTAAAAGGAGTCTATGGATGTTCTACATACTGATTTAAAATTTTGACAATGTTCTTAAACTTCACAGTCTTTTTGTTTTAGGGTCTTAAACAATGCACCATCCATTGCTGTTGTTTCTAACACCTCATGGTCCCACTTACTAGAAGATAAAGGAATATACTTTTGCCCATTCGGGGCAGGCTGCTGAGTTATGGGGAGAATCTGATGACTGACACACTTTAGTCAGTATTTTCAACTGCAGTATACATAAGTGCATCTCACTCCTGGAAAAAAGACCCCCATCCTGCCCACATCCTACCTCCACATCAAGCCAGATTTTTTCCTGTAGGAAGAACGGAGGCAGGAGCATCTCTGTAACACACAGCATGCTTTAGATGCTAGATTGTACTTCTATGAATGGATGACCTTGCAATGTTTGGCAAGTGACTTTATCACCTTCTGCCTATTTCCCATTCACAGATTTTTATTATGACTATGCATTCTTTTTTTTTTTTTAATAGTAAAATCTTATATAATTCTCTAAATGAATCATCCTTGGGAAGTGAGTTCTGGAACTGTGCAGGAAAAACAATGTCAGTGAAGTTGAAATTAAAAAGGTAGACAAAGAGTAAAATTTTCAAATCCTAATCACCTTAATCCCTAGAAAGAATATTACTCAGTCTTTTTTTTTTTTTTAAAAAGGGTCTCTATCTGGATGTTTTCTCATTTTCTTCATTTGTCACACAAATAAAATTGCTATTTAGACTAGACTTGAACTACTCCCTTACTCTGCCAGGAACCTACATGGTGAAAAAAACAGAAAAAAATTGTGAAATTAAGAGTTTAATTATAATGTTTAGCTTGTCTCAGCTTTAGTAAGTGAAATAAACCCACAGGTTTTTGTGTAATGAAATTAGAATATTATAAGACTGCAAGTTGTTTTTGTAGATCCATACTCTTTTTTATCCTTTAAAGTACAGTGAAAATGTCTATTTTATAGGGAAGGCAGAAAAGCCGCCATTTTCTGTTTATTCTTAATTTCACAGAAAGATCTGGAAGGAAACTTGAAAATTAATGGAAAAGCTGAACAGTCACACACTGAGTATTGTGTCTCATATGGTAGCACAAGGACTAGTCAAGGAGCATTAAAGGGATATCAATCTAGGCTCAGCTTGTGATGACCGATAGCATTGCAGGCATTGGATTTTTTTCAGCAAATAAGACAAAACATAAAATATGCAAACTTTAGTCCTGTATCTACATAAGAGTTTGGCCAGAGTCTGAGGTCTCACTGTCTTCCACAGGGAGGAGGGAGCAGACATCATGGCCTGTGTCACGTATCACATCAGAGAACTAAACATACTGTCTTGGACAGAAGACTCTCCAGCAACTTTTGCGGGCTTGTTCAGACTGCTACACTTTGTGTGACGCTGTCATACTCATTCTCAACTGCAGTTCATAGACACTACAGAGTGAAAGAGCAGAAAGCAATTTACCCATCTCTGGTTGCCACTCAGTATTGTCATTTGCTTAACAACTGTGCCTGCATGATGGCAGCATACAGTGACAGAGACTTTACACTCAGAAGATCACTCTTCCAGTTGCAGTGCTGCAGGTCAGATCCTACCACAAAGCCTGAGACCAGGGTGAAGAGACTCAAAGAAAAGATCTTTACTAGTGTAAAATCAATTATTTTGAGTGCCAGGGCAGACTTAGCTAGTAGCAGTCAAGGAATCACAAATACAGCCCCTATGGCTTTCATCCTCCCTCTTTCCTTCTATTTATGAAAGTTGAAACAATAGGTTCAGCAATTATATGGAGAGATTCAAAGCAAAGTAGCAATAATCATGTTAAAGTGACACCAGCCATGTTATAATTTTGTAAGCAGAAAGGCAAACAACATCATTATATCACAGATTCCCACTGATAGGTGGGGTTAAGTGGAAGCCTTTCTGCAAGTGTATTTTCTGGAACTAGCTACTAAGCTTAATGCAACACCATGGACACTAGGATCTTCCTTGTTTGCCTAAAAATACTTCAGCACAGACAAACTTGCAGCATCTTAATCTTAGTGAATCTGACAAAAAATTTCTTGATATACATGAAAATAAATACCACTTAAATATAACAATATTAGTGCAATAAATTATTTTTTCTTTAAGGATTTCAGATTAAATTCCAAATTGAATGGATCCCATGTCACCACACTCTGTGACCATAATTATTCCCCTTGCACAGAAGGAGAAATTAACAGAGAAACAAAATGAATTTTTTGTTTCAGATCATGCAGAATTTTAAACCAAAGATTTTTTGATTTTACAATTCAACATTAAAATCATAGAACAGCCAACTGCTGCTCTTTGAGTTGCTCTGTCATTCTTTGAGTCATTTGCATTTTCAGTCTGATTTAACATATGTTAAACTGTGCCACCCATCTATATATCAAACCCACAGCATGTAAATGGANAGATTTCTGAAAGTCACACAAATAAAATTGCTATTTAGACTAGACTTGAACTACTCCGTTACTCTGCCAGGAACCTACATGGTGAAAAAAACAGAAAAAAATTGTGAAATTAAGAGTTTAATTATGTTTAGCTTTTCTCAGCTTTAGTAAGTGAAATAAACCCACAGGTTTTTGTGTAATGAAATTAGAATATTATAAGACTGCAAGTTGTTTTTGTAGATCCATACTCTTTTTTATCCTTTAAAGTACAGTGTAAATGTCTATTTTATAGGGAAGGCAGAAAAGCCGCCATTTTCTGTTTATTCTTAATTTCACAGAAAGATCTGGAAGGAAACTTGAAAGTTAATGGAAAAGCTGAACAGTCACACACTGAGTATTGTGTCTCATATGGTAGCACAAGGACTAGTCAAGGAGCATTAAAGGGATATCAATCTAGGCTCAGCTTGTGATGACCGATAGCATTGCAGGCATTGGATTTTTTTCAGCAAATAAGACAAAACATAAAATATGCAAACTTTAGTCCTGTATCTACATAAGAGTTTGGCCAGAGTCTGAGGTCTCACTGTCTTCCACAGGGAGGAGGGAGCAGACATCATGGCCTGTGTCACGTATCACATCAGAGAACTAAACATACTGTCTTGGACAGAAGACTCTCCAGCAACTTTTGCGGGCTTGTTCAGACTGCTACACTTTGTGTGACGCTGTCATACTCATTCTCAACTGCAGTTCATAGACACTACAGAGTGAAAGAGCAGAAAGCAATTTACCCATCTCTGGTTGCCGCTCAGTATTGTCATTTGCTTAACAACTGTGCCTGCATGATGGCAGCATACAGTGACAGAGACTTTACACTCAGAAGATCACTCTTCCAGTTGCAGTGCTGCAGGTCAGATCCTACCACAAAGCCTGAGACCAGGGTGAAGAGACTCAAAGAAAAGATCTTTACTAGTGTAAAATCAATTATTTTGAGTGCCAGGGCAGACTTAGCTAGTAGCAGTCAAGGAATCACAAATACAGCCCCTATGGCTTTCATCCTCCCTCTTTCCTTCTATTTATGAAAGTTGAAACAATAGGTTCAGCAATTATATGGAGAGATTCAAAGCAAAGTAGCAATAATCATGTTAAAGTGACACCAGCCATGTTATAATTTTGTAAGCAGAAAGGCAAATAACATCATTATATCACAGATTCCCACTGATAGGTGGGGTTAAGTGGAAGCCTTTCTGCAAGTGTATTTTCTGGAATTAGCTACTAAGCTTAATGCAACACCATGGACACTAGGATCTTCCTTGTTTGCCTAAAAATACTTCAGCACAGACAAACTTGCAGCATCTTAATCTTAGTGAATCTGACAAAAAATTTCTTGATATACATGAAAATAAATACCACTTAAATATAACAATATTAGTGCAATAAATTATTTTTTCTTTAAGGATTTCAGATTAAATTCCAAATTGAATGGATCCCATGTCACCACACTCTGTGACCATAATTATTCCCCTTGCACAGAAGGAGAAATTAACAGAGAAACAAAATGAATTTTTTGTTTCAGATCATGCAGAATTTTAAACCAAAGATTTTTTGATTTTACAATTCAACATTAAAATCATAGAACAGCCAACTGCTGCTCTTTGAGTTGCTCTGTCATTCTTTGAGTCATTTGCATTTTCAGTCTGATTTAACATATGTTAAACTGTGCCACCCATCTATATATCAAACCCACAGCATGTAAATGGACTATATTATTTTTTAACACAACTCCATAGACTACTCTGCATTTATGTTATGGATAAATTAATGCACATCTTGGCATCCAATGAGTTTGACTTTTTATGGGAAAAGTAATATACTGTGTTTTTACCCTGTCCTCAAGAATAAGTTTCCATTATTACTGTCTTTAAAAAGCCAGAAGGCACATCTGTACTCTTCTATTTTATATAACCTCACCTTTTAAAACCTGTGACAGTAGATCTCTGAGTAATTTAAATATTTCTCAATTACATTGTGAAGCTGAGCAACTCATTCATAGCTATTTACATCCTTCAGTATTTCTTCATCATTCATCATTTAAAAGGCTGTTCCTGAATTAATCCTCTATGTTCTTTTGTTTCCAGTTGTGAATATTCATTTGGTTTGGGAAAGAGATAAATGCAGATTAATCTTTAAACAGTGCCTCAAGGTCAAACTGGTTGAGAAAATAAAGGATTCCAAAAATCAATCAAACAAAAAAAGAAGTGCTATCCCAACCTCTGGCCTGCACAAACTTGTTTCAAAAAAATGAAGCATTATCCATGGGAAAGTATGGAGATTTTATAAAGTGGTAGCCCCTCTTCCTCCAGTATTATTTTTTATGAGGAATCAAGAGCTGTTTTTTCTTCTGAGATGAGAAAAGCTACAGATAAAGATATTTACTCCAGACTGATCACAATGGGAGTTCCTAGTTAATGTCCCATCGTGAGAAAAAGCAGTTTATACTTTCAAGAACTAGTTTGTCTTCAGAAAAAGGTTTTCCTCAGAATAAAATTACCTCACTGAAGGAATTCACACCCAGCTCAGCCTCTGAAGACCACATTAGAAGATAGAACTTAAAATGGAAAGTTTTATTTTCTTGATGCTTTGAATAACTTCTGAAAGACTTCAGCAGGTCTCAAGTTTGATGCACCATTCTCAAGTGACAGAGATCCTTTGTCTGAAGATTTTTTTTTTGTATGTGTGCTTTTTTACTATATAGAAAAGATACATAAAACTCAGTAGGTGTAGAGTTCTTCCACTGTGGGAAGCAGGTTCTTCTAATGAACAAACCACTCAGACTAGATTCTTACTAAAGCTTCAGGTGGAACCAAGAAGGAAAAATCCTGCAGTTATTTCTCCTCAGGGCTTCTGTTTTGATATTCCCTTAGGTGATGGCAGAGAAGCTTTAATGTCCCTCTATAGCAGTTCTTGTTATTGTGGCATGTAGATAAGATTTAGGCAAGGCCATCAATAGTTACGCACTAAATGTATTAGACACAGAAGAAGAAAGCAAGAAATTGCTCAGCTCTGGGCACAGTGTCCATTCCCTGAGACCATATTTGATGAAGCTTTATGAAAGATACTGTAAGAGAGGGTTTTTCTTTAGAGCCAGTCTTTTGCTTACTGTGGCTTTTTATTAAGTAGGGAGAGATGGAACGTTGTTTTTCACAAAGAGTCAAAAAGATCAAGAAGTCTTTCATCTAATGCTTTTTACTGTTGGATTTTTAAATTCATCAGCTATTTTTTTGTGGCACTCCATTTTCCTAAACATATGAAGGAAAAGAACACTCAGGCAGTATCAAAGTCACAGGATTTTCTTATCTTTCTGCATTTTATTCTGCTTTCTCAGGCTTTAATCCTTGGGCAGAGGGAGAGAAGCTGTGTGTAGAACATTGGTAAAAATAGAAAATGGAGGCAGCTCTTACCTTTGCCTATCCCCATCACCATTATTGACAAAGTCTGTTTCCAAGGATCCTATGCTCTTTGTTTGCCCTGAAGGATATTATTCATATTCTATTGGTCTTGTGGTATGTGTGCTATTGGATATAGAAGAGGGCTGTTCTCATGTCTCAATGAGGAAAGTTTATTACTTTCAAGGCATTTTACTAGTTGACTTTTTCTCCTCCATCCCCTTACCTGCCTCTTTCACTCAGAAGTGGGTTTTTTTCTGTCCAGTTGATGTAGGTCTATGAAATAGAATGCAGACATATCTGAAAGCGTACTGGAGAAAGGCTTGGAGGAGATGTGTTTGATTTACTTCAACAAGGCTGCATCAGACTTGAATTGAATTGCCAGTTGAAAGACACCCATTGACACTAGTTGCTTAATCCAAGTTGGATAAAATGTGATAGCCTGATACACAATAAGAACAAATTGTAATAATTGAAAAATTAACATTTAATTTTTTTTTTTCAAGGACCTGAATCCTTAATTAGTTTAGTCTCTCAAATATTCCTAATATGCAGGTAAATAAAGAGAATTGCTGAGATGTTTTCAATCTGGTGTCAGATTTGGATGCCATATCCATCTCATTGTTTGCCTAAGCTTTTATAAAATTGCGTTAGTGATAGGGAGTTCCACATCTTGCAATAATCCTAGGGACAGTGACCTAATAAACCATGGGTTTGGTTAGGTTTGCTGATCACTAGACTATATGATCACAATTCCTTCAGCTATGTGTCACCAACACCATTAATAAGAGGAGAGCTTTTTATTTTATAAATGAGAGGTTTGACACAAAAAAAATCAAGACTGTAGCTCAAGAACCAGCAGTAGTAGGGGAGAGACAAAGAGATGGTTATAGAATATGTTCTAACCTGTCACAGTTAGACAAGGCTAAACTCAATCAATTCACTTAGTGTGAGTGGAAGCGTGTCCAAATACAGATGTTTTGCACCCACCCTATTTACCAGACCTGGCCCCCCTCCAATTTCTGCCTCTTCCCAAAGATCCAGGCAGTGCTCAAAGGAACCCATTTTTTGTAGGCAGAAGATGTGAAAGTAAAAACAACGAAGATTCTCAACAGCTTTTCAGAAAATGATCTGCAGAATTGCTTTGAATGTTAACAGCATCATGTGCAGGTATGTGTCTATTCAGAAGGGAATTATTTTGAAGGTGATCATAGGTGATTTTCTTAATTTCTTAAATAAAAGTGTTACAGGCATAGCATCATATATTTTGTGCAGGACTTTGCATATATAAAATTCCATATATATTTATATATAATTATCTAGATATATTGATTGTTTCCTATTTTTTAAATTTATGATTCTTTTCTATTTGTGCATTTTTATGTACTTGGGATGAAGTTGCAGTGGAAGATAAAATTAAAACCTACAATTGAATACTGAAGTCAAAATAAGCTAAATAAATACCGTGATACTCAGTTCTTCAGTCACTTTTGCACAGTACTCTTCCCTACTTATTTTTGCTGATTTCCTCTAAGTCCAATCTTCCTCCTTTTGTTGCCAAAAAAGGTGTAGCAATGCTACCTGTGTGGTCTATTTAAGACAGGACAGGATTTTAAAAGGTCTTTGTGTATGATTTCCATCACACACAACACCAACCCTGTGGAAAACCTGCAACATCATTAGGCGAGGGCTCTCCCAGAGAAGAGAAGTGAGACAAATACAGTGGTGATCCATCATTCAGTCATTCCTGTTCTTTACAGTGTGGGCAAAATTCCAGCAAATACTTAATAGTGCTTCAAATACACCATTATTCCTATAGGGGCTTTAGGACTTCCCTATCTCTTTCTACTGAATAATATCACACCTGTCTCAGCCAGACAGAAGCCTGAAGTTTCTTATAACTTGGGTGTTTCCACAATGAATGAAAATAATGCTTGGAACTGGGTCTACCTTATTAGCCAGAATGGGCTCAGAGGCAGAGGGAATCCCCTAAACTGGAGGCTGTCACTCTTCTAAGCTGGTCACTTCAGTGTCGACTCAGGTAAACTACACACATCAGACCTTTTTCTGAGATTCAGTGAAAGACATGTAAACTTACCTGGAAATCTGTGTAGTCACTCTATCTGTACAAAATAAATTGCTAGATAAAATCACCTTGCCTCAGAGAATCAGAGACTATGTATACTCATAAAACACAGTGAAACAGAAACTTTGTATGTTTTGCCAAGTAGAATTCTTTTCTTTTTTAAAAAAGTGACTTATAAAATCTCCCCACTTATTTGTAAACTCAAGCCATCCTGTTTTATTGGCAAAACTTAATTGGCTTGATCTAAACACACTTGCATAATTAATTAGCACTGCAAGAGAAATCCTTCCTTGCAGGTAATCATTTGGAAGGTCGAAGAAAGATTTAATGTCAACAAACTGAAGTTCCTCTCATGTTGCTGTGCCTTTTATGAATCTAAATAAAGCACTTCTTAGGTCTTCAAGAGTTGTATTTGAAACTGCAATATATGTCCTGCTTCCAATGTGACCTTTAAGCTTTTATTATTTTTTTTGATAGGCTGCTGTTCACAGCAAGGAAAAGTGGCAGGAGATTTCTTTATAGAAGAATAAAAATATGTTTACCTAAAGAAAAAGCAATACAAACTATAGACTGTTATTTCTTTTAAAATTATACAAAATCAGAAAAGGCTCCTCAAAAAGCCCTTGAGAGACTTGCATCACAACCTGTAGCAGAACTCATCAATATTTGTCATTAATTCACTCATTGTATTCTTTGAGTTTTATATATATGTATTTACCCTTCAGGAAATATATTAAACTCAGGCTTATTGAAGCTATAACTTGTTTCTGTAGTGGTAGCAATAGACTAACAGTTCAATTTTATTTAAACAGAAACTAATATCCAATGGCTAGTTGTCTCCTTGAACTGACTGGCAAGTTCATTTGGCGAGTTGATTAGTGGCCAGAAGCCCCTGCGTGACTGTCCTGTGTCATACATTTACTACAGACACAAAAGTTGTGGTTTTGGAAGCCCTATCTAAGCTTGACTGCTTATCCCTGAGACCAGTTATAGCAAACAAAAGCCTGCCATAGAAGTAGAAAGAAGTAGTATGGTTCGGGGCTGGACTATTTGTTTAATCTTTATTTTTGTCAAGGAGGACTAGGAGTACCATGCATTTGGTCTTTCTGTAACCACATGTCATGATCTAAGTGGGAATTGTAGTGTTGTTTCCATGTGTCTTGATGTTCATCAAAGTGCCTCAGGGACTGCAATACGCTATACACAAACTCCTTGAAGGTTTTTTTTTTTTGTCTGTGACACTGGAGAGGTTTAGGCAAATGTAACTGGGTTTCAGATTTCACATGGAGTTCACCATTTAAACTTACTGGTCTGGTCAATAAAGTGCTGAGGAAAAGACTCAGAAAATGTGAGTTTCATTCCCAGACCTCTCTTTGGCTTTCTGTATGACTTCACTCACTTTTCCCTTAGCTTATTTCTTTGTCATTTCTTTGCCATTGAAACATGAATGGTGAAATATCTAGTATATTGTGAAGTCTTTATGTTATAATAGATTCAAACATAATGAATAGATTCAAAATTTTGCATTTCCACCCCAGTGTATACTGTTCTTAAGTTTCCTATATGTTTCACCACACACCTGATATGGTGACTTGATAGCAGTCTCCATCCATGTATAGTACATACATTTTCTTTTTAGACTGAAATAGGCAACATTTGAGCATGCTGCAGGGTAGCACCCATCAGAAGGAGGTTCACAAGCAGCAAAGTTAGCGAGTTTTCATTCATGCAAAATTGCAACCCTCGTAAATATTCAGAGTCACCATATAACAAATTCTGAACAGGGAGCATTAGTGAGGTCACAGAGAAAAAGGTAATGTGCAGCTTGCAATTCAGCCTAAATTTCATATGAAGGCAGACGAGAAATTTATTACAGCTTTTCAGAAACTCTTATGACAGCAAGTTGGTTGTATTTTTGGTAAGGTAGAATTAAACCTATTATCTGTGTAAATCCAAAACCCACAACTTGCATTAAATGAGTTTCAAACACCTTGCACTCAGCAGGAAAAGAGTAATTGCCAAAGTAGTTATTTCAAGTTGCTGAAAACACAATGTGAGTGTGTGTGTATGTAAACACTCCAAGAATATTCCCTGTTTTAATATTCCCTGTTTTGCCTTTCTCTGTAAGCTTTAATTTACTTTCTAATTAAACAGTGTTAAATCAATGAGATATGAGATTCTTTAAAACACAGCTTCAAAAGTTGCAGAATACTATATCCTGTTAACAGCTTTCCTAACAAATGTCCAGAAAAATCTTAGAATACAATAACACTATGACAATTCTTCTGTCTATTTCCACTGACCTGCTACAAAGTTTCCAAGTAAATAGCTCTGGACAGAGAAATGTATTAGCTTACTATTAGTTCCATCCATGGTGTACAGCAATTTGTTAATGAACAGTGTCACCAAGAATGTCTAGTCTCCAAAATGAAAAGAAGAATTAATTTCAGTTCATCTTAATATTAATGGAAGTAGTAGAATGAATGTCAACATTTCAGCAGCGCTGAAATGGGATTTGATCCTTCGCAGAACTTTTCAGTGAATTGCTTGGCCATATTGATGCTCAATGAATTCAGAAATGAGCTTTTGTATCTCCTGTATTGAAGGGTAGCTATGAAATCAATATCCAATATAGTTAACATTCAGGTAAAGCAATTTTGATTTATTATTTCTACAGAGGTTTCATAGTGAAATAGTATTACTATTTAAAGGTAATGCATAGAAAAGGATAAATTGATTGAAAACACCATCCCTAGAGAAATTTGAAACTGTAAGCATTAGGAATATTGCATAGTGGGAAGGTGTACTGGATGTGCAAGATGAAAATATACTTTACCCTCACAGTGGGCAGTACTACTTACATTGAAGTTCACATTTTAGAAAATTCTCAAGTGAAAATGATTTTGTGTATAGACAAACTCTGGATTGTGTACTCAAACTTCGAGTCATATCTCCCAGTCACCCATGAGAGCTGCTTCCAAAAGTGTTGGTTTCTTCATGAACAGAGCTGGTGGAAGAATATACATGAGAACTTGAGATTACCACATCAAGTCCAAACCTAAAATTCTCTCATCCAAATTTTTTATTCATAAATCATTCACAGCCAAGGAACCTGACAAGAGTTTGTTATAATCTGTGTGTAAATTTTAACTGCTCTGCCTTGAATAACATAGATCTTCACATGTCATAATAACTACTAGTAAAAGTTTTTTCCCTGAACTTCTTAAGGGTAAAACTGTCTACATTTTCATTTGTCAGTTAATAATACCACTTAACAAGAAAAAAGACAGAAAACTTTTAGGACACATAAACACACTTACTTTTGTCACTAATGTATCTGGAATGTACTTATACTGTTGAAGTTCCTAGTGTTATTTTAGAGGTCTATCTTCTTTCAAGACTATTGTTATCACATGATAACCGATGCCATCTGAGACCTTCTTGACAGGAAGATGCCAAAGCACAACTAAATAAATCAAAACTAAGCATTTTCTTTATCTTGGAGATGTGGAGAAGTCTGTCATTCCTCTGCTCATCGTGTATGTCTGAAGTGGTACTTTCATGACTAGACACACGTTAGGATAGCATTGTTGTTTAAAATATTACTCTTCTCCACTGGAAACATGTAAGTTATGATTTCCCCTGGATGGTTTACTCCTAGGACCCCTCATTAAATGGGTCATTTTACAATTCTTTGCTTGTCCTTTCATAAAACTGAAAGTCCCTAGAGGGTGTAACATCAATTTCTAAGAATTTTGGCATTATTTTTCCATATTGAGACTGAATAAAAAGCCAACAGGTCTGAATTCTGGATTCATTAGTGCTGTTCCCAAATTTAACATCATTAAATATAGCTCTGAGTTTGATTTTGAATTTTTTGACAAGGCATTTGTTTAATACTATTTTCTCCAGGTCATTAGAGTGGTGACTTAGAGTGGAGATAAAACAAAGCCTCTGTTTTCTGGAAACTGTTTAAACTCATAGTTAAATTGTTTCCCATGAGACATTATAATTTCAGTTGTTCCTTGTTTAATGAAAGAGACTTCTGTATTCAGGGTGTTTCTGTGGAATTTCGTAGTAAAATTCAGAAAAGTAACTATTTACACTTTTGTGCTTTTTTTAATCCAGTAAAATCAAATCTCAACTTTCTCCTGGTAGTCACTTTTCCAGTACAGCAATTTGAGCCTGGGTTATTTTGACTGTTGTGCTGTTTGCTTGAACCTACTATAAAAATTCACCTCATTTTTTAAAAAGATCAATCGTTTTTGTATATTTTCTGTAAGATCTAGAGATATTCACCATAAGGCCTTTAATGTAAACCTCATCTAATTATGAGGATTATTCCTTACTCTGATGTTAGTGATTTTCCTACAGTTCCTTAAGATCTTTATTCTGTGGAATAATCAACACACAAGCAAAATAATAAATAAGTTAATATAGCACAGGATTTTTTGAGGGTCTTTTTTAAGTCAGTGTTTTCATTTTCTATTAATAAACCTTAAAAAAACCCGCCAAACTCACTCATGAAACATTCTGATACACTTTTATGTGTGTTTGATTCATTTTTGCTCTTCTCACACCAGGCTTTGTCAGGGAATGGAACCATAGCAAACACGTTAAAAGTCCTGAGAATACTTTAATGTTTGGGACGTAAGGGGTCTGTATTGTCAGCATTATTGAAGTCATAAATGGAATCAGGCTTTTTAAAACCTTGTGGTAACAAATTTATATCTCTAGGAAAAGCATAAATGTTCCCTCTCTACCTAAACTATTAGTTATCAGTACAGTATACAGGCTATAGTAATCATCCTCAGTCTTAAGACTTAAAATGTCATGTCTATAGCACAGAAAAAATTACTATGAGATTTTCTCATAATTTAAAACATTACATAAAACATCATGTAGTAGAAAAGAAGTGCTGGTTCTTCTTAATTCATTACCAAAACTTTTATGTTTTTTTCATTTCTATGAATCAGAAAATTTGAAGATTATTAGTCTTTTTTACCAGTTCCAATGGTAATTTGTTTGTAATATTTGTAAGAATCACAAGGCAAAAGAAAAAAAAGTCAGTTTTCTGAGATAGCTGAGGTTAAAAACTGGTAAGATACTAATCTAGTTAGAAGGTTGGTGTTCTTAATACATGATTTCTTCAAGATCATGAGCTTTTAACATTAAAATAACTATTTGAGGTTTCTTAGATGGTATAAACACCAAACTTTTCAGTTATTTGCATATTAGTTTACTTCAAGAGGAATAACGTTCAGAGCTTAGTTGTCTGCAAAATGCATCTGGAGTTATTACATTGTGGTAAAAGCTCGGCACTACAACTCACTAAGAGAGTGTCTTAGGTTCATCTCTTCGGGTGTGTTTGTGCGTGTGTTTGCCTTCAGTTTGCTTGGATACAGTAGGTGTAAAATTAGCTTTGATTTTTTCACAAGCGCTATTCAAATCAAATCAAAGAGCTGTAAAGTCATGAGTCACGTGGTAGTGTCTTTGAAAGTTGTGGGGTTTTTTGTATATGTGTAATTTTATATTCTTGAGAAAAAATGGCTACTTTGCATTCACCACCAGCCCCCCTCATTTTTTTTTCCCTTTCCTATATTTTTTATCCCCTTTTGTGAAAACAAAACAAAGGTCTTGGCAAGGCAGACTGCACTTACAGCCTTCTTCCTTCTCCTTTGTGAAGCGTGATGTCACCACTTGGCTCCGGGAAAGCCATTGTTTCGATAAGACTCCCATAAATGGCCTTTCTGTGCTCCTGATTTACATGTTAAGAAATCGGATGGGAATTGCTTGCTGTGGTGACTCCCACTTTCCTTTCAGTTAAACATAATTCAGTAGTAAATATCCACAGGATACATTGTTATTCATGGTACATCCTGTCTACCACCTAAGCACTCTCTTTTTTGTTGTTTTCTGGAAATCTGGGTTTGAAGGAATTTGCAAAATAAAGGTCGTCTTCCCTTCTCTCCTTTCTCCTCCCTCTCCTTCCAAACATTACAAACGTTGGCTCTGATATTTGAACACTTCAATCCTAGAACAAAGACAACTTGTTTCTTTATTTCAGAAGTAAACTCATAATGGTGGCACACTTCCAGGGTGGTGTAGTATTCCTTACAGAGTCGTATTTACTATGCCTTGGACAAGTCATGGCAAAGCTATTCAATTTTTAAACTGCTCAGGATTGATTCATTTCATAATCAAGTGTGCCCTTCTGGACTGCAAACAGGAGTAGGGTTAAACTGGAAGATAAAGGAGGTTTTGTGAATAAAGAACGAGATAAAGAAAGCAAATGGAATCTACAGTTCTCCCACAGTCGTCTTTTAGGCTTTGGCAAATAATTTTATTAGCATTTTTTTTCCCATAAAATGGGAAAAATACTTCCATATGTTTTGGGGTGATTTGGATTTTTGTTTGTTTGTTTTTAATTTTTCTGTGTTTGTATGGTTTTTTTCTTCTTTTTAGTAGATTTGAAATCTTAGGAATGGAGCTCTCTGTGTCTGTTTAAGAAATGTGTTCCTGATCTTACACGTGCCCTCCGTGAGCCATTGTGATAAAACAACTTACACTAATTAAACCTCAAATCCCAGAGAACCTCAACTTTGATGGAAGAACAATGGCAGAAGTCCTCTGACTACCAAAATGTCAGTCTCCCTCACTAATGAACCACATCATTTGGAGTACTACTTAGATCTGTATCCAGGGTTCAGGCAGCTTTCAGCTGCAGGGAAAAATTTGATGATGTTATTACCTCTATTTTCCTTAAAAGCTTTTAAAAACATGCCCATGATGAACATTTACCATCTGCATTTGTTAGAATGTGATAGGAGGGATCCCTAGTTGATCTAAGTCAATGTTGTTTTGATTGACATCATATTAAGTTTAGCATTTTGCCTTTTAAATAAAAAGGGAGCTCAGATATTGTTATAAATACTGCTGTGAGCTATTTTTACTTAGTCAACCAAGAAAAAATATCACCACCCTAAATAAAGACAGTTTTAACAAGTCCTGAGTAGGTACTCTGGGGCTGTGAAAAATTTGTTTCTTCTCAGTGAGCATCTGGAACCCCCAGTGGAGCTCTGGCCCATTCCCATACACTTTTCTTCCAGCAATAACACTGCAGAGTGGCAGTTTCCCATCAGCTCTGCATAGCAGAACTGTAACCTCAGGAAGGAGTGAATACACATCATTGCCAAGTAGCAGCTCCTGAGGAGAAGGGTGAAATTTCACGTGTTTAGTTCATGGGGAGAAAGGAATGTTGACCAAGTTCATCTGGATAATTAGAAAAATATCCTGGGTTTCACTAAAATTACTTTCTCCTTCCAAGGGACTGACAGCCACTTTCTGTTTCACGACAGCAATATTTTAAAAAAAAAAAAAAATTGTCTAATAATGTTGAAGCAACCTTTATGGAAAGAAAAAACTGATTGGCTTATAATTAGTCAGACAAAGTAGACACCTTTTTAGACACGCTTTACATTGCAAGTACTGGATAAGAATGAAATTTGTATTTCATCAGAGAGTATGTGTGCCTAAATGTAAGGCCAGTTCAGTATTCTAAACCTTGTTTATTGTTTTGAGACTAAGAAGTTGGTATCATTCACAATTGTTAAAATTCAGCTACTGCAACTATATGTTATTATTTAGTTAAGAACTTCACAAAGCAAGACATACTAGTGTATGCAACAATATGTATTCTAGCAGATAATGCATGATTCCAAATAAGATCTCTGAAAGAATACAAATGAACTCATCAGGAACTTGGAGTACAAAAATATCAAGACAACAAAGAGAAACAGTTAGGGGGACATCACCAAATGGAAGAAAGGGAGAGAGAGAGAACAGATATGGTAGGAAAAGTTATATATAGTATGGAAAATAAGTTACAGGGATTTGAAAACATCTGGAATACATTTCTGGAATGTCTGTGAAAAACAAAACAAACCACAGGAGGAAAGTCAGACTAAGTGTTACTCAATTCTTTTCTTCCTTTCCTTCTCAGAGAGGGAGGATGTAAAAATATTTGATGTTAATGGAAAAATTCCTTCCAGTATATGTATTCTGCCTTCACAGTCCTCATCTGAGGGAGCACAAACCTTATTTTAAACATTTTGACAGCTTCTTGAAAATCAGTGGGATTATGCTTGTGTTAGAATTCGGTGAATAAAAGGGTCTAAATTAAAACTACTTTCTAGTGATTTTGGTGAGTTTTGCAAGAGGCTACTTCCAGGTTCCTTGCCTTCAGCATCTTCTTCCTTGAAATTAAAAGCAGCACTTTCTAACTGAATAGGAGAAAGACCAGCATTGACCAAAAGTTCAGTGAAGCACACTTTTGTCCTGCTTCAACTTCTGTGTGCAAGAGTGTTATGGAGAAGAGCAATGAAGCTGGTGAAGGGGCTGGAGAACAGGCCTTATGAGGAATGACTGAGAGAGCTGGGGTTGTTTAGCCTGGAGAAGAGGAGACTGAGAGGAGACTTCATTGCTCTCTACAACTACCTGAGGGAAGGTTGTAGAGAGGAGGGAGCTGGCCTCTTCTCCCAAGTGACAGGGAACAGGACAAAAGGAAATGGCCTCAAGCTCTACAAGGGGAGGTTTAGGCTGGAAAATTAGGAAAAAAAATTTTCACAGAAAGGGTCATTGGGCACTGGAACAGGCTGCCCAGGAAGGTGGTTGATTCACCTTCCATGGAGGTGTTTAAAAGATGGGTGTATGAGGTGCTGAGGGGCATAGTTTAGTGTTTGATAGCAATGGTTGGACTCAATGATCCAGTGGGTCTTTTCCAACCTGGTGATTCTGTGATTCTATGATAGAGAGACTATTAGGAAAAAAAAAAAAGTCTGCAAATCTGTAAAGTATTACTTAAATTAACAAAAAGATTTTGCTATGAATGTAAAAAACATCCAAAAGTAAAGATTTTGAGATCTGCAAATGTGATATATATGCAGCATAGTATTTTACAAGTATACTTCATGTTGGTCCAAATTTTAACTGCTCTTGCTGAGTCATGTATTGAACCCTAAGAAAATGTAGCAAGTCTGGTGTTAGCTAGAGGTAGTAGCCTCTATCTGAAACAATGTCTTGAATCTACTCTGTCTATCCCTTATTAAAAAAAAAACAAACCCAAAACCAAAAAAAAAACCAAACAGTTTTACTCAGAGAGAGACCACAATGGCATAAGCAAAGCTGATGTCATGAGAAAGGGATCAGACCCAAAGTTGCCGAGGTCTTCCAAGCTGGAGAGTTTGCAAAAAAACTGTGAATTTTGGACACAAAACAAGCTGACGTATTCCAAAGACATTCATTTTGCTCTGAAAAACAAACAAAACCAGTGCAAAAGTAACACTCTAGGGAATTTTGGGTCTTCTTGCTTCCCACGCTCCATTATTCCCGACCCTCTGTCTCCTCAAGGAAATACTCAGGGTTCAGGCTCCTTTAGAAGTAGTGATGCTTTAGTTAGCAGCACTAAGGCAGTGATATTTGTGGCCATGCTTGCTAAGACCATATTCTAGTTTAAGCCAACGTGAAACAGAAAGGTTATAACTGGCCTTAGTGGTCATTCCACACTATCATCTGTGGTCTAACCATGGCCACTGGCACCTTTTGTAAAGAGCAGAGGCATCTTTTTCAATGTGTCTGGCTTTTGACATATTCTTTACTAAATACCTTAAAATTACTAATGCCCCTTGGCCCCCACCATAGATTTCTCCTTAGGCAATTATGTGATTAATCATATTTTTGTACTTGAAAATGTAAGCTCAGTATTCTCATCTTTAATACTCTAAAACAAGACTATGTACCACATGGAGTTAGCCAACTGCAGCTGAACATGTTATATCAAAGGTTTTCAGACCTCAGGAAGCCAGAACTTATGTTTATGCAGATTCCACATATATATCAAATTTCTGTGGGAGTGATGGAGCCAATTCTGTACAGAATCTGAGCAGTTAGTGTTCTCAGAGAAAGAAAAGGTGGTTATGGTTTAATTCCCTATTTATTTTCCCAACTGATTCCTTGAATGATGTAACAACAGTCTCTTCTGAAGGGCTGAGATGGCAATCTGATTTATGGTTGTGTGCCAGTGTGCAAAAAGACAAGTCGGGTTTCTTTGGCTACTAAGAGGAAAAAAAGGTTTGATATCTTGTGGTTAGAGTTCTCACAGGAAAATCCCAGCATTCCAAATATTGTTTTCTTGTGTGTTAAGCTGAAACTGTAAAATGTATAAGATATTTTGTGGTCAGCTGTAACACAAATGAAGATCTTTCTTATAAATTCTTTATTAGCATAGTATTTTTCAAAGTTGTAAGAAGATAAGCTAGTAATGTAACACACATTTGCTATTAGATCTTATCTTGACAGTATGACATTGAATACATCAAGAACTGCCAAAATAGTGTGCATGAATTTTATACAGTACCTGAGCCCAGACATAACAATTAAATAAATGCAGTGTAGTTTTATTCTATTTGACAATTCTGATTAAAGAACCTTTCACCTAGGACTTTTGGTGATTTAGGTAAAGTAGTTTACTCCAGGGCAGTAAAAAACAAAAGTAATCTACATTATTGATAAAGAAAAGTACAAAAGGTTTAATGGAGTTAAATGAGCACATCTTGTGACTACAACATATTCACAATAGCTTGTTTCTATTATCTTAGTATTACAGCAATCCTAGGAGTCTCTTAGCAGACATGTCTGAGCTTTTTCCTTCTACCACAACCTCTATAACTTTTTAATTCAGTGCTTTTCTATTGTCTTTGGAACAAATAGCAGCTTCTCAACTTTCCTTCCACACTGATTCCCAGTGCATATCCTACTCTAAGCTTCAAAATATAATCACAAAAGGTCTGAAATTTTCTTGTATTCATTTGCCAGGTGCCGTAATTGCATAATGAGCGTGAAATATCAGGGGAATCTTCCTATAAAGTAGCTATTGAACAGACAACAAGCATAGATGGCAAATTTATGATTCTCTGATCATAATACTCCTGTCTTTTCTGCATATTAACCAAAGTATTTCTTTTTCTGTGTCTGTTACAGAATTAGTGCTTATTTGTTGCAATGAAATACTCTACTCAAAAAATATCATCTTTATGTCAGTTCATAACAATATTTAACTTTGCTGATTTTTTTTTATTGGTAACTTGCCCAGAAGAATCAGTTAAGCTTATGGCTAGTTGATCAATAGGTCACTTCCTAATAGCTTTAGTTACTTATGATTCTGCTGTTGGCACATATGAATGCTAAATGTTCCTATTTCTGCTATCACTTCAATTTTTCAAGGAACTAACATGTTTAAAGTAGAAAACAAAGCAACAAATAGAAAACAAAGCAACAAATTAATGGATTTTTATTATAATGAAAATTAATTTTATAAAATTAATAAAAACGGACATGTGTGTATTACATGTATGTATTAAATTTTAAATCACTAAATGACGTAAAAACAGAATGGTACCTCTCTGTATGCTAATAAAATTTCTGTGGAAAATGGTTTATTTTGCAATGAATAACAACTTCAGAATCTTTTATTCTTGTGAATTTTTATTTTTTTTTACACCTTCAAATGACAATAGGCACTACTGGAAAACTGGGTGATTTTTGATTAAGAAATTAAATATTTCAGAAGTGCCACCATATTGCTTTATAGAACTGCAGTTGTGTCAGATCTCCATTCCCTTCTCTGAATTGTTCACTCTGGCAAAATGTATAAAAATACTGTCTCGGTAAGAGAAAAATACTGTATAACAGTGTAGGGTGTTGTCTGGTTGAAAATTTTGTGACAGGATACTATAGTTGTGGAATTACTATTGTACAACTCTCTTGAACTAAAATCAGCTTTTATTTTTTCCTATTTAATAAAAAATGGGATTTTGAATATTTTCTGTTGAGAGATAGGTGAAAGAAACAGCAATTCCAAGGTCAAATGAATATTCCTGAGAACCCTTTCTTCACTATTTGGCCAGATATAACCTACCACAATTTCAAATTCAGAAACTCAGTGAATTGAAGATACAGACACACTGTGAGTGTCATATTAATCTGTAATAATGCTGTAAAACAAGTGGCAGTGCATATTGGACTGGAAAGAAATTACATAATAGGAAACTGTCTATGAGACAAACTGAGGTCTGCAGGAGTGGCTTTTACTTATTTGTAGGATGAATTTTACTAAGTTGTCCAGGATCTACAGTTAAACACAAGGCCTCAATACAACTTCAGGTTTTTTTGAGCAACATATTCATACTAGGATCAGAGCTGAGCCATCATCCTCCTAGATAACTTAATGTTTTGGTAATCATTTAAATAAAAATTAGCCAAGAGGTGCTGATCTTTTGAAATTTTTTGCTTTACTGTCAGTTAAACAACTTCTACCACAATGACTGATCTGTATATCTGGCCTCTTACTTCTGATGAAAAAGCAATTCATTCTGCTTTGGGTACTTTGATCATTGAAAAGGGAACTCATATAGAAAATGTTCAATATCTTTATTATTTCTCAATAGGCAATATAGGTTTATTAGTTTTCAGTGACAGATTAACTCCCACAGAAAGTAGGGAACTCTTAGTACAAAGTTAAGAATACTGTTGACTCTTTAATTCCTTACCATTCCAGGTCTTTCATTCGTTATTTATGGAGCGTTAGAATCCAGTAGGACAATCTGAGCTAAAATGTGCAATTCATTATTACCCAGGTTTCTTTATAACTTTATTCATTTTGAGGAAATTACAGGAAGCACAAAATAATTCATCTAGAAATGAAGTAGCTGATGCTTTACATTTATTACAACTGTGAAGCCTTCAAGGTAGATGAGTAATTGTTTTTCATTCTCAACAATAGTTTTACAGAGAATGCTTGGAGACTTGTGAAGGATGATTAACAGACTGTGCATTCCCATGTAATGGAATCATGCTACTAATTCCCTTAAAAATAAGTTCGCTATTTACCACCAACAAGGAAAGAAATTGAAAGATTTGGCATATTGCTCAAATTATCTGCTTTAGTAACCATTTATTTATCAGTCAAGTCCAAAATATTTTCTAAAAATTGTGGAAGTCTACAGGGTATATTTACTGTGAATATATATATTGTGCCTAGACTCAAGCCTTTTCTATTAAAAATATAAAAGGTTTCAGAACTAGAAGGACATGAACTAATAATACAGTCACAAAAACTCATGGGGAATTTTTGGACCTGCACTTAAAGCTCTACTACTCCTGCATTAAGCTCCCAGACTAAAATTTAGAATGGAAGAAAAACAGAAAGAGGAGGGGGAACTTTGCAAAATTCAGTTGTATTTCAGGCCATGGAGTTAGTCAAACATTGTTTAAGTACACACTGTGAAGCAGATTTCCTCTGGGCAGATTGAAGCTCTAATTCATGCAAAGATTTCCACTAGCATCATGAAGAAAAGCATACAGTTTTATACAAAGAGCAGCTTGGAGCAGACATAGTGTCTTTATATTCATAATGCACATTATGAAAGCATTTAAACAAAGCAATTCTTAATTAACGTATCTGACTTTACAGTCAAAGATGGTTTCAGAATGCCTGTCACATCCTACCTCAGGGCCACTGATCAGGTGATCAAGCAAGTTAAAGTTGAACCAATCTCAATACAACCAATTCTCTCGATTGTAGCCTATAATTATTTATGTTGACTTTGTGAAAATAACAGAACTTTCCAAGAAATTTTTGCAGGAAGATGTTTCACTTAGATTATCAAATTTTCTTAGAAACTCCTAGATATTTATTAATCATATAGTCTTCAACAGGACTGGTTGCATTAGATACGTTCCACAGTGATCTACAAGTTGAATGAAAAATTGTGTCTGTAGGATTTCTGTTCCTAACCCAGAGCCTTTATCAACATCATCTGGAAGAAAGTTGTAGTCCATTGTCACATTTTGTACGTTTATTTTGGGATATGCAAATCTTATTTATTTATAAGTGTAACTCTTGTGCCCAGAAGGGAATGGTCTCTTTAAGAGTATTTACTACATCTGGTCACTACAGAAAATGTTCTTTTAAGAAATGCAACAGAGATCCCTATTTTTAATAGTGAATATTCAGAATTCTTAATACGATCCTAAACAGTTTGTTGCAAAAGTGGAGCATGAGCTCTTTGCTTCGATATTCGTGAATTGCACATAATCCAGTGGGGCTTCTGTAAGCTGGAGAAGTGTGTAACTTTCTATAAGGGTGTATAGATCCTTCTTCACCTGTAAAGGATAAGCCCTGGCAGCGATGAATATATTCATTGAGACTCTCTCTGAAAAGGAGCTGGCATCTTCTGCTGCAGGCAGTCTTTTACTGTTTATAAATACAGTGAATAAGCACACACACAGTCCCAAACACTTTCTCTTTTCCACAATAATTTAGAGGAAAACTAAATAAATCACAGCTATTCCCAGGAAAAGATTCTCAGAAAAAAAATGTAATGGATGCATCAGTGAATGTAATGACTTACATTATAGTAGATTCCTCTACAATGAAATGCATGAGATTTTTTAATTTGATGAAACTGTGCCTAGTTCTTTCATTTCTATAGTAACCAACAAAGCAGTTTCAGCATAATTTTACAGGTTATTTTTGCATACATACATACACATATGAATATATGTATGTGAATCTGTGTACATCTTTTGCAGAAAATTGTGAAAAATTATTTGGAACTTCCAGCTGAATACTAAGGATTAAGGGGAAAGATTTCTCCTGGGATTTATCCCTTGGGTAACTTGCAGGAGACTTACCTGTTCTTTCTCCCACTTACACTGTTTTTATTAGCTTATTTATTTTTTTCTATTATTTATAATGAAATTTACCTGTTATACAAAAATTTAAACAGCATTGAACACAATCATCAACGTTTGGAATTAAGGACTATTGTTAGGTGGGTGAAATCACCATCACAAAGGAAACAGGGCAGATGCCTGTAGGGTTCTATGTATTTATCACATTATGGGTCACAGGGATTTAACAAGATAATTGTAGAGAACATATACTGGAATTAAAAAACTAAAAGTAACAGTCTGATTTACTGAAGGAGTCTTTTGTCTACATCTCTTCCAAAATTATGAATGAAACTAAAGTCACTCTTCAAGTGGAGAGCTGATTTTGTCTTTTGTCTTCATTCTTCACACATTCTTCACAGTGTAAAAATTGCAGGATTTAATATTTGTTACTGATTCAATTCCAAGCATGATTTAATAGTGTGGATGTTGCACACTGTTAAGCTCTTAAATTTAGAGAATTTCTGCATGTTCCAGTGTGCCAGCTTTTCTGTGACTTACAGCACCTTTAGCTGTTTCTGTTTCGTGGTAAGCATGTCTTTATTACAAACTGTTGCCATAAAATACACTAAATGAACAACTACATCTTTGCAATCACCTCTCTATAGACTTCAGTAGAGCATGCAGAATTTGTGTCCATTTACATATAGCATTTCTTTTCTTGCTTTTGTATCCTTTCTATCAAACATCTTATGTGAATTTTCCCAAGGTAGCTTCAGGTCACAATCAGAGCCCTATCTACTGAGTTAGCAACATTTGCCATACAATGGCAGCATTTGTTTATTTAGGAACTTCCTTGTTAGTGTTTCAAACCACTTTATAAAACCTTAAATAGTATAGCCAGTTGGGTTATAATTTCCTTTGCTTGTTCGTATGCCTCTCCCTCTCCCTCACCTCTCCTTCAAGATACAGGTTAATTAAAGAGCAAATGTGGTAGAGGGGACTATGGTTATGCATCTCTCCCAGCTCTCACTAGCCACAGGGTGTGTGTGTTCCCATATCACATGTCATAACTCCAGGAAGTTCCTCATAACTCCCTACTCTGCATTAGAATATATTCTATATCTATTCTTGTCTCAGTACAGCTTATGAATAGATAATTCTGGCAAATGTATTTAACTTCTAAAAATCATTTATTTAACTACAGCTAGTGTGAAGTGTGTAAGTTTGGTATGCTCTGATTTCAGTTGATTATAACTTTATTAAATAAAAAGTGACATTGGCCAAGTCAGTTTTCTGAAAAAAGGTTACACTTTTTTGGTGGCATTAAAAAAGAAAATATTCTCTCCTCACACAGAATGATATTAGGGGGAAAGCAGTTTCTTTGACTGTGTAAAGCATAGCTTTAACAAACCGAAAATTTACTCCAAGGCTCCCACAATATGGGAGATAGAGAAAGGAAATTAAGCAGCAAAAAGGAGGGAGCAACTGGGAGTTGATGGATATGTAAGAACTGTATGTCTAAGTTCAAACAAGTAAGTTTGAACAACTCTGACTTTATAGTGCATAGAGAGAATCAAGCAATTTGACATCCCTAAATAGGCTGCTGGGATAGGTTAACAGACTTCTACCAACCAACTCTAAGAAACACCTAGAGCTTAATGGATTACTTAATGGGGACAGGACAAGAGGGAATGGCCTCAAGCTCTGCCAGGGGAGAGTTAGGATGGATATTAGGAGGAAGTGTTTCAGAGAAAGGGTCATTGGGCATTGGAACAGGCTGCACAGGGAGGTGGTGGATTCACCTTCCCTGGAGGTGTTTAAGGCACGGGTGGACAAGGTGCTTAGGGGCATGATTTAGTGTTTGATAGGAATGGTTGGACTTGATGATCCAGTGGGTCTCTTCCAACCTGGTGATTCTATGATTCTACTTCAGATTTAGATGCTTTAAAATGGAATAAATGAGTTTAACCTACACACATGTCAACGATTAGATGGTCTCAATGCTGTGTCCGTTATATTGGGGTTAGATTTCTCTAAACAGGCCTGTTAGGGTAACCTTTACAAATTTTTCTCATTTGTATTTTTTTCCTCAGAATCTGCTTTCTCCAGTACAATGAAATGAGTGCCTGAGAAATTAAAATGAATGCCTGAGAAATTAATTATTATCATGTAGTAAATAAGTGTACTGCAAACTGGCTTCTTGCTTTATTAGATGGAGAAGTCCAAAGCTGTGTAGTAACTGTAGCAAGAGAAGTGTTAAGAGAGAAAGGATAATGTAATCTTTAAGACAACTGAATGCTGTGTGAATCCAGATCATTGCATTAGTGGCATTTCTGATGGATCCAACCAATTCACTTAAACCAAATTTTTTACCAGTAGCCACTACCATGCATTATTCACTTTCTGATTACCCATCCTGGATAACAAGGAGCCAGATTTTCCAAAACTGAGCACTTATAGCTGCAAATGTAGTCACTCATGTTTTAAATGTGTTCTGAAAATTGTTGTTATTCCTGAGGTTGTGTGTTTCAGGTAGAGAATCTAAAATAAGTGTATAAAATTGAAAACATTGATGTTTATCCTTGCCTTAGCTCTTTGTTTGTAATACATGAATAATAGCCCCATCAAACTCTCAGGAGTAGTTTGAAGTGAAAATCACCTCCCATGTAAAGTATGTGAACTCCCCACACAAAGGACACAGAAATAACCATAACAACCTTATATATCCTTCAGAGTTTAGCTCATATTCTCTAAATAAGATCTAAGCCACATTGAGCCAGAAGAATAGAATAAAATATTTAATATCATTCATTCATGTTAGGCTTGGGAAAGAGAATAGATTTAGCTTGAGTCTCTTATTGACACACATATAAAGATTACAAGAAGGCTACAACAATGACTTCCCTTCTGAGGTGCTTAGAAGTGTGATATTCTTTTCTATTTCTTTCAATATTAGTATTTGCTTTGTGTTACTGGTGTGTACAGACTTTTCTAGGGATTTGGAGATGGGGACCTAGGTGTGGTTTTATTTTACTTTATTTTATTTTGCCTACAGTATCAATTCAAATAAGGATATTGTTCATAAGTACGGGATAACTCAGGTCAAAAGTTGCTTCTCCATTCAGATCAATGGAAAGATTTCTGAAACAGTGAAGGGAATTTACCTTCTCACAGCATTGCATCAGTCAGAGATATCCAAGCCAGTGAGACAATTCTTTAACTAGGAGTGTGAAAGCCATGCCAGCTCCCAGCCAAGGTTTCCTATTGCCCATAATCCTTGTGCTCAGCTAGGCACTGGGGAGGCCTCATCTGAAAACCATACACTGGTTTGGACACCTCCTTCAGGTAAGGTGCAGAAACAGTCCAGAGCAGAATAACAAGTTGGAGAAAACACAGCTGGGGAGAAGAAATACTAGGAAGAACTGGGATTGTGTAGTCTATATGAGGGAAGGTACATTGAGGTAGGGTTTAGGGTACAGCATACATGAAATTCTGCTACAGAAGGGAAGAATTTATTCTTACTATGCAAGGAAAAAACAGTCAGAAATACAGGAAATTGTGTTTCAGGGGCATCCAATTTAGATGTCAGGAATGGCTTCTAATGTAAGCAAAGCACTATCAGTGATTCACTGAGCCAGAATGCCTGTGGCAATTTGGGAATGTCTATTACAGTAAGTCCTTAAGAAAAAGTTATAAAAGTATCTCAGGATGACCAGAGGGATGGATGAGGTGAGATGTCTGGGACCTGACAATTTTATCCTTCCACACTCCTGTGCTTCAGTTATAAATCTTCTCAGTAAGGCAAATTAACTTCTGTTAAGAGCTGCACTATCATGACTATAATATTTCAAGAATCCCAGGTACTTGCTTGGTAATGGAGCTGCAGATATATGAGATATTGAGTCCTGTAGCTACTTTCAGTCATTTAGGAGCTATCACCTATAATTAAACCTTTAGCTAGTTAGACCAAGAAACAATCCTGAAAATATTCCTGTCTGGTTACTGTCAATGGAAAACATTTATTAATATGTTGTTTGCAAGAATAAATAAAACATATTTACGTGTGAATACTTACATGTGTATATTTATATATATATTATCTAAACATAATAGATTCTTTGAATGGGAGTCAGGTGCTGAGTGGTAGAATGTCTTTTATTTATACTGTTCCAGTTAAACATGATTTATAGACAATACAATAATTGCTGAGGAAAAGAATTCTCTCAGAGAATGCCTTGCATTTCAATACATCTATGATGCTATATACCAAAAACTCCCTCAACACAAGCAGTATACATTCAGTTTACTTTAATAATGAAGAAAAAAAATCTCAAAGCTCTTAGGAAAAATGTTATAATCTTTAATAACAACATAGCAAGTGTGAAGAAAATCCTGTCTTCTTTAAGTTCCTACTTCACACAAAGGCAAGGAAAACCATTGCTTGAGTTAGGTCTTTAGTTTAATATAAAATGACAATGTTAGAGTACTCCCCTGGACTCAGTAGCAATTACTTGGTCGTACAAGAAAGCAACATTCAAGCATATTAAAGTTAAAGATCAAATTGATGAATGGTAATAAACTGCAGACATTAAAAGGATGGAAAAATTTGTCATAAACATAAAGCTGTGTTTTCAAAATAAGTTTTCTTATTTGAAGTGTATCCTCAGTCTCTGTTTACATTTATAAAGTATTTTTTTCCAAGCCTCTCAGAGAGACATTTATAATGTGGAAGATAACATTCAATTACCTTGAAAGGTTTCTGGGGAGTTTCTGGTGTTCACTGTTCTGTGGTTTTAGGGAACCTAATTTAGGCTAGAGGTTAAATTTTAGCTCCATTATTGCTCATTTTAGCTTCTTCAGCATTTCCCAGTATAGGACCTCTGAAAAAAATTGATCAATCAGGCACCATAATTTCAAGAGATATTTCCACTATCAATACCAGACAACCTAGTATACTCAATCTTCACCTAGCTATACTTCAAAACTGAATTGTGGTCACTTAGAATTCCTGTATGTTTGATTATATATCACTTAGAGCCATTATTTTGGAAACATTTCAGATTTTCTCCACTTTTTCACCCTATCAACATTTAATTGAGTAAGCACTGAAAATGTTTCTCTAGACACCATTTTTTCTGTCACTTCCCATTTCATAAAGTACCTCTACCTAAATTACCTGAAATTGAGATAATCCAAAGTACAGCCACCATATTCTAGATTATGTAAGTTCTTAGTAAGCAATTCAGTGGACAGACAGTTAAAAAAGTATTTAATCTTCAGTCAGGAGGTGCAAGAAAACATTTACTGCTTGTCCTTGAATAACTTCTTCTGAAAACCTGAAAAGAAAAGCTTTGATAGGCCTTTTGAAGTAATGACATCCAAAGCTGATATTAGAAGCAATTGACTGATTCCCTATATAATGAGATGCAAGAATATCTTTCCTGGATAAATAATACACTAACAAGTAAAGATAAGCCTAACTTATTTATTAATTTATTTAAACAAGGTATATCAGCAGAAGACAGAGCAGGAAAACTCTGAAAAATGCCAGTATTTTAAATTATGAGATCAAAATATGGAGTCTAACTTCAAGCCACAGCCCTGCCTGTTTATTTGTAGCTAACCATAGCTAATGAGGTATGTTTTGAGGCATTGAAGTCCAACTCTGACATTTATTATTACATAGAGTTTAGACATGAATTAGCATTATATCTTGAGGCAGTTAAATGTCAGCACCAGAGAGAACAAGGGGCCAAGAGAGAACACAGCGTTGAGCATCCAAATTGAGAATCATTTGCCCTGGTGATAGCATCTGGGATTTTAGACCCCTCTTTTACTGTCAGTACACTATTTAGCGGTCCCCATGTCTTGTCCAGTTAGAAAGAGGTGGCTGCCATTAACCACTAGCTCCCAGCTGGAGCTAGGGAAGTCAGGCTACTCATCCTGTGCAATGGCTGGAGAACAGCTCAGCTACACAGCTGTGCACTGGCTGGGAAGGCAGCACACAAGGTTAGGGGTGAGGGCGTTGTTATATCTTATAAGAAATAATAATTGGTGTTTTGCTCACAGGTAATAATTAGTTTCCCAGTGCTCCTAAAATGATAAGAAAGTTGAAAGATATTAGTTCCAGCTTTGAAAAAATACAATTAGCTCAGTGCTTTCCTTCAGTCAGTTCTTTTTGAAGTTCTCTGCAACAAACACTAAGCAATTTCCTTTCCCTTTTAACATCAATAACCCTACTCAGTGGAAGACTTTGTTTAAATAGTTTTGTGTTGTCTGCAAACAAATCAAAGCAAAATAAAGTTAATTAAGCTAATGAAAATGTGGCTGAGAAAAAGGGGGTATTGTTTAGTGTTGGTTCTTTAGCTCTATAATGATGATTGCGTTTAGATACTCAAGTGAGGCCTCTCTAACCTTAAAAGCTGGGACTGTGACTTACAACCAAGACTGCTGGTTATACTGGTAAGCCTCAGGCCAAACCTGAATGACACAACAGGCTCAAAATAAACTGTAACCTTCTCCTGTGTGACACAGTTTGTGTTACATGAAAAGCAGTGCTTGTGGGATCATTTCAGCTTTTACTGTAAAGCATGAGGTATGGAAGAGGATAGTCAAATTTCATGCTTCCTAAAAATTGTGCCTGTGACTCAAACTTCAGATTATCTGGATCTGTCTGGATGAGCATCTCTTGGGAAGTATGAAAGTAACACTGACTGCAAAAACAGTTTTATTAAAAAATGTGGTCTTTCCAGTTCTTCCTGTAAAGAAGATGACCTTTACAAATCATTTTGATTTTCTTTGCACAAACAGATCCCTTGTGCTTCACCCTGACTTGACTATTTAAAAGAAATTATATCATAACTGGATTATAGTTATTTAACGTATTGTAGTGAATAGAGACATCAGTGCTGAAAGTTAATATGTATGCCTTTGTCAGGCCAAAATAAAGTTCTTTGATTTTGTTAGAAAAGAATACTAACTCTGTTTCTTAGTTTCTGTTTATGCAAGGCCATTGCTTTTTGTGATGTTAGTGTGGCAAATGAGAAATTAACAGAGAAAGAGGAATAAATGTTAATCTAACCCTCTAATTGTAATGTGCTCTGACAGCACAGGAATGCAGTACTTTTATGTACAGAGACTTCGATTTCTTTTCTCGAAGATACATAACACAGGACCAGCTTCAAACTCCTGTGAGGTCAGTGCATCCTCACTGGTATGGTGCCATGTTGTATGGCAAGTATACAACTCTCACTATGCAGCTCTTCTGTAAAAGGTCAACGTGAATAGGTGTGAGCTGTGCAGCAAAGCCAAATTACAGCCAGAGATACCTCAGAAATGAAACCAGGAAAAGAAAGGCTAGGATATAGCTTTACAAAACTCATCTCTTTTCTTCTCAAAATGGAAAGTGCCATGAGAGAAATAAAGAAACCAGTATTGGAGTCAAAAGGACAAATAATGCAAAAAAACATGTTACAGAACTACGGAATTACAGAATTACAGAATAATTTATATTGGAAAAGACCTTTAAGGTCATCAAGTCCAGCCATAAAGATAACACTGCCAAGTCTGCCACTAAACTATGTCCCAAGGAAACATCTCAGATGCTAAAGTCACTTCTGTGTTGAAGTGTAGGAACTTGATGAGTCAGTTTTCTCTTGATATACTATGGTCAGACTCCTAGATGCTTAGATCATGTTTTTGTTTTGCATGTTTAGTGCCTATCCACATCTTTTACTGTGTATGCCCCATCTTGCACTTCTCTTACTCCCTCACCCATACAAACAAGATTTTGGACTAGTTCCCTTTTGAGTGATATGTTGTGGTGCCTTGACTCCTTTTTCAGTATACAGACTAGCAAAACTCTTCAACAGAGGTAACTTCAGCAGGAAAAATATTTTAAAAGAAAAACTAGTGGTATTGATTTATGAAGGATTTATTTATAAGTGTGATTATGATTCTATGATTCTATGATTCTATGATTCTATGATTGAAGGGGCATCTGCCAATTGTTGTCTCTATAATGTTCATGTTTATAAAGTTACATGACTGATTCTGGAGAATGGAAATCTTGTGTGCCCACTCAATGTAGATGTAATCCAGACCAACCCAGTTCTCCTAACAGTCTCAGAATTGGCTTGATTTTTAAAATTCAGCTTGCTTTTAAATTGGAATATCTCAAGATGAGATTTTTAGTATTTGAATGTACTCACCTGTTTTGTGAAAAATTGATTCTCAAATTTCAGACACAAATTGCCATTGTGATGGAGAGGTGAAGATGTTTGTTTTTCAGAACTGTTTTTTACAGGCCAAATGAAAGTAATATGAATTTCAGCATGAGAGATGAGATTTCCTGAAGTCTCTAACCAGATAAAGAAAATTTAGCACGGCACCCTAATATCTCGAACCTCAGAAAATTTCTGTCTTCTGAAAGCTTGTTGGATTCTTGCAGAGAGAAAAAACACTGTATAATTATTTAGGAAAGGATATGGATGATGTGTCATAGTCATCTTAAATAAAGGGGGAGAGAATGATTTTTTTTGTTTCAAACCTAATCTCTGACAAAGCTTCACCATGTCATAGAATCATAGAATAACCAGGTTGGAAGAGACCCACCAGATCGTCGAGTCCANTTCCCCAGGCTAAACAACCCCAGCTCTCTCAGCCGTTCCTCATAAGGCCTGTTCTCCAGCCCCTTCACCAGCTTTGTTGCTTGTCTCTGGACTCTCTCCAGAGCCTCAACATCCTTCTTGTGGTGAGGGGCCCAGAACTGCACACAGTATTCAAGGAGTAGTCTCACCAATGTCATTGATGTTAAGAAGACTACTCCTACAAGAATGTTGTCCCATGATTTTGTAAAGATGTGCTCAACATCTATGATTAAAATTAAACTGAAAATAATGCTATCAGCATCACAACATTCCCTAAACATGGTGTCAAGGCTGATTCAGATGAGAAAATCCACCTAACGAATCATCATTCATTTCCTGCACTGCCTAGGCAGGACATACTGCTGTCAATACCAATTTTTGCCACAAAATAGTTCTTCTACATGCAAAACAGATCAGGATAATAATTCAGTATTGGGGTTTGTTTTATTAAATCTAAACTTTTCAGAATGGATCTTTTTAAGGCTAATAGAGATCTAGGAAATAGAATCAATAAGAATTAAAGGCTAAATCAATCTCAGCATAATGTAGATAAATACACCAGGTCAGATGAACTGCTCCCTAAAACAGAAATACATATTGTTCTTTATTGCTTACAAGAATCATCAGAAGAGCAGCTCAGTTCTAGACAGCTGTGTCCTACACCTCTGCAGTTATCTGGGATGAATAACCTTTGCAGCATCAGAAATGCAGTATATCTGCCACTTCTCTCTTTTCTCTCAGGCTTTAGAAATGTTCTATTAGAATTTAATAACTTTGAAATCAAAGTCATCCCTGGAATTTCACATCCAAGGAAAAGAACTTCCTGTAGAAATCCTTCAGAGAAAAAATTGTCTTGTTGATTTCATAATTTCAGCAAAATCATTTCTTTTTTTCTATGTTTATTAAATTTTGTGAGATATTTCTGTAAGATTCTAGTCAAATATGCTAATTTATGTTTTCTCCTTTGCATAATCTCCAGATAGTAAAGCCTGAATACAATTTTTTGAGCACATCTTATTCTTCTCCTAAATTTCTTTGGGTAAGTATACTTATTTATATATACATACCTATATGGCAGTAATTATACAGAAATAGAAAATAATAAAACAGACACGAACTGTGGGCTATCTAGCAACATGAACTCTGAGTTCTGTAAGTGTATATATAGTTATACCAATGCTATTAGTTCTGTTATTTTTTCAAAGAACAATTCCACAGTATATGAGAGGTAATTGTATTGGATAGGGTGACAGAAAAAGATGTAAGGAAACCCATCAAATTTTAGGTAAGTTTATGAAAAATTATTACTGATAATAAAGGAAAGCAAACTTTGGAGTTAGAGTCTCTTCATCAGTCTATGGGAAAGCAGAGCATAGGGATCAGAAAATGTATACTTAAAGGATGATGATTCAGAGCTCATAAGGGAATATGTTATTGCAGTATGAGTAAAAGGTCTATGGGAAATATTTTCCTTAGGAGACCAGGAAATGCCTGAAAAAACTAAACCACAGGGTGCATTAAAGAGAAATGTTTCCCTGGATCATCGTTCCTTTAACAGAAGGAAAGAGAAATCTATTAAGTCAGGAATGAACAGTAAGATCAAGGGAAATTAATGAGCTGGAAGAGAGCTTTTCAGAGCTGCAGTAATGCTTAGACCTGTGGGCTGTCCTGAAATAAGACTCTGTTTTCCTGAAAACCGGTGATAACTTCATGCAGCTGCTCATTAGATAGCACAGATACCAAAGGAGAAATTGGGTCCTTGGTTGTGTTAGATTAACATTTCCCCCCTATTTCCTCCATTTATTTGCCAGATGGCATACCGATTCCCTATTATGTTTTATTTATACAAGGCTAAGCTCACTCCCCTTCCAGCTCCATTAACCTCAGTGGAACAACACCAGAAATGACTATGGTCCATTGACTACAGTATCTTATTTGATATTGACTGTTTTCTTTAGGATTATTTGATTGACACAAATTATTGCAGCAGATGTGTAATTTGTAATGGAACAGTTTATCCATTTGAATCCAGACAGCCTTTCTTCCAGAGTCTCCATTTGTTATGCCACTTATTAGGGTCTTTGAATCTTTATTGTATCAAATAGCAGATATTTGCAGGGACTGCTAAAAGCCGTGGGGGATTAATTCTCAGTCCTTCCACACTTAAATATCTTGCTGTTTTCATCTTGTTCTAGGTCACCAGTGGGAATGAATTTGGTCACTTTATCCTGGTATGTATTTACAAACTCACTGAAGTGCCATGGAATTTGATGTACTTATCAGTTTCACTTCAAAGGGGTACCAGAATTGAAATGATAGAAATACATGGACCAAGATTGAGTTATTTTGCAGGGTTATATCAGATCCTTAACACTGGGCTCCACTACATTTATTTTCCTCTTATTCTTTTTTTTCTCAAGCTCTGGATTTCTTCATCATAAATATTATGTATACATTATATGTATAGAGAAGCTGGCAAAGGAAACAGGATGTAAGAGGGATAATACTTAATATTTGGCTGTTTTAAACAGGACTCACAAACCTAATAATTGCTTTAAAAAGTTACAAATATTGAACTAGCTTTTATTTGAATTGCAGGAAAATAGTTATTCCTTGTTTTGATGCTTTGTGAATCAAAGTATAAATCTTCTTCGGTACAGAATCAGGGCAAAGCATGCATCAGCACGCTCCTGACATGGGGGCACACAGAGCAGAGTTTCAGTATGGCCACAGCTGGCTTGTCTTCACAGCCAAGTAAAAGTATTCCAGGAAAAGAAAACAGTATTCAGGGTGAATGCAGACAGATATAAGGAGAGGTGGGGCAGCCGCTGTGCCTTCATGTGGAAAAGACCGACCCTATGCTCCACTCCCCAAGTCTGGAGGTGCTGGTGAGCTGGGACAAGAGGGGAAGGGCTGATAAAATGGAGAAGTCTGGAAAAACACCATGCTGCTCAGAAGAGCTTATTATCTTAAACCCAGCACTGCCTGTACTGCTGCCGAGTTAGCTGGGGAGCCCATTCCAGCACACTGCTCCTTGGGTCAGGCAGATGCTTCATGGCTGTTGAGAGAACTTTGGATGCTAGTGTGCTACAGAGGTGTAGAATAATTACAGTGCACTATAAGTGACAAACAGTTTTTGACAGATGGCCAAGATGGAAATCAGAACAAAATGTTATTTTGGCTTGATACAAACTGTAACAGTTTAATGCTTAATTCTTCTGATTTCTCTCTCATTGTTTTAGGAAAACGTACGAAGAAAAAATAATACAAATTAATTTTTCTTTGATGAAAATTAAAATGTGCTTTATTTAAGTAAAGGTGGTTTTTTTGATTTGTTTTTTTTTTCCCCGTATACCTGCATTTTTATTTCCTTACTTTAACTTTGGCCAAACTTTCTGTTATAAAACAGAGAGAAAATGCTTTGTATCAAATGAAATTTCCTGATTTCCTGCGGTGCTTTTTGTTTTAGTCCAATCTGCTAATTAAACTACACCTAAAATCATGAATATTTCTATTACACAAAAGATAAAATTTAAGTGGCTTAGCAGCTTGAAGCATTATATACTACACAAGAGAATCAAATATATCTTTCCCAAAGCAACCCCTAGCGTACTTGAAACACATGCCTTTTGCAGGGATTATACCTTTTTATTTCATTGCTCAGATACCACCAATCTTCCTCTCTTTTCCCATAACACCAGCCTCAGAGGACACATAAATATGCATTAAAAATTTATAGCCATTTCACAATGTATTAAGGCAGCAGCTACTCTCTTTTAACAAAAATCTTTCCTGTACAAAATGTCCTATAGAGTTTTCACACTTAGGCTTTCTGCGTAGGGTTCAAGTGATCAGAGGTTCTTTGTTAGTCTGCTGCTTGGAAATCGTCCATCAGCCATTAACCAGTGTTACATAGCACAGTTCACTTAAAATATGCATAGAAACAGATCATGATTAAGTTATTATTAGATGGACTCGACACTATATTGTAGTTACAATGAAAAAAAAATATAGAGCAGCATGTGATTCTTAAAGCAATTAGGAATAATGGGTTTCATGGATCTATGATGCCTAGAATGAGAAAGGAAGACTACTTAATTGTAATATTTAACGTATTAGAGACTATATGATGTCGGGTGACAGGCAACAAAACATCTGTTTTTTGAACATGGAAGAATGACATTTGTTTTCAGGTGTCAGCTTCAAAGAAACATGGAAATTTGAGAAGCAGAATGCATCTATGCCTGTATAAACCATGGACAAAATGATGTTCTAAGTTGCTTTGAGTGTGCCTGTTTTCCTCTTGAGCTTGTAAACACTAATATAAGTAAGAATAAGAGTTAACATTATACCTCTGGGTCATTCCACTTTAAAATCACTCTCTTTTCTCCCCCCGGGTATGAATATCCAAGTGGCTGGGAAAATGAAGGCATGCAAAACCAAACAATAAAGAAAATAAAATTTTCACAGTGATGGAAAATTTCTTGAAGATCACTACTCCCTGGAGGAATGATATGTTCTATGCTTACAAAAGTATTATCTGTCTTTCTAAAACATAGACATTAGCTAGCAGGAAGCTAGCATTTGGTGCACATAGTGATGCAGAGATTTAGAAAGGGTCTTTCCTCAGGTGTAGCCCTCTGTATCTGCCCTCACCTCTGGTTACCTGACCACCTTGGGACAGCAGCTCTGCCACCCACACCTCTACCCTCTCAAAGTGCCTGCTGTCTGGAGTGATATGAGCATTCCCAAGTGAAATGCTGCTGTCTGTACTATATAAATAGCATACTTGCCTCACAGACTAAGTGATCATAAGGTCTTCTGTCACCATGAAAATCTATGGATCCAGTAATCTATACAGCAGTGAGGCAATATTTCTTCAGGAGAAAGCTGTAGCACGTTAGCTGGCTCCCCATGTTCCTGTGGGGCAGAGGCAGGACATTTATTCTTTGCCATCTTTCACAGTATTTGAAGCTTTTGTGAATGGTAGAAAGTCAATGCTGAAATCCTAGGTTAATCCTGTTATCTGGTACACAGCCTAATGCATGCTTTGCAGAATTCACCAACAAGATTCCCCATACGGGAACAATTTCAAAGGTTTTAAACTGAAAGGATAATATCAACTCTTGCATCCCTTACTTCTCTTCCAAATTGCACTTGCTTTTAGAGACCCTTATCTGTGCTGGGTAACAAGATTAACTTTCTAAACTGCTGAAATAAACTCTTTGAATAAGATATGTAGTTGTGCATGCAGAGTATCATAATAGCAGATAAGAAAAGAAATCCAAATAAAACAATGATGAACTAGCATCGATTTTAATCCACAAATACTCAATTAATTTTGCTCCAGTATTTCAATAAAAATTCTAAGGCCAACTAGATGTTTCACTGGTTTCTAATTATGCTTTTTCTGTGACCCACAAATCACTGCTACTTTTTCTATATGTACCTCCCACAGAATTTCTGTGGAATATGTGTTTCAAAGAAACTCGGTGGGTGGAGGAGCAGTTTGTAACCTAGCAGAGCATCTGCTAGAGTTCAGTAGTTACTGGAAGGAAGTAAACTCTATAATTTGGTGGAGAGCAGATTTCTAACCATTTTTAAGCACTTAATTGCTACAAATTGGTCCCTAGGCCCTCTATATAGTCAATGGAGAAATATTGACTCCTAAATTAGATGTTCTGGTTTAAATCTGAAGAACTCCACATTACTAAAGTCAGACAATATTAATATTTCCCTAGTAACTTTTTGTTCCACTGAACATTGTAAGTTTGTCTTGAATACAAAATGGGTAGCCTTTATGACCACTGAAAACATGTTCACAGACAGAAACTGTTCTTTCTTTATGAAAAGTGAGCAATACAGCATAAACCAACACAGTTAACCCGAAGCCACTCTCTGTATAAAATACAGAATTATCCTCTCTTTTTCTTTCTCTGATTATGGTGAGCAAGTAAGTGTAATTACAAAATGCCTTGATTTTTAAAGACCAGAGGAAACCACAGAGACATACAAAGCGACAATAAATTTCTTGCTGTTGTGCCTTCTACTGAAGAAACTGAAACCCTAATGGAGGGTTGCTCCACAAAGCCACATATCAGCATGGTGGAGGACAGGTGGAAGAATAAATGCGTATTGTGAATTGCAATAAAAATGGGCAGGTGTATGAAAGGTTTCTGAACTCAGGAATTTGTCCCTGAAACTTGGCACCTGATGCTGTTTGCTTCTGGGCTGACATTCAGTGGAGTGAAAGGAAGTGAAACTGCTGCCAGTAGTTACACTGTGTGCACGCTCTCAGATTCACTAGAAACCCACGTATACTGGTGAAACATTTATAAGCCACACTAGAACAGCTGCCAGCCTAGAGTATATGATCACGTGATGTTTGGTGGAGTGTAAGGGATCTTTTAAAAATAAAAGGGAAAGTCAGATTTACACAGAGGACAGTAAAAAAAAAAGAACTAAAGATTACCAAATCTGCTAAAAGAGTTTACTATCTGTAACATTATTAGCCATAGTTAGATAATTATTTACCTATCCTTTCTTTGGCATTCAGGGTAGAATTTGGGCATCATATTTATGCTAGTCAAAGAGACATCTTCAGTGTTTAGCACGGAGGGACAGGTACCCCCAGAGCTCACATCTGCCTCTTTTAACCCTAGTGAATAAAGAGGGAGACTATATGATTAGTTCAGATGTGCAAAGTTGAAACCATGTAAAAGAAGTTCTACATTTAAAAAAAAATCTAAGTGAACAGAATAGTTATGTAACATTAAGTAAAACTCATAAATTAAAAATATAATGGTGTAGACAGACACTTATTTTTTGTGTGTAGTGCTTCTTAGAGACTGAGTATTACCAGACTGGATTGCATTGTCCTTTTATTAAGCAGAATTTGTTAAATTATTAACACTGGATATACTTCAAATCTAGCTCAGTAGGCTATAGGAATTAATACAAAAACAACAAGCAATAAACAAATATTAAAATATAAACAAATATTATACAAAAATTCACCTCTACTTAAAAACAGATTTTCTGGTTAAATAATCTGAACAAAAATATTCCTGNGTTTACTATCTGTAACATTATTAGCCATAGTTAGATAATTATTTACCTATCCTTTCTTTGGCATTCAGGGTAGAATTTGGGCATCATATTTATGCTAGTCAAAGAGACATCTTCAGTGTTTAGCACGGAGGGACAGGTACCCCCAGAGCTCACATCTGCCTCTTTTAACCCTAGTGAATAAAGAGGGAGACTATATGATTAGTTCAGATGTGCAAAGTTGAAACCATGTAAAAGAAGTTCTACATTTAAAAAAAAATCTAAGTGAACAGAATAGTTATGTAACATTAAGTAAAACTCATAAATTAAAAATATAATGGTGTAGACAGACACTTATTTTTTGTGTGTAGTGCTTCTTAGAGACTGAGTATTACCAGACTGGATTGCATTGTCCTTTTATTAAGCAGAATTTGTTAAATTATTAACACTGGATATACTTCAAATCTAGCTCAGTAGGCTATAGGAATTAATACAAAAACAACAAGCAATAAACAAATATTAAAATATAAACAAATATTATACAAAAATTCACCTCTACTTAAAAACAGATTTTCTGGTTAAATAATCTGAACAAAAATATTCCTGAGGGATTTACAGGTGACTCCAGCATGAATTGTAACCTTTGGATACTCAAAACTGAACTCCGCCTGTGGTCTTACAAAAAAATATCAAATTGCACTTGGTCATTTTCCTTCTGAAAGTACCAGGGATTTTCTGATGAATACTGTAATCCACAGAGGGGTTTTTTTTTGGGCTAAGTTAAAATATTTTTCAGTTCTGTTTCAATGGTAATTATAAACCAGTAAATACAAAACTAACATGAAAAATACACTGTTACATATTCTATTCATTGAAATCTGAATGAAAATTGTGTGGCTTATTCAATTTCTCATATGCTTGTGCCTCTCTGGGTAAATCTAGGAAATGCTAATATTTAAAGAGAAGCATGGAAATGAGTCAAAATGATGCCTTGGGTACAGTCAAAGGTTTTGCTGCAGAATTCAGAATTCAAAGAGAGATTTAATGTCCTAATCAGGAAGATATTTAAACACAATTTCAATTTCCAGTGCCTAAAGGAATTAAAGATGTGTCTAATGTTAAGCACGTGCTTAAACACTCTTCCTGACTCTCAGTGTTCTCTTGAGATGAATATGAGCCTGAGTCTGGAAGCCAGAAAGTGTAGAGCATCGACATTAAAAAAAAATATATACGTACATATTTTATTCTGTTCTCCTTAGAGCACATAGAGTTTTCTGAGCTCCTGTTACAACTTTAAAAACAAACACTGGTAAAAAAGAAGCCATCCTAAATGTCTAAATGAAAATCCAAGCTGCACATACAAATGTTGAAGGATCTGTCCAAATAAATCAGAAACATAAGAGATCACACAACTCTAATCTGTATGAAGTAATTGTTTAAACCATCTTAGAGGGCAGTAACAACAACCTAGAGAATGGGATTGTTCTGGTGGAAATAAAATAAAATAACATAAAATGTCCAAGATGCAGAAATCTTTTGTAAACACTAGGATGGGATCCAACTGGCTCACTTCTTTGTTAATCTCTGCTTCATTCTGTGTGACATTAATTATCTACATTTGTCTGGCAGTCATCTATTCCCAGTCTGGACAGTTTCCCTGTTAGTGAACCAGGCACATGGTTGGTACAGTAGCTATCAGACAAAACTGCGAGTACACTGGACTGCACTGAAACAACATCCTGGCCAAATATCAAATATCACAGGAATTTGTAGGGGGTACGTTTACCCAGACATTTCAAACTCTAGGAAACACTAGGTAGGAAAAAAATTACTGAAAAAACCGCCAAACACTTCTTTTTATGAGTTCTTTTTTCTTCACCTGTGAGCAGTTCATTACCAAGGCATTAATAAAAGTCTTTTTTCTTCTCTCTTGTGACCAGAGTACAATATGTACCACATCATATTGATTATAAAAGTTCCATCCCCACAACTTCAAAGCACAAATGTTCTCCAATTTATTGTTGGCTCTTAGGTATACGGATACTTATATATACATGCATAGTCATGTACACACATATATATACAGTGACTGCAATTTTCACTATTTTGCCTCCATGAAAAAAAAACTTTGAAATCCATAGTGAGGCCATGCACACATGGACAGAGAGATGAAGCTTGAGGCACAAACCTTTAGCACATCACACAGTGACAGCAGCACACAAAGGAGCATGTTGTGCATTTGAAAGCATGAAAAGAAACATGCTGTGTCTGGAAAGATATTTATTTGAAAGTGCAACAAATGTAGCCCTGATTCATTCTGAGTAAGTTTCCAGGTAAAAAGACTAAATTGTCTTTAGGAATTGTCTCATGTTCACAGTTTGACATCCACAGTTTAATACTGTGCTGATGTTTTGCTCATCCAGACTCCTCTATCCTGTTCTGTGCTTATTGCAGCTTTGCCTTTCATGGGATAAAATAGAAAGTGTTTTAATCTTACTGGTAATAAATGGACTTTTGTTTGCTCTGGAGACTATGTGTAGACCCAGCAACTGAAATTGGTGTGCCTTCTCCATAACTGTCCACAGTCTGTACATCAGTACTGGTGCTTTGGAAAGACATTTATACCATGTTTGTGTTGCATAGAATATTAAATATCACCCTAAATGGCATTAAATCTGCACTAAATAGACATTTCCCACTATGAACATAACCAAATGAGTTTTTCTGTATCTAGCTAGAGCATGCAAACTACATCAATTGTCTAAGGAGAAAAAACTGAAAAACTATTTAGACACGTGGTTACTTCCTAGTGCTTTCTCCTGGTTTGACCAGTCTATTCCAGCAGCGCTTCTTCTTGATCATTTCTGGGCTGTTCCATTCAGTGCTTAAAATAAACATGTGTTTGGTACACAGTGCACATTTTGAGTGAAGAGGAGTGGAAAACTGCAGGAGCCATCATGCAGGGAACCAATGCCTTCCAGAAACATACTGTTGTTTCTGGAAGTGGCTTTGTCTGTGGTGAGGTAAATTATTTAAAAATTAATTATTTGACTACAATATAAACAAACCTGACAAATTCCCTACACTGAATCAGACCCTCTTCTTTACCCCTCCATTTCTTAAAGGGATGATTTGAAGTCCATTTAGAAAGATGCAGGGAATTGAGCAATTAGTAGCTAGCCCACTCAAAGGAAAATTGCTTTCTAACAAAAGTGCTTGAAGGTGGAAATAGAATCTTTTACACTCAGTTAAACAAAATCAACTTCTTTTGTCAGACCTGGGCAGAGCATAGCCAAATATAAATAGTGGAAATAAATAGATAAAAAAAGCTAGGAAGTAATTCTAGGCTGGTTCTGAAAGTGCAAAACAACTAACTGCATGGTTTACATAGAACTGCATAATTCAGGTCTGGTTGTTATCCAGAAATTTTAAAATGCAAAACTCTTTCAAGATAAAAACCGGTATCTCCAAACTACCTCCCTATGAGTTTTCAAGGAAAATACCATATACATCAAATGATACCTGCAGTGGCAGAAATTACTGTAGAAATGCTGAGGTAAATAAAAGCACAAATTATCAGCATAAAATTATGTTGATAAGTGTTAGAAAGAAACTTGAGGCATCTTCCTTAGCTGTAATAATGAAATGTAGTATAATGTGTAAACATGATCTGTTTTTTAAAGCTGTTTCCAATGGTCCTTGAGTTCTCATGCTTACTTACCCTCCTATCAGACAGATATATCCTTTCTCTTCCCGGAGTATGAGAGAATGGGATCATCTCTGCCTTTATGCCCATCTGGCTCTCAGAGACAACAGCAAAGGAGAAAGTTGGTGTTGCACTTTGCAATTTCTTTTTTTGTTTCCAAGACAGCATGAATGGCAGACAAGGGGCAACTTTAGCAAGGATTCGGCAGGGACATCAGGTGAGATGTCCTTGTTACATGGCTGCTCTCCTCTCTACATGCCTCAGGCTGTAATTCATATACCTACAGTTTGTTCAGCTGGTGAAATTCCTTGCTTGTCCTTAAGTGAGAACTGTAGATTCTTCTGGGTACTTTCACTATTGCTGAGTAAGCTCACAGCAATAAGATAGTCATTAGCAGAATTTCTGCCATACTAATAGTTTATCCTCATATTTTCCCCATATAGTAACCAGATATCTGCACAGCTTTTCTGCTCCCACTACAATTTTTTTGTTGGACTACAATTTTTTTGTTGGACTACAAGAAGAGATTCCTCTATGCTGGACTAATACATCTGAAATAAAAGAGTACTGTTCCACATTTCATATTGCTGTTAAGAAGGCTGATCACTACAGACATAAGTATCTGTTTGGATATACTTCATAGAGACAGAAAATTATTAAAAGAAATAATACAAGAGTGGAAGCTGATTTCAAAACTTCAAGATTACTGTTCATAACTTAGCCATATGTCCTTATTTAAACATTGTTTCTCACTGCATGGGGTTTTTTTTATTTTTTCATGTATTAATCTAAGATTTTTTTATTATTTTGCATGTTCATGTGCATTTTATGTAATCCAGACTCTACAAACATTGTAATGAATGGAGCCATGTTCAATAACTTTATCAGAAAATAAAATGTTATGGAATATTTTATTAGAGATTTTTCACTATAATGGAAACCTGATGTGCTCCAGAATGTAGCACTTGGCATATGTGAATAAAAAAGTGTAAAAGGGGTTATCAACCACTAATTTTATGAATGTCCAGTGGCACCAAATCTAAGAGTAGTACTTCTGTCACCAGACTTCGAGGATAATGGCCGATTAAAATGAAGTACTCATTATTTTTTAGCAGAAATAATTTCTGTAATAAAGATGTCTTTTAAATTTAAACATTATTAAGGAGAAATGAGGGGACACGTTTTCAAGTTCAGAGCTAAAAAATGCCACTTAAAAACTAATGTTTTTAAAAAAAATTCAGGTGTTGACCAAGTACAATTGCTCTGGGCACTTATTAAGGGGTTATAGCAAAATATAAGTGAAATTTGTCTCAGACTGATCTACAACTTTTAGTGCTATAAAGACATTGATAAGAGACTGCTTTCAAGAGCATTTCTGACAGCAGGAGAACTTTTTTCTTTTTTTTTTTTTGCCTTGGGGTGTTTGTTTCATTTTTGTCGCTTTCAACAGAATAGTTCATGTGTGTCTGGGTTATTCACATGCCTTGGAGTTATTGGTCTCACTTAGGCTTTGCAATCAGTGACACAGTCGACTGCTCACAGAACTGTGAATCTTAAAATTCATATGCACATCAAAATATTTTACACAAAGCAGAGGATCTTCTGATATATTTATGCAGCTAAAAATGGAAACTGAGGCTCATTAGTATCTCCCTGGGAGACAGGCAGTTTCGTATTTCAGAAAATCCCTCCAGGTGCAATTCAGTCCTTTTGAGTGACTAAATATGCCTGAACAATACCTCGAAATCAAGCAGATATATAAGTGCTTTCAGGAATAAGTATGGCTACTAGTTCACTCCTATTACGAAGGGGTGAAAAATGCTAACAAACTTCTGAGGAATGGAGATGTGAGTAAAGGTTCATGGATTCAGCCATTTCAATGCATAATATGCAACCAATTACAAAAAAAAAAAAGAAAAAAAATGGTCACTTAATATTTTCAAGAATTTATTGTGTGCTTCTATATCTAATGCTTTTGAGGACTGTGTTACATGTTTAATTTTCTTTAATTTTCTTTTATTTTGTTAAAAGTGGGCAGTTAGATGAGACAAGTGTTAGATTATCTGGGAGGAGTTTGTGAAACAGTGTCCAGAAAGGAAGAGGACATCCTGGTTTTTTCTAACTTACAAAGGAACAGAAAATAGCACATTAGGTCCAATTTCACCTATTCTGGGTGAATTTCCTATTCTTCACTACTTTCAAAGTTCCTTGTTTTAGTGTCAGTTCTCATAGAAATACCCATATAGCAATGACTAGAAGATATCACTGTGATTAAGAAATCTCCCTTCCTGACTACTGAAAAATTACAACTGTTCACACATAAAAACAATCAATCAAACAAACAAACCCCAGACTGAAACATTTTTCAACATAGCTTTTTAGATAGGTGTGCAGCTTTTATTATTTGGGATCTGAAATTAGGGTCTTAGTCTGCTTGAATACTTGCAGTTTACTACATTGAAATCAGGTTCAAAACCACACTGAAAATCAGGGAAAGCCTAATTTTTAAATCCATGGGATTTTTTTGAATATTTTTTCTTATGTTAGATTTAGATTAATATAAACTCTGATAATTCTGATTTTTTTCTAAAAGTGAAGAACCTGTTTCCAGTTAATCTATAATTTTAGTTTTGCTCACCTCAGTGTCTGATTTCTAGTTGAGGTTCCATATGCTAGTATGGAAGTTATCCTAGAACTTATAATTAATTTGATAATCTGTGTTGAATACACTGTAGTTTGACCTCCCAGAAGCTTTGTTGCATTGCCATATATGAAAAGGTCCCTTAGGTCTCCCACTTCTGCTGTGTATGCAAAACTGATGTAACCATAGCTTTTGTGGAAGAAAATGTTCACCAGTTCAATTTCCATCTTCACTGTCCCTGTGAGATCGTCTTTCTGAGCCAATATTCCTCCTTTTGTGGCTTATAGTAATAGAAAAGGAGGAATATCATCCTATGATTCTGTAACTCATAGAGAGGAATCAATTGCTACAGTTACATGATTCTAAATAGAACAGAAAAATAGAAATTATTTTGATATTCATTACCAAATATAGTATGAAAAGATCATGTAGCTCAACACAGCTAACATGATTTAAAGGTACATCTAAAATAACAGCATAGACATAGAACCTGACCAACTGTTATTAACAGCTTCCTATTTAGTTTTATATCTGTCTCCTTATAAATCCAATGTTCAGTGGGACTTAACCAGCACCTATTGAAATCACAGAAAATATACCCATCAATGTACATACCAATTCTTTCAAATTGCAGTTAAATGTTCTCCAAATGAATAATACACTATTAATACTCACGCAGGTCAATAATCTCTGTTCCTGCAAACTAAAGCATGAATCTTGAAGCATTGCAAGTGTGGCAGACAAAAGAACTAATCATGATCAATAAACAGCCTCTCACCCAGGGTTCTCAAATACTCCTAATCTGTTCTGTTCACAAAATACTGAACAATAGAGAGAGAAAAACAAAGGTTATTTGTATCTCAATCACAACTCCCCTCATTAGTCCTTTTTCATTGTCAATAATATTGCTTTTACATTGCTTTTAACCATTATTGGCATTGGAACATTTGTCTGAGTCTATTCTGCTTTTCCTTTGTTTTAAAAAGACGAATACTGCCAGACTTCCCTTATGAAGCAAACGGATAACAGTCACTCATGATAGAAACAGTTAACATGACCACATACTTCTGAGATATTTTAGAAGATTTCTGATTACAAAAATAGAATTCTTTATGGTGCACAAAAACATGAAAAAACCAGACCTAAATCCTGCCATAAATCTAAAAATATTCCACTTAAATCTATATTCTTAATCAGCTCAAAGTTTTCTTCCCCTCCCCCTATACTCAATCTATGCCCCCCCCAGGATTTAAAACATAACCATGAAATCTCACTGAAATAACATTTTTTTCCTTATTTTTGATGCTTGGAAGAACCCAAAATCTTGTAAGATAATGTCTCTTTACTAAATATTGTTTCCATTTTTTAGGCAATACTGAAATAGATGGGCAGTATTGCGTTTCAGATGAATACTAGAACATTTTTGCCATGTGTCTGAAGAACACCTTGAGACAACCTATTTAAAATTTAGCCTTGGTGGTGGGAACACAAATTGCTTTGAACCATGTACAATAAACTGTATAAAGTGGGTGATTCTTGTTTTCCTCTTTTTCTTCCAACTCCATGATCACTGCATCTCACTTCTTATCTGCTCATATTTAAGTCTAGTGTCTTGCCAGGCAGCTGTCATTTCTTACAACTGCTTTCAGAGAGCTGTGTTGGTATGGGATTGGGCACAAGTATGCTGTGATTTATAGCACAAGCAGCCAGCTGGCAGAATTCATTTGACTTAACTCGTACCATCTAAGAGTTAGGACCGTTCTCCAACCCTGTCCTTTAGAAGCTCATCTTGTCTTTGGAGAGAAGCAGATACCTTCCAGGAAGTGATTTATCTAGTACTAAAGTGGATATTATATAACTGGGGGGGGAAATATATTCTGCTTTTCCTTCAGTTACAGTGAGAATACAGGTAGTTGTCCATATTAGTCATATTACTTTTCACATGGCTGAAGTTTGATGGAATGGATACAGACTTTTTTCTTATTCAAATACCTAAGTGTATATACTAAGCAATCTGTGTCAGAAGTACGACTTTACTAGGAATTTTTTGTGTGAATAACTCAATTCAAACCTACTTGAATTGTATTAAAAATAAGAACTTGTCATGCATGGCCACGCAAGAGAAAGTAAAGTTGCTTCTGAATTCCCTGCATGGAAACATCACGACAATGAGCTCTAAGCAGACCAGAGCTCTTTCTCTTACAGAGGGAAGAGGAAATTTTTTTTCTTTTCCATAAATTGAGGCAGCAATGTAGCCCATGAGACTCTTCCATCTTCTTGATTCATGACTTGAAAAAAAATCAGCTGTATTGATCACCTTTATCTGCTAAGTATGAGGATGTGGATCAGGAGAACATTGATAGGGGAACCACAAAGAGCGACGAATGAGCAGGACCTTCTCTGTATGCTGAGTAGCAAAAGGATTGAGCTATAAGTGCTTATATGTTTATTTTCATACTGTCCATGTTGCAAAATATGGAACAAAAAGGCAGCCAAATTTTGTTATCTATGGTGCTGAGAGCTGAGACAGTTACAGACTGGGCCTCTGGTTTGGCTTGTTCTGAAGGTTCAGGGCAGCCTTTAATGAGCAGGTGCAAGGCACATGAAGGATGTGAGCCAAGTCATGAGCTGATTATGAGTCTCTTGACTTCAGAAGGCTTTGGAGCTATTTCTTAGAGTTTAACTCATTCTCTGCAACATTCAGAGCAGCAAAGAGGGACTTGCAAATTCTGCACAATGTATTCCTTGTACAGCACAGACAGGTAGGTCCAAGTTAATTACTTCTGTCTTGCCTTGGCACATCCTTTACAAGTTCTTTCTTCCCCTTCCCCCATACTTTCAAAAAATCTGCCACCACACTTTATTGAAAAGGCTCAAGGATGGTGTCAGGGGTGATTACTATCTGGTGGTCATTCATGACATCCTGTAGCCTGCTGTTATTTGCAATTTAAGTCCATCACTAATATTTTATGACTGCACCTGCAGTCGCTGTCATCCAAACAAGATTTAATTACTTGACTCACAAAACCTGTCTCGTTAACAAATACACATTCTCAGCTATGCTTCTAGTGGTATTTGCAGCTTGCTTTCTATTTTATTTGTTCTGCTGCTGGATATCAGAGTTTAGTATAAGTTGTGTAATCTTCATGAGCAATATAGTCATAAAAGAAGTTAAAAAGGTGATAAGCAGCAGAAATTCTTGGCTGGTACATAGGTTATTTTAGAGAAAACAATGGCCTTAATTTACACTTAAAAAGCTATCATGTTCTTTTGTATTTAAAAAAAAAATTCTGTTGGCCTGTGTAGGGCTTCCCCCTTCCCACATCATTTAAGGATGATGGTAGTTGTAGATATAAAGAAATATGTCATTATTAATTTCTTTGATTATCAGCCTATTGTTAAAAAAGTTCTAGAATGTGCCAAAGTTTAAGGAATTCTACCTATGTTTATAATTCCTAAGCTATGGCAGTACTCAGTAGTTATAGTCATTTGCCGTTTGCAGATATTACTATTCAAAGTTGTACCTTTGCAGTTGAATTTTAGGCATAGTTTAAACAGTAAACAGACAGGCCAGCTTTTACAAGCCGTTTGTGGCAGAGGACAGAAGTCTTCAAGAGGTTTTCCTAGTCAAGTGCCTACAAAGTGATAGATTGCAGGATATGAGAAATGGTCCATAAAACTAATTTTAAATACCCAAGACCTCATTAACTCAAGTAATTAAATGAAAGAAAATAGGAAAAAATTAAAAAAAATTTAAAGGAAGGATCAAATCTCAATTTTTTTTGATTATAAATGGAGGTGAATTCAGAAGAAACATCTAAGATACTCTGGTTGTATGCAAAAAGTTTTTACATAGCTCCTAAATGGTTTTCAGAATATTTATGTGATACTTACACAGACTGAGTAAAGGCATGAAGCTGCGCCCTTGTACTGCCTATCTTATCTTAAAGGTCTCCAGTGATAACGTTTCCACAAATTCTATGAGAGGTCTGTGCCAGTGATTCAACATTTCCAAATAGACTTAAGCTAAATCTCTCACTGTGCAACTTGACTCCACCACTTTTTGTTCTGTGTCTCATAGATATGGAGAGTATATTATTCCCCTCCATTTTTGCAACAGCCAAAACTGAGCACAAGATTCAAAGTACTTATGTGGTTTAAAATGTCCATTTCTCAGAATGTAATTACAAATTCTGACCTCATATCTTGTAAGCCTAGTGCTAGCATTGGTCTTAGTGATACTTACAGAGGTGATAGAAAGTGAAAGGTTTGAAACTTGATTAAGCAGAAACTATACATTTAAAGATAAACAATCTACTGTCTTTATAGAAGGATTCACATTTGTCTGGAGAGAAGCAGAAAGGTCTCAAATCTACTTATTTAAAACTTTTTCAACAACACCGCTCTCTTGCCTCTGGCAACATTCTTGTGATTATGTATATATATAAATACATTTTTTTTCCTAAATTACGTCCTCTTCCCTCTAATTGTGACCTGCAGATTTTTGTGCCAGGTAATTGCATTTCTAGACTCATAAAAAGTTGCCAGGTTTTGTCTAAAAATGTGGTTAATTGTAACTTTTTTTGAAACGTTTCTTGTTACTGAAGAATTAATCAGTAGAATCAGGGAACTAATTTTAATGATGATTGCAATTTTAATGCGGGAATATTTTTAGCTAAATCTAAAATGCAAAAAGGCTTTATGGTTTGGTGGAACTTTAAGTGAATACAAAACTGTAATACATCTACCAAGCAAAGATAACACATTATCTTAATTCAAATTATGAAAGTATTTATAGAATAGACCAGCAAGTGGCAGTACATGTTGTGCATAAATCATGAATGATAAGACTAAAATCTTTAAAATGAAACTAAATAGACAGTCAAACAAGCTTTCATGTACAGTCTCATTCATTTTAACTGCCCTGCCAAAAACTGTAAATACTTCATTCCAGATAACCTTATTTATTTTCCTGGAAATAATAAGTATCTCTCAATTTTAAGAAAGATAGGAAACAACTCTCCTGTAACTGCTGGGATGCATTTGTGTCTCAGTTAATCAAAATGTATGTACTCTAAACCCAATGTTGGCTCAGAGTGGAAAATGGAATTTTCCGGAGACTGAAGTGTTATGAATTGCCATGACTCATAACATATTCCAATAAATAATCACTGCTTATGGGTAGCATATTGTAATGGATGCAGAATGCCTACTCCAATGGTCTTTGACCCTGGTATCTTTTATGTGAACTCCATTTTATGCAATTTATTTTCATAGTTGAAATATTATATGAAACTATAATATTTACTATTATAAATTTGTTCAAAGTCAGTGTAATATATTGCTAGGCAACATCAAGCAAGGAAAAAAAAAAGAAAGAATGTTACCTTCATTCACTGAGTTAGTGAAGAGAATATTAAATATATGTGCTTTGATAATACACTAGTTTGAAAGCTGTAGTTATATTGATAAAGTGTTATCATGTTATAAATGTAATCATGCTTTTCTTCCCCAGAAATATTTAGATGAATGTACTGTGCAACCATAATGACTGATATCCTCTGAGGTGAATATAATCTTCATACCCTAAAGACAGATGTAGAGAGAAATGACAGAGGGAACTGCTGATATTTTGCAAGAGTAGGTCATCTCTGACCCAGAGATGCTACTAGTATGGGTGAAGAAGTATTCATGCTGAAGCTTGTTTTACCCTTTCTCTACCAGTTTAGGATATTAGCCAGAATGCTAAATACTGCTGTTTGTGAATCTGAATGTTGGCACACTTATACATTATATGTTGAATGAGACTGGCAATCTTTACTATCCAGCTTTCATGGAGAGCCACAGAAATTGCTTTCCTTTTGCATCCCTGCTCCTGCGGTTGTTAGGTGTTATGGCTCCACTTTTTTCCTATGTAAAATAAGGCTCTTCAAGCAGCAGGCTGTGGAATTTGTTAGTAAAACGCAGATAGAGTTGACTGAAAAGCTGTGAAATACATTGTTTGAATTTTAGAAAAAGTTTCTGAATGTTTCAGTTATATTTGCAAATGGGCCACAGACAGTGGGTGGCATCATTCTCTGATGCAGCAGTTGAGAATCGAAGGAATACATTCAGGTGCAGGAAAGCTATGATTCATTCTATTTTCTGACTGATGGGTTTTACTTCTCTCCTTTCCCCCAGAACTTCCTGTATTTGCTGTTCTTTAGACTGTGTTTAGGTGTGCTCTCAGGTTGCCTTTCTAAGTATGTTAACCTTTTCTTGAAAAGACTTTTGAGAGAGCAGAAAGAAGAACCACAACTTTTCATCGCACAAATGGAAATCATTAGGCTGAGATTTGCTCTCTGATTAGAAATGTATAACTTGCAAAACTAAGTACACCCAGCAGGAGGAACCAAAAGACATTCACCTGCATATGTAAGTATACTGATTCTATGCATTTTCTCTGTGCATCTAGAAATTTAAATCTCTCTTTCACAAGCTCCTAGTAGAGCTAGATGATGGGAGTAGACTTTGGGAGAAATTTTTCTTGCCGACTTCTACTGGAGGTATTCCACTTAGTGGAAAAAATATTTAAACAGTACATACGTTTATGAAGTACAAAGACTAAAGTACAGGCAACAAGACAATGATGTTCTATGCTGAGTCTTGCCCAGACTGGCTAAGATAAAGCCATACTTTGTAACTATGAAGCCCCATTGCATGCACACAAGTCAGGTAAGTTTGTCTATTTCATTTGGTGATTAGGAGGTTCTTCATAAAGACTACAATGGAAATATTTTCCACAAGGTTGTTTCTTAGCCAGTCTCTTCCCAGCCTCTACTATTCCATGGGATTACTCTGCTCTACATGCAGAACTTCACAGTTTTAATTCTTGAATCTCCTGCAGTTTCTGTTGGCCTGGTTCCAATGTTTATCAAGGTCTTCTGAATTGAGTCTCTGTTGTGATTTGGTGAGATTTGTTGGTCCCAAGGTTGTGGCTGATCAACACCAGAAACTACTTCTGAATTCAGGTTTTATATCTCATGCTGAAAGTTTCTGAAGCACTGGTATCTTTTTATTCTCAACTTTGCTCTGCAAGCTGAAGCTACATAGCCTGTATTTATTTTATTTGGGTCTTTGGCTAGCTCTTTGTCTAGGAACCTTCTCAAGTTGAAGTTTAATGTTAAATCAGCCAGCTCCTGAAGAAATTGTCCTAATTTTTGGAGGACCCTATAGACACCTACCTATTTGTAATGAAGACTTCGGCTAAAAGATAGAATCTTGTCTGCAATGACTATATTTAATGGCTTAGAAAATGTCAACATAAATAAGAATCAAGCAAAACATGTAAGCGTGTAGGGGCTTATGATAGCCCTGGCTTCAAAACACTGCAAAATCAGTGATCGTGGCTGTAACACCATAGTGGAGATTCTGGTCTTTAAGAATGGAAGTTTTACAGTGCCACATAAATTCTTCTGCATTTGCTTCTGCTTTTGTTTCTTATTACAAAGGTAAGGGAAACCCCTGAGTGTGTGGTAAGTAGCAATGTTTATTTTGAGATACATTGCAGATTGTATATCCAGGTAGTGTTTTCTAATTCAAAGCTGAAGTCAATAAAAAGAATAAGAAAGCATTAGCGAAGTCTTGGCCAGATTCTCTCTGTGCCCTTAGGACTCTGAATAAGACTTTCCTATTGGTACAATACCTTCTTTGTCCTTTCTTGGCCAGCGTTTAACCACCTTCTTATTACATGGCAAAGGAAGATGAAAAAGACAACATGTCCTCCAGTTATTTTCCTCTGAATAAATGATGTAATAGGGAAGAAAAAAAAAAAGTAATGTGGAGAGGAACGAAGCAGAAGTGGAACAACTAAATTATAGAAGTTTAATTAATCCTCTAAGACTCCTTCAACAAGAAAAAGGAAAATGGTCTGAAATGTTTAGACCAATCACATCAAATTAGGGAAAACTAATAAAAATTTAGGACAAACCAATAGCAACACACGTAACTCATCCAAAATTTTAATGTTCTAGCAAAGATGTGTGATTATTACTTTTAATCTCCTTTTTTAAAAAAAAATTTAAAACAGAATGTGTCTTTCTGATCATGATTGAGTTCATCCAGTACTGTAAAATGGTGTACAAGCAACAAAAATGTTAAGTTCAGGGTGTGTTCATGAATGAGAGACACAGCAACAATCCAGTAATAAACCAGGAATAACAAAAAGCCAAAAACACCATTGCAAATACTAACAGACCTCTACAACAGCTCCTGGAGTGTGTGCTGTTCTCATTCTTGCAGCAGCCAACAATCGTTACATGAGCTCGCAACAAGTCAGGATCTGAAACTTTTTTATCAAGTGCACTCAGAAATAAAACTCCTAATGCAAAGTAAAATCACAATCAGCTGAACTGTATGATTCGTGAATCAAATAAAAAGCAGGCAAAAATGTCATTTTTTAGGTCAACATATAGCATTTGCAGTAACATATGTGCTGTTTTCAACTGAAAGGAAAATAGAGGCCTAGGAAAACTAAATTGCTAAAGGGCAGGAAAAAAGTTATTCTGTACCTCTAAATATAGAAAACTCTCCTGTGTTATTTTGTAAAAGGTATGACCAGCTGCAAGAGCCATCCGGATCAGCACATTTTTTCATGATGTCTTGTTGACCTTTTCTCTTATATTGAACACAAGTCCCAAAGCAGAAGGGATCTGTATCTCTAGTAAAACTAGGGGAAAATAGCCACAAATAAATAATGATTAAGCCAAGGTACCAGTTCAAAGCAATTAATTATTGATGTACCTAAGCCCCTGAATTAAATAGCAGAAAAAATATCTTTAATGTGTACTGTAATAAAATCTCTCACTCTTTGTGAAAATAAAGATATATGAAATTAAGATATTATTTATTGCATTTTCCTTGTATATTTATTTTGACTTGTCTTTGCTTGTGTTGTGAAAGTACATATGTTCTTAGCTAAGAATGGATATGATGGCCAGAATGAATAGGAGAAACAAAAAGAACAAATTCATGAGGAAACATTCACATGTAAGGTCTTCATCAAAAAGACTTTTGTGATGTTCCAAAACTTTCAAACATTTTGTTCTATATTGTCACTTTTAATTCATGTTGGCTGGTAGTTCTCTGTCATATTCAAGTTTAAACTCTTTCAAAAATCTTCTAAAAGTTTGACATGCTTATTTCAGAGACATATTCTAGGCTCATGGCAAAGATGCTAAAGGTATGTACATAAACTACTGAAAACTCCTACTTTCAATAGAAGACATATTCCATTGTTATATATTTCTACAGCATTTTCAAGAAGAAACTCCCAAATAACCAAGATCTTTCCCAGACTGCAAGCACTCACAGAGGTGATTGAATCTAGATTTATGGGGTTTAGATTCCTACTTCTGAAAAGCACATCCCATCTGTGACCGCAGCTGTTGTCTTTACTCTCAGAGGAGGGAAGGACAAGACCTGCAGCAGCATAAGTAACATCTATAACCCAGGAAATCAGACTTTCCTGTCCGCAGACCTATACAACTGGGCAGACTTCCAGAATACTGGGTTTGGTACATCTGAGTTATTGGATATTTGGCTCTATTTGCTTTTGCCTTGCATATGCCAAACCAGTATATAAAGTTTATATGTATATTTATATATATATATATTTATATGTGTGTTTGTATATTTACGTATTCAGGAAATATTTTTTTTCAGTCTAGAAAGTAAAATTAATGCTATACCCATATATTAGGAAGTTCCTACTTCCTTCTCTCTCATGGATCAACATTAAAAAAAAATGGCATCTGCATACCCTATCAGATTGTAATATTTCTTAATTATAAAAAGATATTTGCCCCATACATTTAAAATGGAAAGGGCATTCCATACAGTTGTGTATATTTTGTCTCCACAAATTTGTCTATCCTTTTAAAGAGAAAAAAACACCAAGTTATTCTTTTATCAGATATGAAGGAATTTTACTGATTAAATCCCATTGTGTCACTATTTAGATGTTAGTATTTTGTAGGGAATAAAGATACAGAGGTGAAGCAGACATGTATTTAAGTGATTTTAAATATTTTTTTTTTGTGTGTGTGTGGGTGCGCGCTATGCCTCTAGGATGTAGGTTATCTTGATATCCTAAGGCTTCTGGACCTATACTGTCTGCTTGTTGGATTTCCTGGGTGTAATATGAGAATCCTGAATTTCTGCAGACACATTCTTCACTCACTTAGTATGTTACTTAAAGTAACTAGCATGTTTTTAGGAAACCCACATTCTGGTTAGGTAGGAATACAAGAACTAGACACCAAGGCATGGTCAAGTACTTGATAGCTTATCTCAGATCTTATTCTCAGGGCACACACACAGTCGTTCAAACCAAACATGTATATCAAGTAGGTGCCCAGGGAAATTCTGATATAAGTATTTCAATTATTGGAAAAAGTGGTTTTTCTTTAAAAAAAAGTGTTTTTTCTTAATTTCATATATCTAAAAAAAGGTTTTTTTATTGGAAAAATAATGGTTCACTGGTGCTTATTTATGAAAATGCAAAGTAACAGATGAATCTATTGTGAACTGGTGTTTTGCCTTTCTTTGGAAAAACATTGCACAATAACTTTATTTCTTCGATGAAGGTGTAGAAAATATACCAAAATAGTTACAGAAAAGTAATCAAATAAATTATGATTATACCAGATTGAGCAGAAATTGATGCCTGTTTTAGATTGTTATGATACAGTAGCAATCCAAACTCTTATTCACAATGGACTGTGTCAGCTACAAACTTCCATTAATGTCAGTGGTGAAAGATAAAAGTCCTGAAGCTTAAACACTTCAGTCAATATGTTGCTAGTGATCTATGTGTGCAGACAGCCAACGAGCTTAGACGAGGTGACCACTGAAAAGCCCAGTTATCACCTCTCATCTTTTTTACTCTATAAACCAACGTCATGTGAACAGAGTCATCCATAAACTGAAAAAATTTATGAAAAGAGGAACAGGGAAATCAATAAAAATGTAAGAAGGTAATAAAATAAAAATTGCTTAGAAAAGGAAAAGCTGGGGAGATATAGTAAATGCGTTAAGCACATCAATAAAATGAAATGTGTACTACAAAATAAGAATGAGAATTAAATAAAATATGAGATTAAAGACATATTTCAAAATAGAGATTCAAAACCTAAAAGTGTTCTTGTATTTCTATCACACCCCTAAAACTGGGGTTAAATAAATTTAGTGTATCTTTATTTTCCCTAAGATACATTTTGTATCTAGCTTGAGGAGTGGGTTTGCTCTAGTCTTGAGATGTTTGTTTGCTCACTTGTTTATTTGGATCTCTTTGCAAGCATTGTGTCTTAGAAACCCCCCTGACATTAAATAATATAAGCAGAGTTTCATTGACAATTTCAAGTGGCCAGAATCTGAGGATTTAGAAAAACCATAACACTACTGACAGTGCTGGACCCTGTGGAAGTCAACAGAAAAATTTTGAGTTCAATGCAAGTACTGCTAAGTTTGTGGTAAACACAAGACCTGGTAGTTTCAAAATACCTAAATAGTTAAGGTGTTCTGGTTAGAAAAGTTCTCAGTTTTAAACCTCAGATCCTAAAGATAAGCTTGTAGATACTTAGTGCTGAAACTCTTGTTGTTGGGTATTTTAGCCTTTCTCAACATTATTTGAACTGGGAAAAAATGTTATTTGCATAGACCTGATAGTACTGTTTTTTAAAGTATGAGTGCTGAACTGGATGAGGTTCAAAATTAAGTTCAAGAATTTTTCTATTGATATATATATAAAAATATTAAAAAAATAGTATACAGAAGCTATATATATGAAAAGAGAGACTATAACTAAAAACATTAGGGTAGACATAGTAAAGGATTTCAATAACATTTATGTGCATATGGAATTTTAAAACAAACTTTCTTCCTAAAGGAAATATTTGATAAGGTTTATTTATGAAGAAATTTATGGAGAAAGTAAGTTTAGTACTTGATTAGAACAGCAGATGAAATCAGAAGCAAATCCTCCTTTCTGTTGTACTTGATGCTTGATATTGGGAATTGTTATAGGAAGGCTCTTCCACCATACAACAGACAAGACTGTGTTTTAGCTTTGATCAGGTTAAGGCATTGGGATGGGGTCTGGAAGAACTTGAAGTATTTCTGCAGCAGACTGCTGGAAAGCTGATAAGAAAACAAACCTCTCTACAGCAACATGAAATGCTAAATCACTGCAGTTGGTCCAACATTGAAGAGCTAGATGGTTTCTGTGCCTGATCTGGTTTGTCTAAAGGAAGAGGCACAGGCATCTAGCACAACCACAGGGTTGAGACTACCTGTGTTCAGATTTGACAAATGTCTTCTGAAAGAGCTTACACAACTTCTATGTTATCCACCTTGTCACTATTTGTTCTTATGAAGTGCTGAGCCCAAGGAGCACTGAATGCCACTGTCCTGATCATTTACACCAGTATAAAAAGAGAATAAATACATTAAAAAAACTCCAGTGATCATAAGTCTGTTCAGACTGTATTAGTAAAGCCAGACAACTAACTGGGTAAGATTTATTAGCTTGTCATTAGCAAATATCATTAGCTAACAGCACAGATGTCCTTAAAAACTCTTGTATACCATATCATCATCAGAAATGCTCATGCCTACTGCAACAAAAGGCCAAAATTGGCAAAAATCTGTCCTTTCTTGTCCTGTATCAACTGCGATATTAAATAAAATCAGTAGTGATGCAATCACTTTTAGAGGGATGAGAATAAATTTCAGGAAAAGAAAGTGTATATATCTTGAAGACCCATATACCAAGACAAATTCTTGAATTATTAGAAAATATATAGCACATCTAGTTTTTGGAGAAAAGTAAAGCGTACAATCTAGATGTATTGACATGAAGAAAGACTAAATGACAGATTATTCTGATCTCAATCTGGAATGCCTCTGAACTTCTGGCATCATGACACCTGCTCTATGAGATTTCAAATACACATGCACAGGCACACACTAACACACTTTTTAATGTTTTTTTTAAGGAGACAGAAATGGAAGCCTGAGACATAAGTCTAGAAAAATAAGGATTAAATAGTTAGTTTAATAGTTAAATAAAGCCTCAACTACCACAAACAAAACAGTAACATTTTTAGATTAGACACATACAAAACAATAAACAATCAAAGTCATCAAAGAACCCATCTAAACAGAACTTCAAAAACTACAAATGTGAATGGAGTGGGTCTAATGTATTCTTGAAATTAAACAAGAAAATACCAGTTTTGAAACTTTGTCTGGCAAAATTGTCAATAATGCAGCATAGGAAGCAGTCCTCCACAGATTTAGACACAGACTCACAAACAGGTAATATATACCTCTACGTGATGCACGGAAACAAAAAATAAAACACATATTATTAAAGAAAATATTCTTAAGGCAATAGTCACAAAGGCGAGGTGTCTCAGTGTGTTTCTAAAACAAGAGGTGAAAAGTTATTTGCTGATGTCAGAGACTCAGATAGCATTCTGCTGTCTAGGAAAGGAACATTTTTTATTTTCTCCAAGTATATTGGTGGTGGAGGTAGGGGCGAGGGAAACTCTCATACTAGTTCACATCAGTTGAAAGCAAAACCTCAAAAGGATTTCAACTGCTAAGATTAGAAAATGTCATGCTCCACAAAGTGATTTTTTGTCTTGCTTTTCACTTTTTTGGTGAACTGTGTGGCCATGGAGAACGAGTTTATGTGCAGCAAAAGAAGGAAGGATGAGTCTTCTGACTAATATACCTTACATATATATGACAACTTCAGTAGCAAGCCAAGATGCGATTTACCTGATTAAATGTACACATCTACAGTATAGTCACCCTAAGGTCTCTGTGCTGCTATTGAACATTAAGCCAGGATAAGAAGTCACATTTAAGACACAATTTATCTATCTTAAAATAAATGCCTAAAATGCATTAGATTAATCATTCCTTACAACCAAGCTTACTATAACATCAGCTTACAGTGTCACGATCTGCATGTAAATGTGTAAAATTAGGTTAGAAAAGTCCTCTTGGCAGAAAGCATTGAGGCATCTCTTGATTCCTTATCTTTGCACCTTCAGTAAATGATTATTGATGTGATGAATTTATTGGATTTTTCCCTCCTGTTTGCTTTACTTTTAAATAAAAGCAAGACATGAGTCACTTCAATTTATCAAGAGCACATGCAAAGTTCTGCCATCTGCATTTGTCCCTGGAAATGTAGGATATGTTGGAAAGTATTGGAACTTTAATTTTTAGCTGTCATTTGCCTTCCTTCTTTCCTCATCCTAACAAGAAAGGTTGTGAACAGTGTTGCTGTTCTACATCCCAATGAGTTGGATATGACAAGATTCCCCCTGAACACTCTCTACTTACTGCAAGTGGTCATTTTGCCAGCCCCCAGAGCTCATACAAATGATCTACTACTACCTGCACTGGGTATCAAAACTAGCCATCAGTCACATAGTAGCCAAAATCTGAACTGGATATTGTGGAAGAGGGAAAGGAGAAATATAGTCATTCATAACTCTTCTCAGTGGTACTACTGACAGTAGCATATTATCAAGTTGAAATGACTTTGTCTTCACCTTCACAAGGAACGTAAGTTTGAGTCCCAAAAGCTTTACGTTGCAGATCCATATATCTATCTTCTTGATTTAAGTTATTGGTAACAGTAGTGTAAGGTGATGAGAAACTTCACAGGAATCCAACAATTTTTTTTGAATTATCCCTTGCTTTCTGAGTATTTTTTGTAAAAATAATGCCTGTTAAACTGCCTCTCTTATGGTTGTTTTTATGAGAACTTAATTTTGGCAAGCAGTCCTTATCTAAGGGACAGCTTTTAAAACATTATTGTCCCTCTTTGATTATTAAGACCACACTTAATTTTCAGCCAAAATGATTGTGAAAAAAGTTTTGTTTAATTTCCTGCCTCTAAGCTGTCAGGATGGTCTAAAAAATTAAAGAATCCCACTGCACTTAATATGACATAAATCAATATGATTGATACTCTTTTTCTACAAACACAATGAATATTAAGCACACATGCTACCTGAATTATCTCTAACGGTCTATGATTTAAGATGGTTCCAGTCAGGGTAGATATGTCATTTCCCAGGGCATGTAGTTTATAGTTTTAGCACTAGACCTAGTTGCTTAGATTTCCTTTTGAAGGTCTTCAAAAGTAACACCATTTCTAAAAAAGCATAGTCCAGAATGTTCAAATCTTTTGTAACATCAAAGCAACCACTTCCTAACAGAGAATCTATAAGAAAGGAAGTACTAGGGGCTGAACTATGCAAAAGCATAGTGAGTGTTGGTGCATAGATGCATAGGGGAACAGATGCAGAGACATTAAAAGATGGAGTTGCAGAGCTTGAATTATTCTATATAGAATAATAGTTGACACTACTCAAATTATATATTTAAAAAAAGAAGGTGAGGATGTAGGAGAATAATTACCTTTACTGGAAAACTAGAAAGCCTAAGGAATGAGATGGGAGTGAAGGAGAAAAAAGAAAATTAAATTTAAGGGACAAGTGAGGAGAAAAATGCAGTTGCTAAGGTTAGAGAGCATCAGATATTTCTTGAAGAATTTGGCAGTTAGTCAAGACTAAATCAGGGACCTTTAGCTAAATGAGTACACCCAGAAAGGAGTTCAATAAGAAGACAATACACTGATTTAATATAAGTAATTCTGAGTAGTTGCATGATTTCAAGCTATTGCTTCAAGTTTTACCTTCTTAGGAATAATCAATTAAAATATAACCGTGCAATTTAAGCATATCCTGGAGCCCAACCCACCATGCCTTGCTGCCCATGTAGAGAATGGGTTAGAGTTCTTTATTCCATGTGCTACTGGAAATGCACACAGGACAATTTTAGTTTGGAATCCTACAAAGGAGAAGTGGAGGCTAGAAGTGACAAGGGACTTTGCACAAATCTCCAAGCCTGAAGTATTCTGTGGACATACTTAAAAAATTAATGACTTTTGTTGCACTCCAGTGCTTTTCAAAGAGAAATAAAATTGCTCTTAAGAAGAATCTTTATGAACCAAGGAGGATTTATTGGTAGAGAGAGAATGATTACAATCAAACATAGGGAAATCCTTTTGTTTCTCCTTCTCCCTGTGCTTTCTTATGGGAGCCTGAAAATGGAACTAGCCTTGTTCTGCACTGAACCTTTCTTTGTCTTCTCCAGACAGAGAGAAAATGTTAAGACGCTTTGGGAGAATCAGGTTCACTTTTTACTGATGTCTGGTATATTGCTTTGCATCCAGAAGTAATGACCTCATATCCCTTCTTGCAATACCCATTTAGAACCAAGTCTGTCAGTTCCCCAACCTCCCTATGCACAACTATATAGCTGCATTTTCCCTTCATGAGGCCATAGGATTTCCTGTCTTATGTCACAATGCTCCTGAAAGCTCCATTAGCAAGCCACCAAGCAGTACACTGTGGACTCAAATGTGGTTCAAAATGACCCTCTACCTCCATCCTTCAACTGTGATCCAGATGTTTTACTTCCTGATTTAGTTATGGTGTAAAATATTTCTGCAGAAAATGGCCTGTGCTGATCTATACAGTCATATGAATGTCCTGTTGGCAGAAGCAGCATCTTCAGCTTTTATGATACCTGCTGCGGTAACATTTGTCAAGGAAATAAGATGATGTAAATGTATCCTTGAGGCCATTTCCTCTTGTCCTATCACTTGTCACTTGGGAGAAGAGACCAATACTGGTCTTGCTACAATCTGCTTTCAGATTGTAGTAGAGAGCAATTGGGTCTTCCTTCAGATTCCTTTTCTCCAGGTTACAGCTTTTCCTCATAAGACTTGTGCCCCAGATCCTTCACCGGCTTCATTGCCCTACTTTAGATAAGCTCCAGTACCTCAATGTCTTCCTTGTAGTGAGGGAACTAAAACCAAACACTGTATTAGAGGTGCCACCACTGAGTACAGGGGGAAAACACTTCCCTAATCCTGCTGGCCACAGCATTTCTGTTACAAGTCTGGATGCTGTTAGCCTTCTTGGCCACCTGGGCATGCTGCTGACTCCTATTCAGTCAGCTGTCAACCAACACCCCCAGATTCTTTTCTACCAGGCAGCTTTCCAGCCATTCATCCTCAAGCCTATAACGTTGCATGGGATTGCTTTGGCCCAAGAACAGGACTCAATATTTGACCTTCCTGAACATTATGCAATTGGCCTTATCCTATCAATCCAACCTGCCCAGTTCTGTAGAACTACAGAACTACTACCCACCCAACTTGGTTTCATCTGCAAATTCATTGAGGGTGTTCTTGATCCCCTCATCCAGATCATTGATAAAGATATTAAACAGAATCAACCCCAATACCAGACCCTGGGGAACAGCATTTGTGACAGGCCACTGACTGGATTTAACTGCATTCACTGTAACTCTTTGTTCCCAGACATTCAGCTGATTTATCAACCAGCAAAAAGTAAACCTGTCTATGCCATGTGCAGTAAAAATACAAAAACCAGTTGTTTTCCTAGGCTTTCCCTTTCTGTTTTTCCTTCTTTCCCTTCTCCCCCTCTACCCTCCCTTCCAAAGANAATAATCAATTAAAATATAACCGTGCAATTTAAGCATATCCTGGAGCCCAACCCACCATGCCTTGCTGCCCATGTAGAGAATGGGTTAGAGTTCTTTATTCCATGTGCTACTGGAAATGCACACAGGACAATTTTAGTTTGGAATCCTACAAAGGAGAAGTGGAGGCTAGAAGTGACAAGGGACTTTGCACAAATCTCCAAGCCTGAAGTATTCTGTGGACATACTTAAAAATTTAATGACTTTTGTTGCACTCCAGTGCTTTTCAAAGAGAAATAAAATTGCTCTTTAGAAGAATCTTTATGAACCAAGGAGGATTTATTGGTAGAGAGAGAATGATTACAATCAAACATAGGGAAATCCTTTTGTTTCTCCTTCTCCCTATGCTTTCTTATGGGAGCCTGAAAATGGAACTAGCCTTGTTCTGCACTGAACCTTTCTTTGTCTTCTCCAGACAGAGAGAAAATGTTAAGACGCTTTGGGAGAATCAGGTTCACTTTTTACTGATGTCTGGTATATTGCTTTGCATCCAGAAGTAATGACCTCATATCCCTTCTTGCAATACCCATTTAGAACCAAGTCTGTCAGTTCCCCAACCTCCCTATGCACAACTATATAGCTGCATTTTCCCTTCATGAGGCCATAGGATTTCCTGTCTTATGTCACAATGCTCCTGAAAGCTCCATTAGCAAGCCACCAAGCAGTACACTGTGGACTCAAATGTGGTTCAAAATGACCCTCTACCTCCATCCTTCAACTGTGATCCAGATGTTTTACTTCCTGATTTAGTTATGGTGTAAAATATTTCTGCAGAAAATGGCCTGTGCTGATCTATACAGTCATATGAATGTCCTGTTGGCAGAAGCAGTATCTTCAGCTTTTATGATACCTGCTGCGGTAACATTTGTCAAGGAAATAAGATGATGTAAATGTATCCTTGAGGCCATTTCCTCTTGTCCTATCACTTGTCACTTGGGAGAAGAGACCAATACTGGTCTTGCTACAATCTGCTTTCAGATTGTAGTAGAGAGCAATTGGGTCTTCCTTCAGATTCCTTTTCTCCAGGTTACAGCTTTTCCTCATAAGACTTGTGCCCCAGATCCTTCACCGGCTTCATTGCCCTACTTTAGATAAGCTCCAGTACCTCAATGTCTTCCTTGTAGTGAGGGAACTAAAACCAAACACTGTATTAGAGGTGCCACCACTGAGTACAGGGGGAAAACACTTCCCTAATCCTGCTGGCCACAGTATTTCTGTTACAAGTCTGGATGCTGTTAGCCTTCTTGGCCACCTGGGCATGCTGCTGACTCCTATTCAGTCAGCTGTCAACCAACACCCCCAGATTCTTTTCTACCAGGCAGCTTTCCAGCCATTCATCCTCAAGCCTATAACGTTGCATGGGATTGCTTTGGCCCAAGAACAGGACTCAATATTTGACCTTCCTGAACATTATGCAATTGGCCTTATCCTATCAATCCAACCTGCCCAGTTCTGTAGAACTACAGAACTACTACCCACCCAACTTGGTTTCATCTGCAAATTCATTGAGGGTGTTCTTGATCCCCTCATCCAGATCATTGATAAAGATATTAAACAGAATCAACCCCAATACCAGACCCTGGGGAACAGCATTTGTGACAGGCCACTGACTGGATTTAACTGCATTCACTGTAACTCTTTGTTCCCAGACATTCAGCTGATTTATCANTGGGAGCCTGAAAATGGAACTAGCCTTGTTCTGCACTGAACCTTTCTTTGTCTTCTCCAGACAGAGAGAAAATGTTAAGACGCTTTGGGAGAATCAGGTTCACTTTTTACTGATGTCTGGTATATTGCTTTGCATCCAGAAGTAATGACCTCATATCCCTTCTTGCAATACCCATTTAGAACCAAGTCTGTCAGTTCCCCAACCTCCCTATGCACAGCTATATAGCTGCATTTTCCCTTCATGAGGCCATAGGATTTCCTGTCTTATGTCACAATGCTCCTGAAAGCTCCATTAGCAAGCCACCAAGCAGTACACTGTGGACTCAAATGTGGTTCAAAATGACCCTCTACCTCCATCCTTCAACTGTGATCCAGATGTTTTACTTCCTGATTTAGTTATGGTGTAAAATATTTCTGCAGAAAATGGCCTGTGCTGATCTATACAGTCATATGAATGTCCTGTTGGCAGAAGCAGTATCTTCAGCTTTTATGATACCTGCTGCGGTAACATTTGTCAAGGAAATAAGATGATGTAAATGTATCCTTGAGGCCATTTCCTCTTGTCCTATCACTTGTCACTTGGGAGAAGAGACCAATACTGGTCTTGCTACAATCTGCTTTCAGATTGTAGTAGAGAGCAATTGGGTCTTCCTTCAGATTCCTTTTCTCCAGGTTACAGCTTTTCCTCATAAGACCTGTGCCCCAGATCCTTCACCGGCTTCATTGCCCTACTTTAGATAAGCTCCAGTACCTCAATGTCTTCCTTGTAGTGAGGGAACTAAAACCAAACACAGTATTAGAGGTGCCACCACTGAGTACAGGGGGAAAACACTTCCCTAATCCTGCTGGCCACAGCATTTCTGTTACAAGTCTGGATGCTGTTAGCCTTCTTGGCCACCTGGGCATGCTGCTGACTCCTATTCAGTCAGCTGTCAACCAACACCCCCAGATTCTTTTCTACCAGGCAGCTTTCCAGCCATTCATCCTCAAGCCTATAACGTTGCATGGGATTGCTTTGGCCCAAGAACAGGACTCAATATTTGACCTTCCTGAACATTATGCAATTGGCCTTATCCTATCAATCCAACCTGCCCAGTTCTGTAGAACTACAGAACTACTACCCACCCAACTTGGTTTCATCTGCAAATTCATTGAGGGTGTTCTTGATCCCCTCATCCAGATCATTGATAAAGATATTAAACAGAATCAACCCCAATACCAGACCCTGGGGAACAGCATTTGTGACAGGCCACTGACTGGATTTAACTGCATTCACTGTAACTCTTTGTTCCCAGACATTCAGCTGATTTATCACCCAGCAAAAAGTAAACCTGTCTATGCCATGTGCAGTAAAAATACAAAAACCAGTTGTTTTCCTAGGCTTTCCCTTTCTGTTTTTCCTTCTTTCCCTTCTCCCCCTCTACCCTCCCTTCCAACGACAAATTCTCAGCTTGACAAAAAAAAATATCAGTAAAAAAGAACAAAGCCTGTGCTGTGATGCCCTGACTGCTTACTAGAATGCTGGAGAGTGGCCTTGAGGCTACAACTGTTTGGCCGTTGGAAAACCCAACAGGAGTAAACCCAGGAGGCTACATCTGTGAGTCTGTGAATGGAGCAGAGCTGCCCTCCCACACAACAGGAATGCCATCAGAAGTATGTGCTCTGTATGGGAGGATAAAAAATAATCTGTTTGGTAGATTACTATGGAAACGCAGATACAGTATCTCTGCCAAAGAACAGAAGACAGTACAGTTTGTGACTATGACTCAAAATGACTAAAGCAGAGTTCTTCAAATGATGCTGATAAAGCAGGAAAATACATTAAAAAGGAGAAACATGCTTTTAAAAAATGATCTAAAGAAATATCCTCCCTTTTCATATCACTGGAAACTATAACTGTAGGTTATTTCATGTCTGCAGTACACTGAGTTTGCAGAAACTGGAAAGAAATGTATTTCATAGAGCATGCTAAAATAAATTATGTTTTTCTCAGAAATTCTAAACTGGAGGCAATCTATCTATTTAGAGATTCTGTTTCAAGAGTTCTTTTCTCTGTGGTACCTTGAAATGGTGACGGTGGTGAAAGACACATTGCATGGGTGCATGTGTAAATGCAAATGAATTTCCTCTGGAGTTCTGATTTGCTCTTTGCTTTTACTAGCATTTTCCAGACTGTCAAGATTATGAAGATAAAAATGACATATCTGCAGCCTCCAAGTTATGCCTCATGCAGAACACAGTCATAGCTTAATCTCAGACAGTTACTGGATTAAGATTTACATGCATAATTGCAGAACAATTCTTCTGTGAAACAGCTGAAAATTCTGGATTTTATGCATTGCATATATGCTGCTAAAAACCATTATTTCTGTAATACCATCTCAAACAGAAAACAAAAAAACCCACAGAGTAAACGTGGCAATTTTCTTTATGCAAAAGGATTCATTATAAACTCCATTACAGAATAGATAGGAATGTATCTTTCCTTTTCAGGCTGTAGTTCCCTTTCTTTCCCACTCCCATCCCCCTGAGCCTCCAGCGTTATTATGTATTATTTACTGCAACACCTTAGTCAGAACAAGAAAGAGAGCACTGAAATCCACAAAGATTTGGTCATTTAAAAGCTTGCAATAGGAGGCAGCATCTAAACAGAGCTTTTATAGAGTTCTTTAACACAGTAAACAGATAGCATATTATTGGCTAAAAATTCTACCAGTAAAAAACATATTGGCCAGTGGTGGGTCTGTTTGTCTGTTCTTGTTAACAGAAGTGCAAACATCCTGAAAAATATTGTTTTGTACCTTGTGACTGTGTATATTGTACATTTTATTATTCAGTTCTTTTGGCTGGTAGCTTGAAACAGATGGGACTCCTAGAAAATAAATATTTAACCCAGCAGGCCAGTAGCTAATGTTTGAAATCATATTTAGTGAAAGTATAATGGCATTTATGTCATCAATAGTTATACCAACCTTATGCCTATGACATTTCTACCTTTTTTTTTCATTTTTATTTGTTCATAATTTTCTTAAAATTTTCCCTTTGCACCTAAGGGTTTTCTTACCTTGTTGGCCTCAAATATATACATTATGAAAGGTTAAAAGAGAAAGAGAAACCTTAACAGCTGTATTTAAGAAACAGAAACCTGGAAATATCTTCTTTCCTTTATGCTTAAAGGCATAATTAAATAATAACTTTTTAAATCACTGAAATTCTCATGATGACTACCTCAGTGGGCACAAATAAAAGGAAAAGTGTATTAGCAAGGTAAAACAAAATAAAGCAGTATGACTAGAGTGAACCCACAATAAATATGTCATTTTACATATTGAGCTGAGTCCAAGGGCCTATAGATCTTCATCTCATTTGAGAATACCATATTACATATCCTCCTTTGCAACCAAAAAGGCAAGAGTGCTTAAATATAGTTAAGATATTATATTTGTGACAGCAGCTCACTGAATCACAGAATCACTAGTTTGGAAAAAACCCACAGGATCATAGAGTCCGACCATTCCTATCAACTATTAAACCATTCCCCTCACCACCTCATCCATCTGTCTTTTAAATACCTCCAAGGATGATGACACAACCACATCCCTGGGCAGCCTCTGCCAGTGCCCAGTGACCCTTTCTGTGATTTTTTTTTTTCTAATGTTGAGTCT
>WAAB01024340.1:177703-189296 GCA_013389865.1 Piaya cayana
ACCTGCTGGTCACACCATTTCTGATACAAGCCAGGATGTCATTGGCCTTCTTGGTCACCTGGGCACACTGCTGGCTCATGTTCAGTCTGCTGTCAACCAACACCCCCAGGTCCCTCTCCTCCTGGCAGCTCTCCAGACAGACTTCTCCCAGTCTGTAGCACTGCTTGGGGTTGTTGTGCCCCAAGTGCAGGACTCGGCATTTGACCGTGTTAAACCTCATGCCGTTAGACTCAGTCCAGTGGTCCAGCCTGTTCAGATCCCTTTGCAGAGCCTCCCTACCCTCCAGCAGATCCACACTTCCCTCCAGCTTAGTGTCATCCCCAATCTTGCTAAGGGTGCACACAATGCCTTCACCGAGGTCATTGATAAATGATAATTGATAAATTATAATCCAGCTCGAGGGCACCAAATCACTCTCTAACATAGAGGACTACACTACCACATATCCTACCCTTTCTATCCCACCTGAGAAGTTTATACCCCACCATAGCTGCACTCCAGTTACACAAGTCTTTCCACCACATTTCTGTGACGGCAACTATGTCCTAATCTCAATGCCCTACAGTATCTTCCAAATCTTCCTGCTTATTGCCCATGCTGTGCCATTGGTGTAAATGCACGTTCATCTGGGCTGGTGGACTCTTGTCTCTCATAAAGGGAATAGTGTTCATTCCCAGTTGACTGGTCCTTGGAATATAACCCATTAGTTCCAGTTTCATCCTTTCTGTCACCAGATATACTCTCCCCCTCTTGCTCTATGGTGACATACTGGAGGTCATTGTCAGCACACCATCTCTCAGGCACTGGAGTTTCACTTCCATGCTCGCTCCCAACTAGACTGGCTTTGTCCCCCTTCACCTTCACATCTAGTTTAAAGCTCTGCTTATGAGCCCTACTAGATTTTTTAGTGAGGATTCTAGTACTCCTAGGAGACAAGCATGCCCCATCCCAAGTAAGAAAGCCTGGAGTTGCATGGGACAGTCTATGATTAAAGACCTCAAATTTTTGCTCCTCTTGTGGATTTTTTTTATTTTTTTTTTAAGGTAACATAGACCTCTACTTTAAAGAAGTGAGTTCCTGCCTCATACTCTCACACCAATGAGTCATTCAGATTTCCATTTTCCATGGAAAGAAGGGGTCTTGTGTGAGGCTAGGTACAATGATAGTAGGCAAAGAGTGCAGGAGTGTAAAATGAATTATGGTAGATTTCCTCCAGACAAAAGTGACTATGTAATTCTTCAGCACTCATAAACACATTCCCAAATCCTGTGTCAAAAGAAGGAGATTGGCTGTGGCAATCATTAACACTCCTAATACAACCCACAACCTAAAGTCTCTCCATGTAGTGAGATAGTCAGACTTTCTGCCTTTCAAATACAAGCTGGGGCTAGATCCCTAAATATAAGGCAAAGATATTCCTCAAGCTTAGTTTTTTGGAGTGTATCTTGTACTTTGCTCAAATGTTACCGCAGTATTAGGCTTGCTACAATGCTACAAAAGTAAAACCTTATCTGTGTTTTTAACACTGCAAAACCTGATTTGTTTAGTCAGAGTGACTTCAAACTTCTTATCTTATAAGTTTGACAATGCAGCATTTTGTGACACAAATGCGGCAGACATCATAGCCCTATATAAAAGTCAAACTTAAAAAAAAATTATTACAAAAATGAGACAAAAAGTGGCAAAGAATCAGTCTGTTCTCTGGTCCTTCATCACATGGGGTGTGCTGGTTCTAATTACAATTACTGAACTCTATTGATTCCAGAATAAATATCTGGAAAGTATTAGTAGCCAGCCCAGGGCTACCAGCTGAGGCCATCTTCACACCTATTGGAAGAATTTTAAATATAAAAGCGCCTCTGTCTTTTTAATGTATGGTACAGCAGCTGGGAATTTGCCTTTGCTGGCATAATTCTCTCTTCTTGTGTTTTCTTTACAATAAATAATGAGCTTAGAAAAAATGCCTTATGTTTTCCTGTCTCATTCATGTTTTGAATTATTGAATCTGAACACCATCACAGCACTGGCATATGCAGTTTACTGTGCAGTCATGTAAAAGCTAATTTGTTTACTAGTTAGTGGGAACCTGAGAACTTCAGTCTGAAAAAAAATAATGCAGTTGACACAAAGGGAATGAGAGAACCACACAATAACATCAAGGCTTTACAACTCATCAGCCAGTCTTCAAAGACAGCAAAAACACAAACTCATGGTTGTGGCTCTGTTTAAAAATTTTGCCACTGAATGCTGGAAATTGATGGATAAGTATGGCAGGTAACCTATTTTCTGTCTTTTCAGGTGATGAAATACGGGACATGCCAATTATGTTATCAGTGATTCTACTGGAGGAAAAGAAAAGGAAAAAGGTAATAAATTGTCATCAAAATCTGAATTTACACTAGTAAAAACCACTACAGTAGTCTCAACAAAATTCCTGCTTATTATTGAGATCTGTAATCTGGAATTTATGTCAGTAATAGTGGTACTATGCTGTCTTTACTTCACTTACACCATTGTGCTTGATTTCTCCAGAGATATACTTCACTGCCAATTCACATTAGGCCATTAGAGCTAAAAGAGCTTTGTTAAATTTGTATAGAAAATAATTTTCTCCTGTTGTTTCTAAGGCTAACATACAATGAAGAATTTTGCTTTGAAACGTGGTACATTTTCTCATCTGTGAAATTCTGTGCTTTATAAGCAGCTAGAAACACAAAAGGTTCACTTCTCTTGCCTTTTTTGGGATAGTGTCACATCTATGAATTGTCTATAACCTGTAAGTCCTTCTGCCTCCCTTTGCATCAGCGTCTCTGTTCCTGCTGTCTCAAGAGAGAACACACCACCACCAATTTCTTGAACTCTACAAAATAACTTCAAATTCTAGACTCTGATTGTCCAACTTGAGCTTTCTTGTTAAACCAGTACTGAATATTTGCATACATCATTGTTGCTATTGAAAATTCCTGAGTAAAATAAAGGAAATTAAGTATTGTGTTGTGATCCCACTGTTTTTGAAGGCTTTATGTAATATTCTCATCATGTATTTTTGACTGTTGTAGGCCTGTTATCTATTTTAGCAGCCATTTAGACCTCATAAATATAACTATAGGACTCATTAATTAAGACAACTTCTCTTTTGACCCCTTTACAAAATATCTGCTTTTTAAGAAATGACAAGGCCAAGTTTAATTACTGTGTATTTTTCTGTGTTTTCACAAGGAATGTTTTTTATGAGCATGAAGAATATGAGAATGAATAAATTAACACAAACAACTTCCTTCCTGGGAAATTAACAATTCTTTTCTTTGTGGTAATAATGGAACTTAGATGCTTCCTAGACAATCACATATATTAGGAAAACATCCTAAATGTACTGCATATAGTTCTGCTCCAGGTTTTAATTGGAAATAAGCAATTGATTTTTTATGTTTGTAATTTTTTGGTCTCATGAACTCCTTCGGAGAGAATTTATTGTGTAGTATGTGAAATGAAGCTTGCTTTACCAATATGCTAAAAGTAAACCTGGATAAATTATTCATTGTCAAAATATCTAGTTGCAAATATAGCCCTTTTCCTATTAATTAATCATAGATGCACTAGTCCTAATTTGTAAAATACATGAACTAGGCCTAATTCCCCATTTTTTTCTATTAGTTGTAGGCTAGTGTACTAAAATAGAGAAATATATTTATGCTATCATAGGGTTACAGAATTACTTAAAGGAAAATAATGATTTTTGTTCATTAAAACTTTCTAAGTAATGCTTATTGAACTTAGCAATTATTTGCAAACGGTTTAATAACCAGTCTTGGAAATTATTGCTTCTGCTAAGTGCAGATGTTTTCTTCGTCTCTGTAGATTATTTCCCCCTATGGATTGTTGTTTCTGATTCTTTTTAAAGCTAGAATGAAGTCATTAGGTCTAATAAAGACACTTGCAGTTACTTTCCACATAGAAAGACTTCATTTGTGTTTAGCCCAATGTATGAGGGATTTTTCTCAAGTATGGATGCAGTCCTGCATAAATAATGGCCATTACAATCTCACAGAGCAATCAGAAACTTAACACTTGCCTTTTCATTGCAAAAACATGTGTGAACCTGTTTTTAAACTGTATACAATTAGCAAGAGAAAGAGGGAGACAAAGAGAGTGAAAATTGAGAAAAAGATTGAGTAGTCTCTTATTGCTTTCTCCTGGCATGTTTCATATATAATCTCACCAGTTGTATCTCAGATGCTAAGCTGTCAACACCTTAATGAAATATTCAGTATATCAAATTCTATCTGTACTTTAGAACACATGTAAGAAAGGATTGAATTTACACCAGTTGTAGTCACAAAAATATAGCTATTTCCCTCTTTTGCAATGGTAATAGTAATAAAAACAACCCTAAGAATAAAACTATTACAATTAAATAACTTAATGTCATAGGAGGTCTTGGACATAGAATACAATGTATTCTTCCTAATCTTCAGATTTTCATGCATCATATTTTGAATTGAGCCCCATCCTGCATCTGTTGATGGTGTGACAAAGTTCCCAGTAGTAAATGCATGAAAGCACTATACAATCATTTCTTGTTTTCCGCTTTTGAGGGACTGAGAATGTGCATGCAGCATGTGAAATTCAGTGTGTGTCACTTGCCCTGTGGGGACTGAAGAAGAGGTTTAGAGACCTGTAGCTTCTACCTTTCTTCTCTGAGTGAAAGTCGTTAGTGACTTTGCAATTGGTCTTTATTCTACTCTTCAAACTGAGTTTTTGCATTATCAAGATGCATATTCATGTGAGATGGAAGAATATTGGCAACTTCTCTGACTGTATTTGTTAAGAGTAAAGAACTTGTTTTGGTAGGGGGACAAAAAATGGACTATTAATTGTATTGTTAAAGCAAAAATTCCCAAGGGTAACTTAACACCTAACAGTTGTTCTATACAAGACCAAGAATGTGAACATATATTGTTTGCTTTAGAGTATCAACAGTTCAAAGAGCTAAGAAAATGTACTCTGTTACACCTTCCAAATACAGAAGGTGTAAATACACATTAGGCAGGTATTTTGAATTACTGATTGCTTGGGTTTGAAAGAGCTAAAGAACAAAGAAACACACTGAGAGACTGAATCATGTTCAAAATAAAACACTCCCTGTACTTGACCCTAAAGATTTATTCTTCAGTTTATCCCAATCTCTGGCAGCATTCCTAATTTATGAGTAATACCCCTGAAAAAACCTTGAGTGTTTTGCTTTGTGCAGTAATGTTAGTCTATAACTCAGGGAGGGGATTATTTCTTGCAAAAGCAAAATTATTTTTTCTAAGGAATCTATTGTAAAGACAGAAATATGTAAGACTAGAGAATAACTAAACCAGTATAGACATGTATAGCTTTTTGTGCTGTGATTTAGTACTGCCTTTGTCATTAAAATATCCCATAGTGACAGAAACCAACGTTTTGAAAGTACAGACACTTAGAATCATAGAATCATAGAATCAGAATCATAGAATCACTAGACTGGAAAGGATCATCGAGTCCAACAATTCCCAACGGTTACTAAACCATACCCCTCAGTACCTCATCCACCCATCTTTTAAATACCTCCAGGGAAGGTGACTCAACCACCTCTCTGGGCAGCCTGTGCCAGTGCCCAATGACCCTTTCTGTGAAATATTTTTTACTGATGTCAAACCTGAGCCTCCTCTGGTGGAGCTTGAGGCCATTTCCTCTTGTCCTGTCCCCTGTCACTTGGGAGAAGAGGCCAGCTCCCTCCTCTCCACAACTTCCTTTCAGGTAGATGTAGAGAGCAATAAGGTCTCCCCTCAGCCTCCTCTTTCCCAGGCTAAATAACTCCATTTCCCTCAGCTGCTCCTGGCAAGACTTGTTCTTCAGGCCTCTCACCAGCTTCATCGCTCTTCTCTGCACACACTCAGGAGCCTCAACATCCTTCTTGTGGTGAGGGTTTAAACAGAAGTTTGCTTTTCAAGAGCACAAAACACTTAAAATATTGGAAAGTGACTGCTCAGTACTGCTGTAATGAAGAGTGCTTAATTCAGGAACCGTGTTTGAACAACCTGTCCCTCAGCATCCTGAAACAAAATTGCGTTAAAGGACTCCCTCCAGTGAAGGAAGCTTCTAGCAGGTTTTACAGAGACTTTTCAAACCTGCCATTAAATTCTCCGATTTCTTCTTTTTACAGATAAGGGAAGATCTGAAGGGAAGGCAAAGTTCAATGGTGGCACCATTCTTCATTTAGAGGCATCCATTATAAACTTCTGTTTCCATTGGGAATTTAAGCAAGTTGACCTTTCCTAAAAAAAAAAAAGGCAACAAAAACCAAACAACTCTCTACTCCCTAAACAAACAAACAAAAATCCAAAGCCCACAACAAACTACCTACCTGTTCCATTTTCTCCACTCCAGTGCGCTTTAATTGTTGACAAGAGAAATAGAAATCTGACTCCTGAAGTGTCTCCCGTTGGATTCTTTCAGTACGATATGCCAGATTAAGTATTCATTGTACAAGAATTTGAACATTTCATCTTGCTAATAACTTACTCTTACATTATATAGTTATATACTTCCTTCCTCTTCTGGCTACCAATCTTCCTCTCTCCCTCATTTTGCCAGTCAGTGATTATTCACTATTTCATACCATTATAAATTCAAGGGAGTTTTGAAGAAGGAAGTGCATAATATGAGTCTGTAAAAAAACCCCATTATTAAGTCTCTCTTTGGATCTAGCCCCAGATACCTACACTTCCATGAAGATATCATATTTGAGAGGAGTTTTAGACAAAGGACTAGAGTATGGTTACTTTTTGTATGTGGTTTCTAAAGGAAACAAAAGTAGGGGTTTTTTTCTTATTGTTATAATTGAATGCAAAGTCTGAAGATGGCAGAACTAAGAGTGTCAGAAACAGATACTATTGACATGGAGAGTAGATCTGCATTCTTTCTTTTGAGAGGTGTCTCACTTCCCACTTAGTAGCAATATTTGACAAGTAAGGTGGTAATTTGAATGATGAAAGCTACTATGATCTAGGAGTTTGTTTGAAATAACATTTGAAATCTGAATTAAAGTCCTTCAGAAGTTAATGATAAGACTATTATAGCCTAAAAACATCATAGATTAGGGTCCCATAAACTGACAGTTTTAATTATTATCTCCTCAATATTTATTTTCAGATAATTATGGCAACATATTTATTGTTATTTACTGTAAGAATGGAGCCATCTTTGACTTTATTTTTAGGGAATCTTTCCCTTGACTTCTTTAGATTTTCTTTCCTGGCCTTGTTAAACCTCATGCCATTGGCCTCTGTCCAGAACTCCAGCCTGTTCAGATCCCTTTGTAGAGCCTCCCTACCTTCCAGCAGATCAACACTTTCACTCAGCTTAGTGTCATTTTCAAACTTGCTAAGCAAGCACTCAATGCCCTCATCCAGGTCATTGATGAAGACATTGAACAGGGCTGGACCCAGCACTGAGCCCTGGGGCACCCCACCTGTGACTGGCCTCCAGCTGGAGTAAACACCATTTACCACCACTCTCTTGGCCTGGTCATTCAACCAGTTCCCTGCACATTCTCTATTCCTCCCTATAGTCCACCCAGGATGCCTGCCCCTTCCTCCAAATCTCATAGGCCTTTAGACTGAAAACATTCACAAATTTTATTGTCATTTATTAATCTTCAGGGAAGTTCCTTAGAAGTTTTAGTTGAGTATGAGACCTAGTTAAATCTTTGTGAAGATATGAAGCAAAACAAAGTTAAAGCAAACAATTCCAGCTTCATAAAAAACCCCAACCAAAACAAGTAAGCCTGATATACTACTGTACAGGTTTTCTGAAAATTTAATTGCTCAGCTCACTTTCATCTTCTTCAATCTGGACTATACTTTCAGTGTGCACTGCACCAGGAAATATGGTAACTAACACACCTGAAGTCAGTCTGCAGGGAATAGTTGGGGTATGAGACACTCGAGATGCAGTTTTCTGGGCACACTAGATGCACTAAGGTACTGAAGCAAAAATTTGGAATGGGAAATTTAAGTTCTCAATGGAAAAAAGATATATTCTATCTAAGTTTACTGTATTTAATATTTGTCTCTAAAGAGTTAGGAGATTTAAGGAAAAATATGTTAAATATACTTATTTATGCCCATCAAACAATTCTACATTAATAACAGTAATAATCATTCCAGACCTCTTCAGAGATATGGAAGTGAATAGGATATGTCTAGCTCTGATTTGAAGGTTTTGTGCTTGGTAATACAATGGGTATTATTTAGACAATTCCATAAAATATACAGTTTTATTTTATATGGGCTAGTAAGTGCTGCTTTCTTGACTTGATCAAATGTTATCATAATGACTTTAGTCAATAAATGTATGCATATAGCTAAGAAACAGTATCAGGATCAGATAAGAAATCTAAATCAATTTAGATCTCTTTTCTGAACACTCAATTTCTTGTTAAAAGTGGCATTAACTGATTCCAGCATTATATTTACTTCCCATTTTGCTACTGTTTGATCTACAAATACATGTTCACAGTGGGTCTGGATTTCCCTGATTTGAAATAGAGAAAAATATAATTTGGTCTCTTGACATTTGCATAATAGAAGAAAGTATCTGGAAAAGTAAAAACTTTCCTAATAGAATTGTAGCAGTTACTACCTCATGAGATTGCATGAGATTAAAATACAATTCAAATCCTAAGAGTTATTGCAAACATTTCCTTAACTCAGTCTGCAGTTAATTTTGAGCATGTTTGCCTAGATGAAAGAAATTAGGAATTTCCTAATGTAAGACATGCAAATCTAGAGAAATCAATAAAAGGAAGATGTTTTATGTTAATTTCATATGGAAACGAATCATAGAATCATTAAAGTTGGACAGGGCTTCTAAGATGATCAAGCACACCTGTATAAATGGTTTCTTGTGAAATTACTGTGTAGATGACATGGTATCTTAACAGAAAATTAAAAGCACCAGGTATTTTTCCTTCACTGTTACCATGTATTTTTTGCCAATAAGTTAATTATCAGCCAAAGGTGTTAAAATGCCCTTTGTTTAACTGTTGCCTTTCTTTTTTGTGCTAGATTGTTATAATATGAACCAGAAGTATCAACCTAAGTCTGCAGATAAAAATTTAACATCCTTTCACATTTTTTTTATTCCAGTTCTTTGCCACTTTTCCTGAGATTACACAGAGCCATTGCTCTTCTTCATACAGAAAGGTAGCAAAGGTGAAAAGCTTATTCTGAATCCAGGGCCTTCACTTGACTCCAACAATGAAACATTGCTGCTGGACAAGAATAGAGGATGAAGACTTATATAGTGATGACTGGGAAAAAAAGTGTTGAAGGAGGCCAATGAAGCATGAAGGGCAGATGATCCCTGTCAGAATAGATTGTTGTAGTTCTGGTGTTATGTACAAGTTGCTTTATCACTTAATTCCACTTGTACTGTATCATGTCATGTTTCCCCAGCCCCAGTGGTTCACTGACACCTGTAAATCCTAACCTTCTATTTGAGAACTCTGAACTTAAAATCACCAATCAAATAGTTCTGAATCTGTCCCTGAAACCTGTCCTCACCTCTGCAAAGGTAGCATCTTTGACTGAGCAACATAGCTCAAAACGTCATAAAAGCCACGTCATTCAGAGCCACAAAGTTGGTATCTGAGGGATGGTCCTCTTACTTAATTTTAGCCACCTAAACGTTGTTTATCTAAGCTTAAATGAATCATCTAACCTCAACTATAGTCAGTGGAAAAGTACATTCACTTCCAGTGTGCCATAGATGATACTGAAACGTACGTGTATGTGTTGTTGAGATCAATCATGTTCTGAAAGCCACTTTCTGTTGTCTAAAAGTAGTGAGAAGAATGTATCATTTCTCTGATCTAAGTCATTATGTCTTCTGTTTAACGTAGCAAGATAAACCAAACCTGAATTGAGTTATTTGACTGATGCTCAGATCATTTACACTTATATCTGGGCTCTTCACCCTGAGCCTTTGTAGTTAGCGAAGATCTGAGTATTGTGAAGACATCAGTCATTGAATTCCAGGGTGATATTTAGTTCTTTCTAAGTAGGCAGATAAAATAGGAAAAATGGACCATGTTCTGAGAGTATATATATCTCTCTGGTAATTATAAGGGAAGCCTGGGGAGCCTAAGATAGAGAATTCCAAAACAGTGTAAAGAAACATGCATTGATATTGCTCAACAGTTTTTCTTGACATTCTTGTTCAGATCCTAGAAGCCCTGAATTCCTCCTGGCTGCCCCATGTATCTTTCATTCTTTCATGTTCAGCCTAGAACAAGAAATGGTATTAAGTTATATTTTGGTATGGTATTAAGTTATATATTTTTCCACAAGATGTGGAAAACATGGTGTCCAAGTATCCCTGGCCTCAAACACTGAAAAAGTTAATGTTTAAAAACACTTTTCCAGTTTTACTTTGAGAACTACAATTGTCTTTAATACCGAATGACGATACGGACACTTAAATTCATGATGAGTACTCTGAAGATAAATCCACTGCACCTGGATACTTCTTTGACCTCCATTTCCTACTCAAGTTATTCTGCAAAGATACTAATTACAGCGAGAATGATGGAACAAATGACCATTTGTGGACGGTATGGAAAAGAAATATTCAATATTATTCAGATAAATACTTATCTGTTCAAAATTGCTTGCAGACAGAAAATATGTCAATAACATAAAATATTGTCAATAACACATTTAGAGTGTTCTAAAAGCAAGCAGAAGTTTGTTTTTTAAAGTCACTGTTCATATTTGGGGGCAGCATCAAATTATGTTACCCACAAACCCTCCTTTCAGGTGCCCAATTCCAACTTGATAAAATTTCTGCTACAGAGATTGTTTCGCATGATGTTGGAAGGCAAAGATGCATAAGTAACAGATGTGAATTTTTATATTTGCAATGCCTTTATGGCTGTGTAGTGATAGCTCTGATAGATATTTTGACAAGGCATACTGACAGAAAACAGGAAAACAGACACTCTAGGGATGAGCTGGAAGACCATTGAAGTAATTTAAAAGAACAGATACTGTCAAAACCAATAAAATGAATACACTGATCTCTATTATAGGTGTCATATGACAATTGAAAAAAGACTGTGTGACAGATATCCAGAATAAACTACTTATGACATTTTATTGGGAGAAACAACCACAATGGCAGTCTTCCAAATGTCCAAAATATTTCTAAGACTGACCAGCTGTATTGAAGGGATAAAAGTATGAGCTGGTCAGTATGATAATTTTCTAATTCTGCATCCACTCAGCTAATCTTAGAATCATAGACTCATAGAATAATCAGCTTGGAAGAGACCCACAGGATCATCGAGTCCAACCATTCCTATCAAGCACTAAACCATGCCCCTTAGCACCTTGGCTACCTGGGCCTTAAACACCTCCAGGGATGGTGAAACAACCACCCCCCTGGGTAGCATATTCCAGTGCCTAATGACCCATTCTGTGAATTTTGTTTTCCTAATGTCCAGCCTAAATCTCCCCTGGTGGAGTTTGAGGCAATTCCCTCTTGTCCTGTCCCCGTCACTTGC
>WAAB01024340.1:189526-209272 GCA_013389865.1 Piaya cayana
ACTTCTGCCCAACTTAGTGTCGTCTGCAAACTTGCTAAAGGTGCACTCAATGTCTTCATCCAGGTCATTGATAGAGACATTGAACAGGGCTGGACCCAGCACTGAGACCTGGGGAACACCATTTGTCACTGGACTCCAACTGGATTCAACTCCATTTCCCACCACTCTCTGGGTCCAACCATCCAACCAGTTTTCCACCCAGGAGAGTGTGCACCTGTCCAGGCCAGAGGCTGACAGTTTCTGTAGAAGAATGCTTTGAGAAACTGTGTCAAAGACTTTACTGAAAACTATGTCAAAGGCTTTACTTTATCTTACATATGTCCTCTTGAATCTGCATGAAAATTAAAACAGTTTTGAATATATTTTTTTTAAAAACCGTATAGTTGAGTATGAGAATTCAAAAAATCAAGAAAACCCTCTGAAAATCACTAGTATTAGTTAAGCTAAAATATCTCCAAAAATAACATTTTGAAAGTTTTTATTTGATTTAGGTTTTGTTTTTCTTCTCCTCCCTTCAAGGGAAGACTACAATGGAAAAAAAAGTGGGTTTTTTTAAAATGAAATAAACCCCTCACAAATGAACTCGATCTAGGAACAAGGTTTGGAAAAATGTAACCATTACTGATACGAAAAATTTAAAAACAAATGCAAAATTTTGCTGTTGAGGAAGTTATTGATAATAGGAAGTAGACTTATGTATCTAAGCTCCGATAATTTTCAATGAGAACTGGATGAATGTTTTTTCTGCTTTTGAAAATGACCCTTAAATATATCCTTAAAATAATTTCCACTCTGTTGCAAATTTTACTATAAAAAGCAAGATAATCATAGAATCATAGAACTATAGAATCACCAGGTTGGAAGAGACCCACTGGATCATTGAGTCCAACCATTATAATAATATGTACTAATTTAATATGTACTAATTTCATAATATGTATTAATTTCTTATATTTACTTTGCAATTATTTAATACATTTGAAAAGCTTTTCCTGTTCTGCTCAAAATTTGTACTGAATTCATTGAATGGACTTGTAGTTAAGGAGTCACGATTTGTTTCTCCTGAAGAGTCAAATGCAAAGTCCACATATAGCTAATGATGATTATAACAGATGCTTAGTGTACACCTGGCAATGACAAAAATGACAATCAATGTGTAGGAGAGAAGATTTTAGACTTCCAGAGAAACTTGAATGTCAACATCCTAGAAAACTCTAGCTATGGACTTAAAATATTTTTAAGTTATTACCAGAATTATCAATTATTTCAGTTTTCCATGAGACTATCCGTGTTCACAGATGACAAAGACAAATCTCCAGTGTTCTATGTTAATTAACCTAATGGAGAAGATGGCTGTTCCTACCTAGCAGGTGGAATAGGTATGCTATAGACAAAATTCTTAGAATGGTAGAAAATTGAGTTCGTTCATCATTTCAAAAAGATATTGTTACTTTCTCTCCATTGCATTGCTTCAGCTATCAACTGTTTTTTATCACCTGAGGACTGGGTCCAGCAATAGTAGCATGCATACATAAAATTCAATAAATTAAAGAATGCAAGGGAACAGATTTTTTTATCAGATTATGATATCCAACTAGAATATTTAACAAATCCTGCTTAGAAGTCTCCCATGTAATTCTAGTCTAAGACCAATAAGGAGAATATGACATAAAATGTATTACAATAGATGCTGAAAATGCAATATCTGTCTTAGCATATGGATGAGAAAACATTTTTTTTTGTCCTTAATTTTTTAAAAGTCACAATGGCATGCTAATAAATTGGTGTGGTCTTCGAAGGATACTTCTCTGCTACGGTTCATAAATCCCCCAGGTGTCTTGGAATTACCAGTGCCTTAAGAACACAAAACACAAACCACTCTTTCAATGTCAGCTCTGTAAAAATCTCAAATGTTTAAACAAATAATGAGATAAAAAGTAATGCATAATTAAAGAGTTTCTCCAGAAGACGTCTAGGTTATATTTATTTTAAGGGTGGCAGTGAAATACATTTGCACCTGTGTATGCTCCAAAGGTGTTATTTTCACAAGTCTTACTGCACAAATAGAGCCTAAGCATATAATACGTTATTAAGAGGGTCATGTATTTCAAAGAGAATAAAAATACATGGTAATAAATCTACGAATTAATTTCAATAATGTTTCAGTATTGCTAGTATATTGATCCAGAAGAAGAAATTTAAACAAATGATCAAGCAAGGCAGGTCAATTTGCATTTTGGGATTTTTTTTGTTTTGTTTTGAAATAATATTTATGAGTAGTTTAACAAAAGATCCTTTAGCATCAGTGCAATTGGTCCTATTTAAAAGGTGACAAAGCTCTTTTCTCTGTTTCACTGTTTTTCTGGTGAAGATACTAATTTGAAATTTGTCCACTGCAGCAATAATAATACTGCAGCAGCAATATTTAACTTTACAAGGCAAACAAAACAAATTCTAACTCATTCAGTAACATAAGCAACATGGGATATTTGCCATAATCACTTTGAGATCAGAATATGCTTCCTCTATAATGCAAAATATTAGGCAACAGAAACTGTCCTCCAGACACAAACAAGAGCATATTGGATTCAGGTAAAATACCTAAACAATCCTGCACATTCCTTCAAAATGTGCCATATTAACCACATGCCTGTAAGTAATTTTAAGTACTCCATTGTGAAGCTTAAATTAGGAAACTTGTCTCTTTCATTACTTTATTACTAATTAGAAAACTGTGTTTCTTGTTCAGCCCACAGACACAGAGCGATGATGTACTTACGCCAGCAGGTACTGCACTACATTAAGAAGAGATCTGCAGAAAACAAAGTTCTTGCAGAAACCCAAAACTTCAGACTACCTGCATTTTGGTGTTGCAGTTCAGATTATCTGTGATTTAGTTCTGCAAGATATGGGACCATTAGGACCTAGGAATCACTAGAAATCTGCTGGAGAGCCTATCCTGGTTTAGTTTCCACCTGAAAGAAGCCTGGTTCCTGAGCTACAAGAAGTTCTGTATGATGCAAATGCAAGGGTGGCAAAACTAGTCAATTGGAAAATTCATTACAGCAGTACATACCTGACCTGAACTTATACTCCTATGTGAATACCAGCACAAGCAAGCCCAGAAAATAGTTCAGTCTTCCTATGACTAAAGATTGTGTTTCCACCCTAACTCAAGGACTACAAGGTCCTTAGATTTAAGTATGGTGATTCTGCCCTAGCATACTGACCTCCTACATTCTGGACAAACTTCACGACTATATTTATCCTGCTTTCCATGAGCACCACTCTGTTCATCATAAGCTAGTGTGGTGAATCTTTTTTTTTTATGTGACAAAAGTCAAGTTTAAATATGGATTCCCTAAGAATTAAACCCTCCCCCTCCATTCTACCTCATCCTTTGTATAATTCATTTCAGTGGTAAGCAGAGCTGGCAATGCCAATATAGAAATAAATGTTTTTACCATGCAAAATTCTGTATATAATCTCATAGTTAGGAAACGTCACTCATATAATTAAATATCTTGACTTAAACTTGTCTGCACATATCAACACAATTATCAGCACAGAAAAAAAAAGAATGGAGTATGAACTTGAATGAAAACCAGAAGTTTTATTTCTTGCCTATTTTCTCATCTGCAAGTGTTTACCCCCACTGATGGCTCTCTGCTTATTAACGCTACATGTGCTGTCATTGACTGAAAAGTTAATGGAAGAGTATGCACATCTTTGTGGAAATAAACCTTAAGAAGATGTCATTCCATCCATTTCATAAGTAAACATAAATGATAAAGTTATTGAAGCATCTGAATTGACCATCATATGCTGGACTCTAAGGGTCTGATCAACTGATTTTTCTTCTACACTGCAGTGTGTCACCAAATGGCTTTACCTTCTAAAGTAATTAAAATACTGTGAAAGCAACATACTCAGTTTTTAACAATAAATCCTGTGCTTTAGTTAAATGTTGTTTCAAGAGGCCTCAGGTGACACTGGCTAAGGATATAAATGTTCCATAGTTTAATTATATGAATTATAGGAATGGTTGGACTTGATGATCTGGTGGGTCTCTTCCAAGCTGGTGATTCTATGATTCTATGATTCTATGAATATCTAAGATTTTTCCTTCTCAGTAAGTCATTCAGCTATGCAAAGTAGTCACTATCTCTATAGATACCAATAGTTAAAAATTCACATTCAGTGTTACTGTCTTTCAAGTTGTTTTCAAAGCATTCTTATAATGCCTAAGAAGCGATTTGCTTTCTATATATACATATATTTTGCAGTTGTCCAACTGCTAACCTAAACAGTTCTCTTTGTATTTTTTACTTGAAAATCAACAGTCCCATTTAGTCAATGGATGTGCAAACTGTGGTTCTAAGATAATTGCAGTGTTAAATGGTGATCTGCAGTCAAAATGAAGGAGGAAACTGATGATGTCCTTAGGCAATTGTAAGAGAAACTGGGGGTTGCATTAATAATCTGCCTGTTATTTTGTTTATGTCAAGGCTTTACACTTGGGATCAATATCAACAGATATTGACACATTACTCAACAGAGTGAAACAATAGACAAGGAATCATAGAATCATAGAATAACCAGGTTGGAAAAAGACCCACTGGATCATCAAGTCCAACCATTGCTATCAAACAATAAATCATGCCCCTCAGCACCTNAAGACTTGTTGCCCAGCTCCTTCACCAGCTTCATCACTCTTCCGTAACAACCACAAATTATTGCAGATTCAATGTAGGATCCAAATATTTCTGGAAATCCTGTCAGTTGAATCAATATTTGCTTTCCAAGGAGGAGCCATAAATACAAACCACACTTTGATTCAACGACTCAGATTATAGACAATCTCTTCAATATGCCTTTATATTACATGTCAAAATAAGAAGTGTGTCATGCCCTTAATGTGTTTGAAAAGAAGATTGAAATCTAAAAAAAATGACAGTAGTAAAATATTTGAATACACTCAGCATTATTCCAGCCTCTAACTAGGCCAAATTAAAAATGTATTAGCAGTAGCAACAGTATACGTGCTTTTCTCTTTAAATCTCAAACTTTCTTAATGTGGAAGGTAATATTCTCATTGTTGTTATAAATGTGCATAAAACAAAATAGTTTGTTCCTTGTCCTATGGGTATATGTGAACAATATCAGTAGTGCCTGATAACGATGTCATGGATATCAGAGATCATTAAAATTATGTGCATTTAAAACTTTAGTGTTCCAAACTGTCTCAGAAGCTGGGGTATTCAAAGCATTTAGACATCTAGGCCACCTGTATTCTGCTAAACAAATTTTTGGTTCTAGACAACACTGATTTCTTGGTTTTGTAGCCCTGACCCATGGGCATGAACAGACATTTTTTACTTTTTCATACTTCATTTTTATCAGAAATAATCAAGAAAATCCATATATATAAATTCCTCCTTCTCACTCATACAGTCAAATAAACATGAAAAAAACCCTGTTTACCTAATCTGAGGTCCCTAACATAATGATTTTCAAACTTAACTGTAGAGGAACACATTCAGTCTCTGAGGTTCCAAAAAATATTTTCCTCTGGCTTTATAAATAAATGATTATGTTTCTGCTTTCTGAAGGGTTCATAAGAAGGTGAATGCGTGCATTTTTCCTGTATGGTTTTCCTTTCACACCCCATGAATACAAAGCACATCTTCAGAAACAAAATTTGTCTGTTTGTTTGTTTTCATTTAAATAAAGTCTAGATTGTGTGTAGTTTAATAAAGGGTATGTGCTGAAGGTGAAAGGCAAGCCTGACTACTGGAGTTGTTTTTATAGTCAAGTTTATTTCGAACATGCTACAAACTGGAATTTGGGGTATATGACATGCACCCTCAGGGAAATATTGGTCATTTAACTATATTGTCAATGGATGCTGCAGCAAATCTGAGTTTATTAAAGAATGTACTTTCACACTTTAAGAAGTCTGACATTCAAGTGAACTAAATGACTAAAGCTGATTTTCAATGAGTATTAATCAATTTTTAAGACTTTTCATCCAAGATGCGAGTAATATATCTGACAACTCAGGCAGATGTCAGTAAGTTGTCACTATGTGACATTTTAAAAACGGATGTAGTGATGTTCAAAGTGCCTAGCTGGGAATGTCCTACTCAGATATTACAAAAATTAGATTAATAACTCCTGTTAAGTTAGTCCTGCAAGTTTGGACTAGAATACATTTCACATAAAGCACGTCTTCCTAAAGAATGGGGTTTAGTTGAAAATACAAGGTTCCTGTTTAGCTAGAGTTAACTAGCCCAGAGGAGATTCATCCACCAGACCTAGTTGTCCCTACCTGAGGAAGGACCCATCCTCCAGTAACATCTTTGACTCAGTTGGCTATAGATGGAGCTAGACAACCAGATTAGGTCAGATCTCTCCACTACAGATGCCTCAATTTAGATAAAAGACATAGCGCAGACAGTGTCCAGAGTCAAGCACTTCACACAAGCCCCACACATCCCTCTAAGTGCTGTCTTGGGAAAGGGACAATTGGTACAGGAGTCTGTGTGAACTCCTTTTCCATGTGATGTTCTGGCATGTAAGGGCTCAGGTGTCTCGCCTTTTCACAGAATCTAAGCCTTCACCAGAGCCATGTTTCTGTCAATGAGAAATGATCTGCTGCCTAAAGCTGTCTGGAGGAGGTGTTTCTGCTGCTTCCTTGGGGGAAATAGTCCACTTTTTTTGTGAAGATAGCTGTTTATATCCTCATCTTTTTACCTATCAGAACACAGAACAGTTTAAGAAGAAGGAGCCATCTGCTTGGTCTGACAGGACCAGAGAGTGCACAAATGCAAGAGATTTTTACTGAAGAGAAAGAGTGAACTAAGCAAGAGAGTGAACTAGGCCAGCTCTTAGGCAGGCACTTAGTGGTCTGGCACATTTTTGGGTCCTGTCCCATCTTCCCTCAGTTCTGAATTCACAGGATCAGAAATCTGCTGACTTTCTGATCTAAAACTCAGTATAAATGCAACACAGAGTAAAGCAATCTTAGCAGTGGGATTCAGTACTCAGGTCTCCCTGTCTTTTGGATGAGTGACTTAAGTATATGTTCCTGAAGTGGCAATGAGGAACGTACCCCTTTTGTGATCTAGAGCCTTTTTTGTACTGGTGTAGGGCCTAGTGTACTTTATTGTGGTTATTTCCATTTGGTAAATTTATCTTTTTTTTTCATTTAAATAAAAATATACTGTTTCCTAATTTTCCTCCAAAAGGTAATGGTCTGTTAAGTTTCATCTTTTGGTCTCTTATATACACCTAGTGTCTTATACCTGATGTCATTTATGCCAGTCTGCATAGCTTCTGTTAATTTCTATATGTCTTTCTTTGTTTCTACGGCATTACATTACAGTTCCACTTTGAAAAAAGTTTTAATCACAGTTCTTTAAATTACTATTACTAATTTTTAATCTACATTAGTAAATTTTAAGGTTAACAGATGATCTGATTTTCTACTTAACACAAGTCAAAGAATTGCAAATGTCTGGTGTCTATCACCATAGGGCTTAAGATTTTATACCAATGGGTAGATTTGTATCTTCTTTTTAAAGACTTGAAAAAATGTCAAACACAGACCGTAGAAATGCATTTCTGAATAGAAACCTTCACTTCTGTATTAAGATTGAGTGTTAAGGTCCAGATGATAATTATATGCCAAGTGGAGAGAATTCTTTTTTTCTTGCAAACCAAGATAGTTTAAAAACACTGACCTCAGCCTTCCTCAGACTTTGAAACTAGACACAATTTTCAAGCCATTTTCTCTACTTAAGTGAAATAAAGCAGATCTCAGGTTACTCTCATCATTGGTATCATAGGGTCTTTGATCATGTAATATAAGAAGGAGGAAGTATTAGGAAATATTTTGGACAATGAAATATTTTATGTCTGAAGTCATACACACGAAAACAGCTTAAGAAAAAAGACAGTATCCTTAACAACCTGAGTTCCTTTAAAGGACATAGATATAAAAATCTTGAAGCAATAGCAAAATCTTATGCAAAAGGAACTTTTTTGGAAAGTATACTGAATGTTATAAATGACTATACTTTATTAGGTTGCATATTGTGTTCCTAACACTCTGTTTATGATAAATTGAGCATGATGAACAAACAGACCAGCAATGTAATAGGAGATATCTGAAATTGATTTCAAAGGCATTGGTTTTATACTAAGGCATCTGTAGATTTCGAATTACTCTAGTGATGTCAAATGCAACTGCAGTCAAAATGAGATCAATGTACATGTATATTTATGTCTCTCCTCTCTGTCAAGCAGTCTGCTCATGCATGCAAAGCAGGTGGATATAAATAGATGAGCTTTCAAAAACAACTATTTCATTAGCAAGGGATGGATTGAGCAGGCTGAACAGTAGGAATGAAATATGTATTAAGTATATATAGGAGCCCCTCATGGTGGAACGTGTGTGTTTGCCTGGAAGCAGCCCTTTTTTCCCTACTGAAATTATTGGACAGACTTCCATTGACTTTGTTGGGTTTTCAAACAAGTTCTCAGAAAATTCTTTTTTAAAATTTTTATCCCAATTTATTCATGCTCCTGTGGCTTAAAAACTGGGAAAACATACAAGATCACTTATCTCTAAATACTAGTAACATAGCAGAAATTAGTTTCTTATGAAGCTTCAGTCCTTTATTTCCATTTGTATCAAAAAAATCCCAAACAAACCCAAGCATAAATAATCAAGTTAGCAAGATAAAAGAAATACCATTTTAAAACTCTATTATATGAATATCAGCCCCCGAGCAAAAAAAAATATTTCTTAATATATGTGAAAAGTGTGCTTCAGACTTGTCTACTATTTGAAGTACTGCACAGAAGTACATGTTCACTCTTATATTTCCTACTGGGTAAAGGGCCACGTCCTGACCATGTTTACGGTATTGCAGAAAGGAGAGTACACTTTTATTCTTATTATTTTTCCTTTTCTCACTAACTTGAATGGGTTATTTGCAGAGGTGTTTTTGTAAAGAATGTTCCAGTTGACTGTGATATGCTTCCTGTTGCTGCTCCACTGCTTAAAGTTTTTATTTATTCCTGTCCACTTTGGGAAAGAAGGTCTTTATTTAAAGCTTCTAGACACAGCACTGAATTAAGTGCTGGGATGATTTGCATCACTGTCACTAAATGTCATAAGGCATCACTTCTCAGAGATTGTCCCTTGAACTTGAACCCTTCAATATACGTGTTTCCTCTGGGAATTCACATATCCTGCAGTGTTTTGTCCAAAGATTTACACTAGGAGAGAAACTAATCTGAGGACAGAAAAATACTTTGCCAGATATTTCTTCTCTCTAAACCAGTTTTGAGAACAAGAACTGAAAGTGCATATCAGCCTCTCAGAGGTCTTTAGAAACTTCCTTGAGTGGTAGGAGAAGGCCTCATTTCATTCACTCTGTACTAGGAGAAAAGATATTTGACAATGAATTGTGACTGAAAACCACACTTTCTACCTATGGAATTTGCTTGTCTACGCTACAGCCACTCAAAATCCACAGGAACACATGTTACACTGTAAAATTAAGAAATAACCTTAATATTGGTACTGATATATTATTGTAGGCTACTTATGTAATGTGTTTCTATATTGATCTGTTTAATGAGATTTGTTCTTATCATCTGTCATTAATATTGCACAGATATCAAAAGCCACACTGAGGTTTCATGAAATTAATACTGATGAGCAAATTGTCTTTATTTCATGAGGGATCATGTTTTCACTAGGATCTTCAATGACTACATGGGTTCAAGTTTATAAATCTCTTCCTGTTTTTCAGAGCAACACAAAAAAATTTTAAGCAATCAAGGATTATACCAAGGATTACAGACCGGGATCTACCAGTGTTCAGGCAGACTCTGTGATGAGTTCTTGGGAGGATAAACTTGCTGTATCTTCTGACGTGGAAGGAGTAGACACACAATTTTTGTTGTTAGGAGTGACACTTGTTGCATGCTGCTACCAGCAACATCTGCTGATGGGCCACATGCCCTAGTTTGGCTTTTCTAGAGGCCAAACACAGACTATAATGACAGAGGAAACAGTGATTCTCTCCTACTCAAGCAGGGCTGGTCCTGCTACTTTCTCTTTGGTCTTTAGTCCAGTGCAAAATCCTTCTAATAAACAGAAACTTAATGTAATGGATTACCTTTTTATTTCACTATGAACATGTTTATCATGCATTATTTTCAGTCACAATTTTGTTGTCTTTTTTTCAGACATCTCTAAAAAAATAACAAAAGCAGCTTCCAGATGCTTTCTCTCTTGGAAATGTATTGTCAACAAAGCCACAAACTCAAATATATTATTTATACTGGGAAATAACAAATAGGAGCCTGCATAATGAATAATAATCATTCTTCATTGTTTTTTGACCTATACTAAATACATAAGTTCCAGTTTTCATGAGTCATCCTAATTAAAGCAGTAATTGAAACTAAATTTGTTTTTCCATCATAAATAGGTCATCCATTAGAATAAATCATCTTATTGTCTTGCAGAGCTGTACGGGAGCCATGCAGCACACTGGGTTCTGAAGCACTGTGTTCTGGACAATCAATAAGACAAATTTATGAACATGATTTGTTCAGTGAAGTAATTTAATTGTATGTAATCTGATCAGAAATGATTCAGAAAAACGAAGTTGGAAATTGGGAAATGAGTAAAGCAGACGCACAGTAACACAAAGCAAACCAGTAACATGAAGCTACCAAAAATGTTGATTCAAGCTTTCATAGACTGGCCTATCTTCCTGGCTCAGGAAGCTTTTTGTACTAAACTCTGGCAGAAGATATGCAGTGCAGCCAGGCTGATACTGACAAAGTAGTTTGCACCATTGTGAGAATACTGGCACTAGTCCACCCATTGGATTCCTGCTTTTTTTATTTGCAGATTTTGAGTGGGCAGAAAGTTGTTTATAGTTCAAGGGGCTGATCCTTATTGGCAGCATAAAAACTCTTCTGGAGCCAACTAAATTATCACATACGTCTGTTTGGGTTTTTTTTTAAATAAGAAAAAAATAAGAAAAAGAATAAATTAAAAACCTTGTACATACATTTTGCATTCCAATGTGCTGGTTGATGTCCTCAGGAAATATCTTTATTGTTCATTAAAGAATAACAATAAAATGTGCACCCAGACATCAGTATACAGGCTCGCAGGACACAACTAACCACAAGAATGAGATGAGACTTACAGCTGATGTCTCCTATTCCCCAAAAAAATGCACTGCAAAAAAAATCAGCTTTCTAATTTATGTGTGTAGCTTTTGCAGTGAAAAAGTCTGTTAGTGAAAACTGGTTCTTCACAAAACCTAATTTTATAAACCTAAACAAATGCATTTTACACAGATACGAGAGGCATAATTCTGCCTTCCTATTAGTAAGGGAAGACATGTGGTATAAATGGGATTTGATGTATCCTAAGTCAGAAGCCAGCCTTCTTGTTGTGATCATTGTGCATTGGTTAAATGAGTCTCACTCTTCCAACATATCTAAAATACCCTGCAGAGAAAGCCAGTCTACTACCCTGCGTTTATTACTGCATTTATTGCAGAATGTAAAGCTGGAAGCTCCCATGTAGTCAGCTTGACCACTGGTAGAATAAGGCCACACTTGTTCCTTATGCCGTGTGACTGAAACGCCATAAGTGATGGAAACTGGAATCATCTGTTCTGTGCTCACAAGCCCAGAAAGCTGGGCTTAGTGTTGACCATAATCCTTACCTCCCAGAAGGTCACATAATCACAGAACCATGGAACAGTTAAGCTGGGAAGGGACTTCTGGAGGCTGTCTGGTCCAACATCCCTAACTGAAGCAGATCCACCTGCAGCCAGTTGTCTACGACCATGTTTAGACACCTTTTGGCTGTCTTTGGATATACTCATGAAGACCCACAACCTCCTTGGGCAAGTTGTGCCAGTGCTTAGTCATCCTCACAGTTAAAAAATGTTTCCTGATGTTCACAGGGAACCTCTTGTGTTCCAGTTTGTTCCAATTGCCTGTAGTCCTGTCTTTCAATACCACTGAAAAGAGCCTGGCTCCATCCTTTTTCCACCCTCCCTTCAGGTATTTATTTACATCAATATGTTTCAAGCCTGAGCCTTTCCTTTTCCAGGCTACACTGTCCCAAATCTCTCAACCTTTCCTTGTAAGAATAACACTCCAGTTTTAGTCACCTTCATGGCCTTAGTTGGACTCTCCCCAGTATGTCCACATGTTTGTGATACAGAGGGGCTCAGGACTGGACACATTATTCCAGAAGAGGCCTCACTGGTGCTGAGTAGAGGGTAGGGATCACCTCCCTTGAACTGCAAGCTATACTTTGTCTGATGTAGCCCAGGACATCACTAGCTTTTTTTGCCACAAGAGCACATTACTTACTCATGATCATCTTCGTGTCCATTAGGAGCCCCAAGTTCTTTTTGATAGGCTGCTTTACAGCTGGGTGACACCCAGAATATGTTAGTTTCTAGGGCTATTACTTAATAAATATCCAGATCAATTTGCATCAAGCTTATATGAAAATATTTCTATTTTTTGTTATCCTTGTAACCAATGCTGAAAGTTTCCTGAAATGCTGCAATTTACTCAAAAGTATCTTGAATTTCATTAAATCATTTTAAATGAAAAACATTAAAAAAAAATACTTGAAGCCAATAACATTTTCTGGAAAGAAGCTAAGACATGGTATTTCAATCACAGAGTAAAATACAGAAATATACCAATTTAGACCTTACAGGAAAACTTTTGGAGCAAGAGTCATATAGTCAAGAATTTATGTAGACATATTTTAATAAGTTTGTAGTTAGGGTAACATTAAAGATGTATAAACAAATACATCTTAGGTTGTGAATGAATGAAGACAAACTACCAGATTATCTGAAACACAGATAAAAAGGCTATTTTTAAATCTGACATGGCTTTCTAAGTTCACTATGAATTATAAAAGTCTTTCAACTTCATGCTTTTGTGTCTTTTTCTCACTATCCTCTAGTATTGCCTGACCCTCCCATGACAGATTTTATAAAGATAAGGTACATAAAGATGTTAAATAAAATAAGAACATAAGGGAAAAGATTTAAACTTTTCTGTAGAATCGATAATGACATTCTCTTTGTCTACAAAGTTATTTAAATATAGGAAAGTCTCGCTCACTTGATTTATGTACTTATTAAAAAAGAGTGATGATAGAAGTTCTGGAGTGAATGCAAACATGACTTTGATCTCTCGTGTTTTAAGTGCGTGTTAGCAATGTTCTCTTGTCGACTGCTTGTGAAAATGTCCTATTCTTCCCATTATCTCCTTCCATGACATGATCCTTAAAGAATTTGTTGATTGCTAATTAATGGAAGAAGACAACTTTGCTTATGTTCAGTTCAATAAGACATTTCTTCTAAAGAATCACTTACCTAATGATATGAATCAAAACAAGAGACCAAAGGAATGTTAATTTAGGTGATATTATGCTCCAGGACAACAATTTTACAAGTTTAGATGCAGTTAAATGACTTCTAGTTCTTTAAGTAAGATAACAAAACACACNAATTAAAAATAAACCCCACAAGACTATTATCTTCTATAATAAATGGAGTATAACCTGCAACTAATATAATGCATTTTCAATATGTTTATTTTAAAGGCTTTATTAATATCTATGAAAGTATTCTGCATGAAAAAAATCAATTATTAGCTAATTATCTTTTACTTATTGTGAACTTTCGTATGAAATGCAGAACTTANAAGAGGCCTCACTGGTGCTGAGTAGAGGGTAGGGATCACCTCCCTTGAACTGCAAGCTATACTTTGTCTGATGTAGCCCAGGACATCACTAGCTTTTTTTGCCACAAGAGCACATTACTTACTCATGATCATCTTCGTGTCCATTAGGAGCCCCAAGTTCTTTTTGATAGGCTGCTTTACAGCTGGGTGACACCCAGAATATGTTAGTTTCTAGGGCTATTACTTAATAAATATCCAGATCAATTTGCATCAAGCTTATATGAAAATATTTCTATTTTTTGTTATCCTTGTAACCAATGCTGAAAGTTTCCTGAAATGCTGCAATTTACTCAAAAGTATCTTGAATTTCATTAAATCATTTTAAATGAAAAACATTAAAAAAAAATACTTGAAGCCAATAACATTTTCTGGAAAGAAGCTAAGACATGGTATTTCAATCACAGAGTAAAATACAGAAATATACCAATTTAGACCTTACAGGAAAACTTTTGGAGCAAGAGTCATATAGTCAAGAATTTATGTAGACATATTTTAATAAGTTTGTAGTTAGGGTAACATTAAAGATGTATAAACAAATACATCTTAGGTTGTGAATGAATGAAGACAAACTACCAGATTATCTGAAACACAGATAAAAAGGCTATTTTTAAATCTGACATGGCTTTCTAAGTTCACTATGAATTATAAAAGTCTTTCAACTTCATGCTTTTGTGTCTTTTTCTCACTATCCTCTAGTATTGCCTGACCCTCCCATGACAGATTTTATAAAGATAAGGTACATAAAGATGTTAAATAAAATAAGAACATAAGGGAAAAGATTTAAACTTTTCTGTAGAATCGATAATGACATTCTCTTTGTCTACAAAGTTATTTAAATATAGGAAAGTCTCGCTCACTTGATTTATGTACTTATTAAAAAAGAGTGATGATAGAAGTTCTGGAGTGAATGCAAACATGACTTTGATCTCTCGTGTTTTAAGTGCGTGTTAGCAATGTTCTCTTGTCGACTGCTTGTGAAAATGTCCTATTCTTCCCATTATCTCCTTCCATGACATGATCCTTAAAGAATTTGTTGATTGCTAATTAATGGAAGAAGACAACTTTGCTTATGTTCAGTTCAATAAGACATTTCTTCTAAAGAATCACTTACCTAATGATATGAATCAAAACAAGAGACCAAAGGAATGTTAATTTAGGTGATATTATGCTCCAGGACAACAATTTTACAAGTTTAGATGCAGTTAAATGACTTCTAGTTCTTTAAGTAAGATAACAAAACACACATATAGAATAGAATAAGAGCTTATAAAAAAGTGGACAAACTTCTTAGTTTAATAAATAAGAAATCCTTAAAAAGGAATTAAGGTGATCCCTTAAGTAGGCATTGCTGTTCAAGCAAGATGTTCAAGCCCTTGAGTTCTCAAAAATACTAATGAATATTTACTGTGTCTTAATTCTCAATTATCATTCTCACAACATTTTAGATTATTGGAGAGTCCTAATTTTCAAAATAGACACCTGTTTCCAGATTCTGTATTGATCTAAATTAAAAATAAATCTAACAAGACTATTATCTTCTATAATAAATGGAGTATAACCTGCAACTAATATAATGCATTTTCAATATGTTTATTTTAAAGGCTTTATTAATATCTATGAAAGTATTCTGCATGAAAAAAATCAATTATTAGCTAATTATCTTTTACTTATTGTGAACTTTCGTATGAAATGCAGAACTTTATCTAGGAACTTAATTTTTAAGAAATAATTGTTAACATCTCAATAAATTGTTCAGTACAACAAAACTAGGCTGTCACAGCAAAGAAAAAAATGTGTCCTATCTTTTCTTACAGTAGGGCAATAGAATGCATTTAAACAAAAAAAATTAACATCTCCTGACTCACATCTTATCTTGGTCTTAAAAACAATGCAAGCATGTTAAAAAATGTGCATAATTCCTCACATTTAGTGGTGAAATTAAGCTGGTGATTAGAATGCAGAATAAAAATTGTGTGACTTCTCTTAATATTAAATACAAGAGAAAAAAAAGGTACTTACAAAACCTCTAGGACCTAACAGTTCTACAAGGTATCAACAATATATAATTTCATCAAATAAACCATTTAAGCTGAGGAATGTATTCTTATTCTCTAATATCCCTGTAGAATATTAAGGCTAATCAGATTTCTGCCTGTTGAAATAGTTTTGGAGTGTTGAAGTGGTATGTTGCATGATAGAAATTTAAATTAGCACTGTTAAAATTACTGAAAGAAAAGACATTGCCTGATTTGAGGTTTCATGACAAATTTAGACAGTAGTTGGTCTTGCCAATATTTTGTGCAATTTTTACTGGGCACAAGAGGAGAATCAAATTCATTTCATCTGTTTTGAACAGTTTCCACTAAAACAATGTTGAAAGAAAATGAACCAACTGTGCTGTCTACCCTTGCCTTAACACAAGCCCATCCTAAACTATTTGCTAGAGAAACAAATAATAATTTAATCAGAGAAAAAAATCATATAATATGCACATTTTCTGTATGCAAAATAATGAACCTGGTGATACAATGAAATAATAAATCTGTTACTCAGTTATGAACACGGGCTAGGAACAAGCCTTCTGGATCAACGAAGCTGGAAAAGCTAACCAGTTCTGTAATACTCACAATACTTATGTTAAATCTGATTTATCAAGGCTGTCTTAGGCCAGCTTTGCACTGGCTTCAGGAAGCAATAGCTATAAATGCTTTTTCTTTAACTGTTGTCCTATTATTATTATCACAAATTATTCAACATTAGTCATTTGATTTATTAAAAAACGTGTATTGTGTATGATCCTAAGTAAAGAAATCAAAATGAGAATCAAGCTGTGGGCAGTCTTGTTGCTTGTGGTTGTCCTTTCAAGACAGTTTCTGCAATGAGTTGTACTTCAGTTAATGGTCAATACATGGACGGAATCCATGTATTATAACAGTTTTGAAAGTTAATTTGTTTTTATTTTGTTGTTGACATGTAGATTTGCATGTTTAACTTCTGAAATTATTGCACTGCATTACAGCATTAGCATTAGGTTCTAGTGTCAGACTAACAGAATGTAGACAAATATTTTTATTATTTCACTTTGAAAGAAATGTGCCAATTGCTTGTGTTGTATAGGACTTGAGTATATTAAATATTAATTTCCCCACTGCATTAAATATTCACAGATCTAATATGTGACAACCATGGCTTCAAGTCAGTCTTGAAAAGGGAAGTCTTTTTTCTTTGTTTTTGACATCTCTAGTCAAGACTTAGTTACATCTGGTTTTGATTCTTCTCCAAATTTGCTAATTATTATACCATAAAGGTTCATTTTTTTTTTATTTTGCCAAAGTGGTAAGAGATACTCATTAGTCTCATAAATTATTAACAATTGGTCTTCATTTTGCAGTAATGGATTTATTGAAAGGTTAAGGTTCCACAAAAGAAGATAATATTTCTGCCAGGAAGGGAAGGAAAAGGAAATGGGAGGTATGGCTCTAATCCTGTCTAGAAGAGGTGGGAAGACTATGAGTATTCCAGACTTGATTTATAGTTGTAAAAATACCATATTGTATAATAATAAGCACAACCCTTCAGTATTGCTCTGGTTTAGTCCCTGAGGAAATAAGAGAGATTGACAGTTCCAGGCTATATGTAAGATCATTGCAACTGCTTTTTTGTCTGCCTTTTATGGCTTTGTCATTAAAAATAAAAATAGTGGCATTGAACAGCAAATAAAGGTGGTCACGAATAAAGGTGGTACCTAAGGTGGCAAAGTAGCAATGTCTTTTTAGCAAAAAAATGTGTAATGCGTTACTGAGTTATCATTTAGATAATTTGTTAAAATTGAAGATTATTAGTGACTAAAAAGTCATTTTGATTGTATATAAGATGCTACAAATTTAAATGGATTGCTTAGTCTTTCTGAGTAATTCCTGGATAAAAGAAAACATTGAAAATGCATCACTCCTCAGGGGGAAAAAATAGAAAATGGCTGTCATCTTAATCCTAAGTGTTGAAGGTTTTTTGAGGTTGAAACATAAGAAGATATCTCATGTCTATGGGCAAATATTTTCCACTCAGATTCCCTGACAGTACTTACAATTCCATTAGGAAATAATTTGTTCTGTAGATTTCCCTCTGCCTTTATGGAGTTTATTTATTTCTTGGATGGGTATAACAGTGCTTCTGTAGATCTCTCATTCTTGAACTTCTCTAGAAATAAGCATTATTTCAAGAGCATGAGGGAGATTAGCATTGCACCATCACACAAGTTTTGGATTTACCATGCAGCCATCAAGCAGTATGAAGTCACATCATCATCATTTTCAAGTGGCAGAACGTAGCTCTTATCAACAATTTCTCAGCACACAAGCATAGTGGTACTCAACTGTGAGATCCATACATTTGAGGAAGGCTGCATTTCTGCTTCAGCTCTTAAAAGAAAAATAGAGAAAGTTCTACTTATATGACCTTTGCTAAAAAGCATTTACAGATTTCAGGTGTAGGTGTCTGCAGTTTTTATTGACCGGTGTCACTGATCCTATACACACATGCTACTCTTAACCTTCAAAGTAGGTAGTTACACTGTTCTGTTCATAAAATGTTTAGAAAGATTAACAAAACTGGCAGTTAGTCAAGAAATGGACAAACCATAATCTTCTCAGCTCTTCAGGGAACGATGTTTTTCATATAGTAGGAGTAGAATACCCAGTTTCAACAAGAATAAAAAAACGATTGAGTGCCTGTGTTTGTTCTCAGTTGAGAACATAAAACATATCTAAGCAACAATTCACTGTAAGAGGGGAAAAAAAATCTTGCATACTGGAATTCCTTTTGTTGTCTTTTGTTTTATATATATATTATTTTTAGGTTTAGACTTTGTAAATTTTATGAAGGAATTGGAACTACAGAAGGGTATCTCATGGTTTGTGCCTGTCTGTTCAAGATTCTTAAGTAGGATGTTCTCAAAGGAGCTTCTAAGGTACATGAAATTTTGATGTGGAGAAATTAGCAGGGTGTATACAGATTATTCTTCTTTGATGTTCCTTACCTACCACAATAGTATCATCCTGCAGAATATGAATACATTTAAGCACAGAGAAATGTTTCCTCTGGAGAAATGTGAGATGACCTTAATTGAATAGTTCTGAACAAGCAGAGTGACATTTTACCCTTTGTGATACCTTACATCCCTGGTTTTTTTTTTCAAGCCTTCATAACATTTTTCACTCTCTTCCTACAACACTATCAAAAAGACTGAATCAACTTTATCTTGTCTGTACTCTTTCCTCTTCTTCATCTTTTTGAAGTAAAGAAGCAGCATGACCCATTTTCCCAGTCTTCAGATCTGTCTGTGGCTCTTGAAGTGAATAAAAATTGAGTGAACTTGTGAAAATGTTGCTAATGCTTGCCAGCTTCATCCCCCACTTCCTTCCCACTTCCTTACTCCTGGGTATGTGTAATCTAGCCAAGGAACCTTGTCAGTATTAAAAGGCTGTAACCTTTTAACAATCATTTCCTGCTGTATTTTGCACACTTCCTAATTTTTCATCTGCTTTTGTGAATGTCCAATTTGGATACAATTTAATCTCTTTCATATATAAAGGCAGATGTGGGGTAGCATTTCATTTGGCTCTTTCTCTTCTAAGCCCCTACCATCTTTCATATGCTCCCAGAATTTCTCAAAAGCATGTGTGCAATTGATGAGAGACTTTATCTGCTCCAATGAAGAATTGATGTGGTCTAAGCTACTCATTAGTTTGTTACTAACATAAACTACTTCTTTATATTGATTTAGCATAAGAGTAAAAGTCAGTCCATGGGACTGATGAAACTTTGAGTTTTAGAAACAATTCAGAAACTGGAGTTTAATTTTTCATCTTCAAAAAGCATCACTTTTACAGGAACAATGAAATTGTAAAGCATACTTCTTTT